>JASTWF010000175.1:0-220239 GCA_030390025.1 Squalus acanthias
CCCCCCCCTCTTCTTCCTCCCCCCCCTCTTCTTCCTCCCCCCCCTCTTCTTCCTCCCCCTCCCCCCCTCTTCTTCCTCCCCCTCCCCCCCTCTTCTTCCTCCCCCTCCCCCCCTCTTCTTCCTCCCCCTCCCCCCCTCTTCTTCCTCTCCCTCCCCCCCTCTTCTTCCTCCCCCTCCCCCCCCTCTTCTTCCTCCCCCTCCCCCCCCTCTTCTTCCTCCCCCTCCCCCCCCTCTTCTTCCTCCCCCTCCCCCCCCCTCTTCTTCCTCCCCCTCCCCCCCCTCTTCTTCCTCCCCCTCCCCCCCCCCTCTTCTTCCTCCTCCCCCCCCCCCTCCCCAGTGGATGCAAATTGCTTTGAGATGTCCTGAGGAGGTGATAATGCATGATGTCATTGCAGATTTGTTCTTCATCTCAAGGTTCTCTTCTTAATATGCCAATATCCTTTCTAACCTTTTCCTTATTACAAATTGCATCCTGGAGTTGGCATCTGTAGACATGGAGTTAATTTCTACATGTGCGTTGATGTCATTTTTTCCCATTACTCTTGACTCAGTGACCACCTCTAAGCTGTCAGACTGCTTGTCCAACATCAAGTTATGGGTGAGTCAGAACTTCCCTCAGCTAAAAACCTGGAAGACCGAGCTGCCCAATTTGGCTCCAACTAACAACTCTGTACCCTTGTTCCAATTCCATTACACAATCTGGCTGCTTGCCAGATATATTCAACCCTGAGCTGAGTTTCAAACCCTTCCATAATCAACAACCTGTGTTTATGTAGTGCTTCTCGTTAGTAGAAAACATCTTGGGAGAGCTTTACCAGAAGGAGGATGTCGAGCATCGGGAAAGGAGAGAGTTGGAAAGGCTATGTGAAGAAATGAAGGCACAGTAGAAGAGGAGGGTTTTAAGGTGGTTTTTGAAAGAAGGGAATGAATGGCAAGGCAGACAGAACTGGGTAGAGATTTTTAAAGGGAAGGTGCGTAGTCACTGTGCAAACAGTAGAGCAGAGAAAGGGAGAGCTGAGGAGTGGAGGGTGCATGCAGGGATGTTAGGCAAGAGGAAATCACTAACGTAGGGTGGGGCAAAGCAATAGTGTTTTCAAAACAAGGATAAGACTTTTGAAATTGGCACACTGGGGTACAGAGAGTTAATGGAGTTTGAAGAGGATGGTGGTGATGGGAATAGGAGACTTGGTGCAGGTGAGGATATGGGCTGTGGCACTTGTCTGAGTTGAAGCTTTGGAGGGTTTACTTGGGACATTGGTGAGGTTGGGAGTAGGAGTGAAGATGGAAGAAAGTGGTTTTGGTGATGAAGTGGTATGGGGAAGTAAGCTGAGCTTTGAGTCGAGCAGGATTCCAAGACTAAATTGGCAGCTGGACAGTTTGATGGAATCAAGGCAGAAGCAATGACAGGAGCTGAAGAGGATGGCCTCAGTCTTGCAAATATTCAGCTGGAGCAAGTTTTGACAGCAATTTGAAAATGTGGCAATAATCTATCCATCATCAAGAATGCCTACATACACCTCTGCCATATTGCCCACCTCCACCCTTAACTCTCCTCCACTGGTGCTTTAGCCACGCATGCAGTACCTGCAGACTCATTTTATTTTTCTTCCAGCACCCTCTGCTGGCCTCATGATTTCCATCCTTCACAAACTCCAACTTGT
Source organism: Squalus acanthias (assembly GCA_030390025.1). Taxonomy (NCBI): domain Eukaryota; kingdom Metazoa; phylum Chordata; class Chondrichthyes; order Squaliformes; family Squalidae; genus Squalus; species Squalus acanthias. The sequence continues at coordinate 1,662 of JASTWF010000175.1, forward strand.
CCAAAACTTTGCCGCCCGCCCAAATCTCATTCGTCCATCACCTGTCCTCGCCAACCTATATCACGCCTCTGTTGTTCACCAATGTACTGAATTCAAAATCTTCATTCTCGTTTATAGATCCATCGATGGCTTTGTCGCTACCTGCCCCCACCACTGACAATACTCTGGTTCTCTTGTATGTCCCACCCTTCCTTTAGAGTCATACGGCACAGAAGGAGGCCATTCAGCCCATCGAGTCTGTGCCGGCACTCTGTAGAGCAATCCAGTCAGTCCCATTCCCCCGCTCTATCCCCGTAGCCCTGCAAGTTTATTTCCCTCAAGTGCCTATCCAGTCTCTCCTTGAAAACATTGAGTATCTCCACTTCCACCGATTCCGTCGGCAGAGAATTCCAGGTCCTCAACACTCGCTGCGTAAAAAAGTTTTTCCTCACAACCCCCCTGTATCTCTTGCCCAAAACCTTAAATCTGTGTCCCCTAGTCCTTGTACCATCAACTAGTGGAAACAGCCTTTCCCTGTCTAGCCTATCCAAACCAGTCATAAACTTGTACACCTCTATCAAATCACCCCTCAACCTCCTTTGCTCTAATGAAAACAAATCCAGCTTCTCCAACCTGTCCTTGTAGCTAAGATCCCCCATCCCCGGAACCATTCTGATAAATCTCCTTTGCACCCTCTCAAGGGCCTTCACATCCTCCCTAAAGTGTGGTGACCAGAACTGGCCACAGTAATCCAGTTGTGGCCTAACCAGCGCTTTATAAAGGTTCAGCATAACTTCTCTACTTTTGTACTCAATACCTCTATTTATGAAAGTGAGAAGTCGCACAACACCAGGTTATAATCCAACAGCTTTATTTGAAATCACAAGCTTTCGGAGCGCTGCTCCTTCGTCAGGTGAAGTGAAGAAATACAAATGGGCAGCGCTCCGAAAGCTTGTGATTTCAAATAAAGCTGTTGGACTATAACCTGGTGTTGTGCGACTTCTCACTTCTGTCCACCCCAGTCCAACACCGACATCTCCGCATCATGGCCTCTATTTATGAAGCCCAAGATCCCATCTGCTTTGTTAACCACACTCTCAATATGTCCTGCCACCTTCAGGGACCTATGCACATTTACTCCCAGGTCCCTCTGTTCCTGCACACACTTTAAAACTGCCATTAAGTGTATATTGCCTCTCCCTGTTCCTTCTGCCAAAATGCATTACCTCACACTTCTCTATTAAATTCCATCTGCCACTTGTCTGCCCATTCTGCTAGCTTTTCTATGTCCTGTTGCAGTTGATTTGTATCATCCTCACTGTTTGCCACACCCCCAAGTTTGGTGTCATCGGCAAATTTAGAAATTCTACTCTGTATTCCAATATCCAGGTCATTTATATACATCAAAAAAAGAATGGCCCCAGCACTGACCCTTGGGGAACACCACTGTCTACCATCCTCCAGTCTGAAAAACAGCCATTTACCACAACTCGCTGTTTTCTGCCCTTAAGCTAATTCCTTATCCAAGCTGCCACTGACCCACCCATTCCATGAGCCTCAATTTTGTTAACCAGTCTTCTATGTGGTACTTTGTCAAACACCTTCCGAAAATCCATGTAGACAACATCTATTGCATTCCCTTCATCAATCCTCTCTGTTACTTCATCAAAAAATTCAATTAGATTAGTCAAACACGATCTGCCTTTTACAAATCCGTTTTGGCTCTCCTTTTAGTTTAAACCTCTCCAAGTGCCTGTTAATTTTTTCCTTGATTATTGTTTCTAAAACTTTACCCACCACTGATGTTAAACTGTAGTTACTAGGATTGTCCTTGCACCCTTTCTTGAACAATGGTGTCACATTTGCCACTTTCCAATCCTCAGGCACCTCCCCCACATCTAGGGAAAATTGGAAAATTATGGCAAGCCCTTTTGCTAGCTCCTCCCCCAATTCCCTTAGCAACCTGGGATGCAGGCCATCTGGACCAGGCAACTTGTCCACTCTAAGCATACCCAGCCTTTCTAGTACATCTATCAATTTTCACCCCTTCCATTGCTTCTACCTTTTGTACTTCTACCGATATTTTGTCAGCATCCACCTGTTTAGTAAACACCGATACAAAGTACTCATTGAGTATTCTAACCTTGCCCTGCGCCTCTAAGCATATATCACCTTCTTTGTCTCTAATAGGCCCCACCCCATCTCTTACGACCCGCTTATAGTTTGCATGTCGGTAGAAGATTTTTGGGTTCCCTTTTATGTTAACAGCCATTCTACTCTCATATTCTCTCTTTGCCAATCCTATTTTCATCTTCACTTCCCCTCTCAACTTATTGTATTTGGTCTGGTTCTCCCTTGAAGAATTCACCTGACATGCATCATACACCCTCTTTTTTTTTGTTTCATCATCTTCTCTATCTCCCTCGTCATCCAAGGAGCCCTTGCTTTGGTTCCCTTACCCTTCCCTCTTGTTGCAATGTACCTAGCCTGTACTTGGAACATCTCCTCCTTAAAGATCACCCATTGTTCCATTACAGTTTTTCCTATCAGTCTTTGGTTCCATTTTACCCTGGCTAGATCCTTTCGCATCCCATTGAAGTTAGCCCTATTCCAGTTGAGAAGTTCCACTCTAGATTGTTCCTTGCTCCTCTCCATTGCTAATCTAAATCTTATGATACGATGATACTATTTACTCCTTACATGTAAATTGTTAAAGTTTTTCCTTTTCACCTCATTCTCTCTCCTGGGGGATCACTATTATATATGTATACTTTCCACAAAAATACTGTGTTGATAGGAATGCCTCACTTCATTCCTTGGCCCATGCCCCACAAAGACTGCCTAAAAAAACAAAGTAAATGGGAAAGTTGGAATGACTAGAAAACTACTTTATATTTACACAGACCTCTTCACTAACAGTGAATGGAGTAAACGTGCCCCAACTTTTAACCACGAGATGCTGAGGAACTGGGTAGAACAATAAGAAGAAAGAATGAATATAGTGGCCAAGTGTTTCCACTTTGGGCGCAGTCGGCAATCCGGGTGCAAATTGCGCTCAAAATTGTGCTAGTTTTGTGAAGTGAATTTTTTGGTCACGTTTCCGCTCAAATTCATTTGCATATCATCAACCGTAAAAATCTTCCATGAACCAGCGCAATCAGGCAACGTTTTAGAACATAATTTTTTTAACTTAAAGTCTATTCCTTGATATATTTAAGAGTGGTAACCTGGTGCAGTTTTATTAATATAGCTGCAAATGGGTTTATCACAAAAAATAAGAATTTTTAATCAGAGTGTCTCGTCTACCACCTGATTTTAAATAACTGAAAATGACTAAAGAACTATACAGAACCATTTACTAGTTACATTGATGTACAGTAGTCAATTCCTTAGTAATAAAACAAATATATTTAAAAGCTTTTAAAAGGTACCAATTAGTGCCCTTGTGCCTAAAAAAAAAAAACTGCCTAATTTTAAGAGCCTCCTCGAAGGCCTGCAAACAGACGCAATTAACGGAAACTCGCCATGGTGAGTAATGTTTTTTAAACCAGTGCAAAAGATCGTGGAAACTCAATTTGCGCTGGCTGTAATTTGCACTTGAAATTCCTCGATCTTTTGTGCTGGTTTGGCCGATTTTGGGCGAATTGCACTAGCGGAAACTCCAGGCCAAAGCCTTTCACATCCTCAGGACATTCCAAAGCTCTTTACAGCCGATGAATAGTCACTGTGACGTGACAGCCAATTTGTGCACAACAGGGCCTCGCAAACAACAGAATGACCAGTTAATCTATTTTAGGTGATGTTGGTTATGGGATAAATATTGGCCAGGCAGTGGGAAAACTTCCCTACCCCCCTTCAATAACCCATCAGGTTCCTAAATGCATAGTCAAATGCCTGTATTGAACTTCCACAAACATGTTTAACTTCACTCAGAGGATATCGATGATATGGATTGCCTGTCTAAGGAGGCAGTGGAAGATAGAAACATAGAAGATAGGAGCAGGAGCAGGCCATTCAGCCCCTCGAGCCTGCTCCGCCATTCAATGAGATCATGGCTGATCATCCAAATTCAGTACCCTGTCCCTGCCTTCTCTCCATATCCCTTGATCCCCTTAGCTTTAAGAAATATATCTAACTCCTTCTTGAATATATTTAATGAATTGGCCTCTACTGCCTTCTGTGGTAGATAATTCCACAGGTTCACCACTCTCTGGGTGAAGAAATTCCTCCTCATCTCAGTCCTAAATGGCTTACCCCTTATCCTTAGACTGTGACCCCTGGTTCTGGACTCCCCCGCCATCGGGAACATCCTTCCTGCATCTAGTCTGTCTAGTCCTGTTAGAATTTTATAAGTTTCAATGAGATCCCCTCTCATTCTTCTAAACTCCAGCGAATATAAGCCCAATCGACCCAATCTCTCCTCATACGTCATTCCTGCCATCCCAGGTATCAGCCTGGTGAATCTTCGCTGCACTCCCTCCATGGCAAGAACATCCTTCCTCAGATAAGGCGACCAAAACTGCACACAATACTCAAGATGTGGTCTCGCCAAGGCCCTGTACAACTGCAGCAAGACATCCTTGTTCCTGTACTCGAACCCTCTCGCTATGAAGGCCAACATACCATTTGCCTTCTTAACCGCCTGCTGCACCTGCATGCTTACCTTCAGCGACTGGTGCACAAGGACACCCAGGTCTCGTTGCACTTCCCCTTCTCCCAATCTATTGCCATTCAGATAATAATCTGCCTTCCTGTTTTTGACACCAAAGTGGATAACCTCGCATTTATCCACATTATACTGCATCTGCCATCTTGAATGAGGTTGCACCATCTTATAGCTAAAGGCAGCACTGGGTCGAATGCTGTTCTTTTGAACTGTTCATAGACAGGAATTTATGCAAAGTTATAATTGGTATGCTAAAGTAATGCACAAATGGGGTTAAAGCCAGATTTTGGGACAGTGTAACAACAGCTTGTATATGTAGTTCCTGGTAACATGAAACATCTTCAAGTGCTTCACAGCAGCAAAATTAACTGGAAACTGACAACTGGAAGAATAAGGATGGAATGGTTAACTGTGTTGAACACTGCAGAGAAGTCAGGGAAGATGAGGAGGAATATTGCACTATAGTCACAAAGCGTGCCATTGGCAACTTTGGCCATGGCAATCTCAGTGCTGTGGACGGGGTGGAAACTGGGTTGAAGCGATTCAGAGGGGGAATGGTGGGAGAGTTGGCTGCTAACGACACTTTTAAGGACTTCACTTTTAAGGTGTTAGCCTTGGCTCAGTGGTAACAGTCTTGCTTCTGAGTCAGAAGGTAGTGGGTTCAAGCCTCACGTAAGGGACTTGATCACATAATCTAGGTTGGCACTTCTGTGCAATACTGAGGGAATGCTGCACTGTCGAAGATGCCGTTTTTGGAGGAGACGTGAAGCTGAGGTCCGTCTGCCCTCTCCGGTGGATATAAAAGCTCCCATGGCACTATTCAAAGAAGAGCAGAGGAGTTTTTCTGGTGTGCTGGCCAACATTTTGCCTCAACCAACATCTGAATCAGATGATCTGGTCATTTATTTCATTGTTGTTTTTCGGAGCTTACTGTGCGCAAATTAGCTGCCGCGTTTCCTACATTACAACAGTGATTACACTTCAAAAGTACTTAATTGACTATAAAGCGCTTTAGGACATCCTGAGGTTGTGATGGTTCTATATAAATGCAAGTCTTTCTTCAGAGAGAAAGATTGGAGATAGGAGAGTTGGAGGAGCTGGCTTTTAGCAGTTGAACAAATGGTTTCAATCTTTAAGATGTAGAAATCCATGACCTCCTCACATAGGGTATTTGAGGTGAAATGGTGACGTAGAGGAAGGGAGTCAGAGGAGGTAGCTTGTCATTGAGAAGACAAGTCTAGGATTTTCCTTACCTTCTAGGATAATCCTGGAGTAGTGGGGATTTGGATGAGAAATGGGAGAGACAATAATATTTTAGATGATTGAGCCAGATCTAGTGATGAACAACCAGGCCAATTGTGCGCCAGTTGTGCTGCAATTGCAGCCCTCTGCTTTAAGGGCATGAGACGAGAATTGTATCAGGGAAATGGTTGGGATGGGTGATCTGCAGTAGTGAGGGTCTAGGAGGGCAGAAGATCATTGAAGGCAGAGGTAAGAGCTGGAGGATAGTGTTCTTCAAGGGTAGAGGGTAATTTATAGTCCCCATAACTCATTTGTGCTATATTTTGTTTGGCAATTTATGATGCTGGAGGTGGAAAATTTTCTATTCATCGGCATCAGCATTTTTGATAGGGTTTTGTAGATGGGGCAAGATGTACGAAGGTAGAAGGGTTGAGGAGAAATTCAGAGTACAGGAACATAATGGCTGAAGGCTGAAGACAGAGAGAAGGGGAGGGACACACACAAAACTATAATCGGAAGAGCTGAAGGTGCAATAACAACAGAAAATGCTGGAAACACTCAGCAGGCCAGGCAGCATCCATGGAGAGAGAAACAGAGTTAACGTTTCAGGTTGGAGACCCTTCTTCAGAACTGTTCTGAAGAAGGGTCTCCAATCTGAAACGTTAACTCTGTTTCTCTCTCCACGGATGCTGCCTGGCCTGCTGAGTGTTTCCAGTATTTTCTGTTGTTATTTCAGATTTCCAGCATCCACAGTATTTTGCTATTGTATTAGAGTTGAAGGTGCAACCTGGTATGTAAGGTGGAGTCAGACCATGGAGAGATTCATAAGAGGACAAGGATTGTGAGAACAATGTGCTGGGGAAATGGGAACCAATTCAGGGAGGATGGGGTGATGGCACTGATTAGCACCAAATGTACCCTGCACCCCCCAAAAAAGACACTTTGTGTGCAAATTCAGAGTATAAGTATGAGAATGTTTCTTCCAGCAAGGCTAGTTGGTTATTTCCAGTTTGTGTATGTAATTAGATGGCAATTGAAATAGCTTTGGATAACATTTGCAATTGGCCAGTTAATAGAATTTGTCTGTTATATTTGTACCATTATAATTTTGTCTAAATATTCATTTGCAGTGTGAATGCTACTTTTAACAGGTTATTAGAGCAAATGTAGTTACTGTAGCTGGACACGTCACTCTAACCAGATAGGGCTTTAAACTAAAAAGGTGGGGGGAGGGGGCAGGTGAGGGGAAATTTAGTAATTTAAAGAGAAAAGTCAAAGCAATAGAGCAGTGTAGTCAATTGGGTAAAGATAAGCAGTGTGTGACAGGAAGGGACAGAGAGTTTAAAGATAATACTGCATTAGCGAATAAGGTAAAAACAGGGAATAATGGTTAAAAAGTTAAAACTAAAGGCTCTTTTCCGAATGCAGGAAACATCTGTAACAAGATAGAAAAATTAGTGGCACAAGTAGAGATAAATGGGTATGATCTAATAGCCATTGCAGAGACATAGTTGCAAGGTGACCAGGGTTGGGAACTAAATATTCCAGGGTACTTGACGTTTCAAAAAGACAGGCAGACTGGAACAGGAGGCAGGGCGGGTAGCCCTGATAATTAAGGATGACATAAGGACATTAGTGAGAAAGGATCTTGGCTCAGAAGATCAGGAAGTAGAATCACTATGGATGGAGTTGAGAAATAACAAGGGGCAGGAAACACTGGTGGGAGTAGTTTATAGACCCCCTAACAGTAGCTATACCATTGGACAGAGTATTAATCAAGAAATAATAGGAGCTTGTAACAAAGGTAATGCAATAATCGTGGGGGACTTTAGTTTTCATATAGACTGGGCAAATCAAATTGGCAAGGGTAGTCTGGAGGACGAGTTCATGGAATGTATTCGAGACAGTTTCCGAGAGCAATACGTCATGGAACCAACCAGGGAACAGGCTATTTTAGATCTTGTTTTGTGTAATGAGACAGGGTTAATTAGTAATATTATAGTAAAGGATCCTCTAGCGAAGAGTGATCATAATATGATTAGAATTTCACATTGAGTTTGAGAGTGGAATTCTTAAGTCTAAAACTAGAGTTTTAAACTTAAACAAAGCCAATTACATAGGTATGAGGGGCGAGTTGGCTAAGCTAGATTGGGAAATTAGATTAAAAGTTATAACAGCAGATAAGCAATGGTGAACATTTAAAGAAATATTCCAAAATTCTCAACGAATATACATTCCATTGAGAAATAAAAACTTCATGGGAAAAGTAATCCATCCGTGGCTAACTAAAGAAATTTATGATAGTATTCGATTAAAAGAATAGGCTTATAATGTTGCAAATAATAGTAGTAAGCCTGAGGATTGAGAGAGCTTTAGAAATCAGCAAAGGATGACTGAAAAACTGATAAAAAGGAAGAAAATAGAATGAGTAAATTAGCAAGAAATATAAAAAAACAGATTGTAAGAGCTTCTACAAGTATGTAAAAAGGAAGAGAGTAACAAAAGCAAGTGTTGCTCCCTTAGAGGCTGAGATAGGAGAAATTATATTGGGGAACAAGGAAATGGCAGAGACTTTAAACAAATATTTTGTATCTGTCTTCACAATGGAAGACACAAAAAGTATACCAAAAATAGTGGGGAACCAAGGGGCTAATGAGAGTGAGGAACTTAAAGTAATTAATATCAGTAGAGAAAAAGTACTGGGACTAAAAGCCGACAAATCCCCTGGACCTGATGGCTTACATCTTTGGGTTCTAAGAGGTGCCTGCAGAGATAGTGGATGCATTGGTTGTGATCTTCCAAAAATGGTCCCAGCAGATTGGAAGGTAGCAAATGGACCTCACTATTCAAGAAAGGAGGGAGAGAGAAAACAGGGAACTACAGGCCAGTTAGCCTGACATTGGTTGTCGGGGAAAATGCTGGAATCCATTATTAAGGAAGTGATAACAGGGCACTTAGAAAAGCAGAGTCAACATGGTTTTATGAAAGGGAAATCGTGTTTAACAAATTTATTAGAGTTTTTTGAGGATGTAACTAGCAGGGTAGACAAAGGGGAACCAGTGGATGTAGTATATTTGGATTTCCAAAAGGCACTCAATAAGGTGTCACATAAAAAGTTGTTATGCAAGATAAGGGCACATGGGGTTGGGGGTAATGTATTAGCATGGATAGAGGATTGGTTAACAGACAGAAAACAGAGAGTAGGGATAAACAGGTCATTTTCAGATTGACATGTTGTAACTAGTGTGTCGCAATGATCACTGCTTGGGCCCCAGCTGTTAACAATCTATATTAATGACTTAGATGAAGGGACCGAGTGTAATGTATCCAAGTTTGCTGATGATACAAAGCTAGGTGGGAAAGTAAGCTGTGAGGAGGACGCAAAGATCCTGCAAAGGGATATAGACAGGTTAAGTGAGTGGGTAATAAGGTGGCAGATTGAGTATAATGTGGGGAAATGTGAGGTTATGCACTTTGGTAAGAAGCATAGAAGATAGGAGCAGGAGTAGGCCATTCGGCCCCTCGAGCCTGCTCCGCCATTCAACGAGATCATGGCTGATCATCCAAATTCAGTACCCTGTCCCTGCTTTCTCCCCATATCCCTTGATCCCTTTAGCCTTAAGAAATATATCTAACTCCTTCTTGAATATATTTAATGAATTGGCCTCAACTGCCTTCTGTGGTAGAGAATTCCACAGGTTCACCACTCTCTGAATGAAGAAATTCCTCCTCATCTCAGTCCTAAATGGCTTACCCCTTATCCTTAGACTGTGACCTCTGGTTCTGGACTCCCCCGCCATCGGGAACATCCTTCCTGTGTCTAGTCCTGTTAGAATTTTATAAGTTTCAATGAGATCCCCTCTCATTCTTCTAAACTCCAGCGAATATAAGCCTAATCGACCCAATCTCTCTTCATACGTCATTCCTGCCATCCCAGGTATCAGTCTGGTAAATCTTCGCTGCACTCCCTCCATGGCAAGAACATCCTTCCTCAGATAAGGTGACCAAAACTGCACACAATACTCAAGATGTGGTCTCACCAAGGCCTTGTACAACTGCAGCAAGACATCCTTGCTCCTGTACTCGAATCCTCTCGCTATGAAGGCCAACATACCATTTGCCTTCTTAACCGCCTGCTGCACCTGCATGCTTACCTTCAGCGACTGGTGCACAAGGACTCCCAGATCTCGTTGCACTTCCCCTTTTCCCAATCTATTGCCGTTCAGATAATAATCTGTCTTCCTGTTTTTGACACCAAAGTGGATAACCTCGCATTTATCCACATTATATTGCATCTGCCATGCATCTGCCCAATCACCCAACCTGTTCAAATCATACTGGAGTTTCTCTGCATCCTCCTCACAGCACACACGCCCACCCAGCTTTGTGTCGTCTGCAAACTTAGAGATATTACATCTAGTTCCCTCGTCTAGATCAATAGAAGAATAGAAAAGCAGAATATTTTTTAAATGGTGAGAAACTATTAAATGTTGGTGTTCAGAGAGATTTAGGTGTCTAGTACACGAAACAGAGAGTTAGCATGCAGGTACAGCAAGCAGTTAGGAAGGCAAATGGCATGCTGGCTTTTATTGTTAGAGGGTTGGAGTACAAGAGTAAGGGCCCTTGGTGAGACCACACCTGGAGTATTGTGTACAGTTTTGGTCTCCTTATCTAAGGAAGGATATACTTGCCTTAGAGGTGGTGCAGCGAAGGTTCACCAGATTGATTCCTGGGATGAGAGGGTTGTCCTATGAGGAGAAGTTAAGTAGATTGGGCCTATACTCTCTGGAGTTTAAAAGAATGAGAGGTGACCTCATTGAAACATATAAGATTCTGAGGGAGATTGACAGGGTAGATGCTGAGAGGTTGTTTCCCCTGGGTGGAGAGTCTAGAACTAGGGGTCAGAGACTCAGAATAAGGGGTTGGCCTTTTAAGACTGAGATGAGGAGAAATTTCTTCACTCAGAGGGTTGTGAATCTTTGGAGTTCTCTACCCCAAGGAGCTGTGGATGCTCAGTCGTTGAGCATATTCAAAGCTGAGATAGATAGATTTTTGGATTTTAGAGGAATCAAGGGATATGGGGATAAGGCAGGAAAGTGGAGTTGAGGTCGCAGATCAGCCATGATCTTATTGAATAGCGGAGCAGGCTCGAGGGGCCTTATGGCCTACTCCTGCTTCTAATTCTTATGTTCTTATGTAACCATATGTTAAAACTGAATTATATTTTTGTGTTTGCAAAAATCCTGTTTATTGTTCTCTTTCCTGTGCAGCGAGTATTTACCATCTCAGAGAAAATTGTTGCAGGCAACCTTATACAGTACCACTGGCAGAAAACACTGGGGAATTATATAGCTATCACTGGGTAAGCCATTTACATTCTACTGCAACTACCTGCTAGAAGATTAAACTGCTTGTGTCATGGATTGACAGTTAAAGCATTACTATATATACTTAGTGACATTGTTTCAATATTATAATCTAGTGGATTGTCTGTCTCAATTCTGTGCAAAAACTGAAGGGTAGTAATGTTCCAAGGCAATATGATTGGCATTAATGTTCTAGTTTTATTGGTTGGATGTTTAGTACAAACATTACATACAAGATTTACATTGCCTGCAAAGAAACCTTTAGTACAATGTTAGGTTGCTGTCATGTTTTTGGATTTTAAACCAGATATTCTACTCTGGTTTGGCATAAGTAACCACTCCTGTAGGAAGATCTCACATCACCTACGATCCAGAGTGTGCCTTCACCTACTATTAACGAGGTAAATAATTGCAAGACCAATGGATCAGAGATCCCTTCCCACTGTACACCGATTATATCCCGTGCCACCACGTCATTCTCCTCCCTTTGATAGACAGATTGAGACACAGGCTGTACATCAACAGACAATTTATTTAAATAAAGCAAGCAAATTAACAATATGCTGTGCAAAACAGTACATTACAATAATTATAAACTTTACTGTTCTCTTCAATTCGTATTCAAAACAATAAAAAACATTCCCCTAAGCTGCATTACAACTGAAAACAGTTGCTCATTTCACTGCTACAGTGGAGTCAGTGACTTAGCACTCTGCTGGATGCAGGTTGTAGATGGCTTAGCTGTAGACAGGCTGACAACTTGGTTCAGACCACCTCAAATAAAGTCCCAATCTTGGGAATTCCAGTCCCGGTGCTGTCAATGAAGGACTACCATCACTGACTGATCCTTCTTCCAGACCTATTTTGGGATCCTGTGAAATTTTATCAGAATGAAAGTTCTCTAACAAATTAGTATCTTTGATTAATTAAGATTGGGCATCGTTCTTTAACAGTGGCATGGGATGTTTGTTTTTCAGTTGATGTAGATCTGATAATTAAAACGAATTGCCTCTTCTAAACAGCCATTAAAGATACTATAAACGGGTAGCACTTAATGCCTCTGCAGTCAATTTGCGTTAATATATTAAACCACTATTTCACGGAAACCACTGTCTAGCCACACATTGATTGATCTTTGTCTGCTATTACGGAATGTATATTCTCTGTGCCTTGTAGAAACATTTCGCAACCATAATTAACCCTGTGTGCACTCTTTCTAGCAATAAAGTATTCAAATCAATAAACTAATATAGATTAAAAAATAAATTTTTATCAGTAGTTCAAGATCTACCTTTATTCTGACTTTGTGAGAGCTTTTTTGTCACGTTAGTCCTATAGTAACTTTAACACAGGTCCGCTCAAGACCGAACAGGCTAGCCAAGTCTCATTCTTCTGTTGAAAAATATAGCCTGCACAGTTAAATAGGAAGGAAAGTATAGAGGGAACACTTTTTTGTTCGAAGTACTCTGTCTTTTCTTGGAAGTAAATAATAGACTGATTATAAATTATTTTAGTTTTTAAAACCATCAATTTTGTTGCTGCTATGGAGAATCAACGTAAGGTCTCCCTCCCTGCAAGGCCACTCCCATTGTATCAGTTAAGTGGTGTATCATGAAATGTATCTCTTACAAGTAGTGGGATAGATGCAACTTCAAACCAGCTGAAGAGCTGCTCTGGAGCCCACACAGCAGTGACATAGGCATCTGCATTCCCAGCCTGTAGTGTGTTTTTCTGTAATCAGAAACAATTTGCAGGCTTGTTTGAAGAAGATAGCTAGTCGCTTCCTACATTTTTTTAACCTAAGGAGAGGTACCAAGCAATTGCCAGTCTATTGAATGCCATCACCACAAGGATTCTTCTCTTGTGCATTTCCCACAACCAGAGAAACATTTTTTTATAAATTGCTTCATAATCAACATTTATTACTTTCATATAGTTGTGTGTTCTTCAACTGAAAATCAAGACCTAAAAGGAAAATACAGTACTCCCCAGATTTTTATAATTATTATTCCCACAATTATTTTGGTTTGATAGTAATAGTAGAAGTGCAGAAGGACCCGACAATTGAAAGCAGTTTGCCAGTAAATGTCCAACCTAGTCATTTGGATTTTGAAGAGTCTGCGCATGTCATTGCTTTAAAACTGACGAGACTTGTTGGTTTGTCTCAGGTCTGACCACACAGTGAAGATCTTTGATCGACATGGACATAAAAGGAATGAAGTTAATCTTCCAGGGTATGAAGAAAAACCACATTATTCTAAATGGCTGCTTATAAAGTTGCATAAGGAATGCATAAAGCTAATTAAATTTATTACAATTACTTGTTAATTTTTACTTCAACTTTGACTACTCAGGGTATTTACTATCCAATTTATGTGTATATTTATCAATAATGTGTACTAGTAAATAAATACAACATTTTACAAATAGGAAAGTTCAACAAATGACTTCTGAGAAAAAGAGCCAAAAATTCTAAAGCTAAAATTACAAGAGTAAACTTTGATTTTTTTAAATTTTTTATGGGTCACCTAGAGTTTGTGTCTCTATGGACTGGGATAAAGATGGAGATGCCTTGGCTGTGATTGCTGACAAATCAAATACCATCTACCTATGGGATGCAAACACACATAAAACTACGCAGTTGGACAGTGGTATGAGGTGAGCTGACAAATATTGAAGTAAATTTTATTCTTTCCTGTAGCACTTTCAATTTTAATAATGTGGACAGGTAGCTAGTTACATGAATCAGAAAATGTTATTTGTAAGAGCTTTATCCTTACCAAGGGCATTCTGCCTCACCTGGATGATAATTGAAAATGTCAAAACTTACTAAAAATTCCTCTATAAATTATATTTATTCCAAGTACATAGTCACGGACCAACTATGACATTGCCCATGAAATAAATAAAACGTTTAGTTGAATTACTAGCCATTGATGTGTTTTCTTTCCTATTATTAACTAAATAGGACAATAACCCTTATATATAATAACAGTCTCTCAGGTGAATATCCCTTTTAAGGATGGTAGACTTCAGCAGTTTTATTACAGTTAATGCAGTTTAATATCCACTTTTCCTGGTATAAATGTAATTAGAATCATAGAAAGTTACAGCACAGAAGGAGGCCATTTCGGCCCATCGTGTCCGTGCCGGCCAACAAAGAGCTATCCAGCCTAATCCCACTTCCCAGCTCTTGGTCCGTAGCCCTGCAGGTTAGAGCATCCCAAGTGCACATCCAAGTACTTTTTAAATGTGGTTAGGGTTCCTGCCTCTACCACCCTTTCAGGCAGTGAGTTCCAGACTCCCACAACCCTCTGGGTGAAGAAATTTCCCCTCAAATCCCCTCTAAACATTCCCCCAATTTCTTTAAATCTGTGCCCCCTGGTTTTTGACCCCTCTGCTAAGGGAAATAAGTCCTTTCTATCCACTTTATCTATGCCCCTCATAATTTTATACACCTCAATAAGGTCTCCCCTCAGCCTCCTCTGTTCCAAGGAAAACAGACCCAGCCTATCCAGTCTTTCCTCATAGCTAAGATTCTCTACTCCCGGCAACATCCTTGTAAATCTCCTCTGTACCCTCTCTAGTGCAATCACATCTTTCCTGTAATGTGGTGACCAGAAGTGCACGCAGTACTCTAGCTGAGGCCTAACTAGTGTTTTATACAGTTGAAGCATAACCCCCCATCTCTTGTATTCTATGCCACAGCTAATAAAGGCAAGCATTCCGTATGCCTTCTTAACCACCTTATCTACCTGGCCTGCTACCTTCAGGGATCTGTGGACATGCACTCCAAGGAGAGAGACAGACTGTGGAGAGAGAGGGAGAGAGACAGACTGTGGAGAGAGAGGGAGAGAGACAGACTGTGGAGAGAGAGGGAGAGAGACAGACTGTGGAGAGAGAGGGAGAGAGACAGACTGTGATGGTGATAATTGTGATAGAACTAGTTTATCATCAGCAAAGCCAATGTCAATTGTATTAATCTTTTAAGAGCTCATATTGCAGAATGTTAGGGTCATTTAATGTAATGGGCTTACTGTATTGGTGCTGACTTTTTGTAATTTTGTAGAAGCTACTCCATGGTCCAAAGGAAACTCATTTTCATGTTTCAGAAAATGTTGATGGGCCCAGGGATATACAGTGATTGTTATAATGATTGGTTGAGCTATAATAATCCTTGCGGCAATGCATTCCATATTACCCATAGAATTACATAGAACGTACCGCACAGAAACAGGTGTTTAAGCTCCAAACAAGCTTCCTCCCACCCTACTTCATCTAACCCTATCAGCATAACCTTCTATTCCTTTCTCCATCATATGCTTATCTAGCTTTCTGTGCTATTCGCCTCAACGACACCATTGGTAGCAAGCTCCACAGTCTAACCACTGTCTGGGTAAAGAAGTTTCTCCTGAATTCTTCCTCCACAGTCTAACCACTGTCTGGGTAAAGAAGTTTCTCCTGAATTCTTTATTAGATTTATTAGTGATTATCTTGTATTTATGGCCCCTAGTTTTGGTCTCCCCTACAAGTGGAAATATCTTCTCTATGTCTCCTGTATCAAACCCCTTCATAATTTTAAAAGACCTCTATCAGTTCACCCCTCAGCCTTCTCTTTTCTAGAGAAAAGACCCCCAGACCGTTCAGCCTTTCCTGATAGTTATAACCTCACAGTTCTGGTATCATCCTTGTAGATCACACACCAAAGGAGGGGGGATATTAAAAGAAGAGTCACCTTACTCTATTAGCTGATACTCAGCAGTGGCACATTAAAGAACTGGAGAGGTGGGGTGGTGGTGGTGAGGGGGACAGGGTTCTATTTCTGTTCCATCAGGGTGTAGTGAGTGGCACAGAACAAGCCACCAAATTATTAAAAAAATGTTAAACACTTAAGTTTAACATTTAAAATCAATGTAACAATGGCCTCAGCTATATCCACTCCTTACCTCCCTGTATGCTGATTACAAATCCGTACTGTACAAGTCATAATCCAGCTTTTAGCCAGTTATGGCATGAACTTTAGATACTAACCACACGGCACAAATTTAGAAAAGGAGCAGCATGTCAGGCTGTACAATGGCATATGTTTAGCTTCTGATCATACAGAAACTGAAAAAACACAAGAGCCATACTCTTAGTCTCCCTCCTACTGTGCCTTCTATAGCTGGAAAAGAGGGAATTCCACACCCTGCACTTTAACTGTCTTCCAATGAGACGACATTCAGCCTGTGTGTATGTTTAACTTGGAGTAGCAGTGCTCCAAACTCTATTCCAAGTAAAAGTCTAGCAGTCCAGGACATTTGATAAATTTGATGAACACCAGAGAGGTAACAAGCTTCAGGTTAGTTAGCCAGATTGAGGGCGACTGATAAAGACATCCATACAGCCTTGGGGAAGTCACAGTTTCCATTCCCGGTCTGTGGTGAGTCAGTGGATCTCGGCCAGGATCTCTCTGTTAAACGGGTTACTTTGTCATACGTTGTATAAAGGAAAAGTGCTTGAAAGTAAAACCCCCGATGCACATCTCTGCTCTAAGGAAGAAAGGAAGGCAAGAGACGGAATGTATTCGCTGGAGGAACACAAAGTAAATAAACCCCAGGCTACACTCGCTGAGTCTTGTTACTGACTTTCCCAGAAGGGCAGTGCCACTGGGACTGCCAGCCTGCCTGTGGGTGAGAAATCATTCCTTCTAACCTCCTCCTTATTGCTCTTCGATTCATGATCAATGGAAATAATCATTCACTCTCAAACCCTTTTAAAACTTTGAGCACTGCTATTAGATCTCCCCTTAACCTTCTCTGCTCTAGTGAATACAGTACTGGTTTGCCAAGTCTTCTATTATACCATATTCCGCACCCCCAGTATCATCTTAGTAAATCTGTGTCCTACCATTTCCATGGCTCCAGTATCACTTTTATTGCTGACAAGATTAAAGTATTACACATGGGAAGGAAAAGTGGGTGACACACATACTCAGTAGTGTTTAAATGGCTAAGGAAGAAGTTGAAAGATATCTAGGTGTCTTAGTAGACTCGATATTCAACATGCCCAATCAATGGCAAAAGCACCAGAGGTGCGATGAGAAGCATTTTTTTTAACGCAGTGACTTGTTATGATACTGCGTGAAAGGTGGAAGCAGATTCAATAAAGGACACAGATTCAATCTAGTAAAAGATAAATTTAAAAGTAATATCAGTAAGTACCTCTTCACACAAACGATGATCAACACTTGAAATAGATTTCCAGGTGGAGTGGTGGAGGTGAAAACCCTGAAATTATTTAAGAAAAAATTAGATGCTGAAATGGGGGTATTTATGATCTTTCTGGATTAATGAATTTAATGGGATCAATAACATTCCTCACTATAATTACCTGGTGATCTATAATGTGCCCAAAACTGCATACAGTATTCCAGCTTTTTTTTTTATTCGATCATGGGATGTGGGCATCACTAGCAAGGTCAGCATTTATTTGAAACCCCACTATTTAAGAAAGGAGGGAGAGAGAAAACAGGGCACTACAGACCAGTTAGCCTGACATCAGTAGTAGGAAAAATGCTAGAATCTATTATTAAGGACGTGGTAACAGGGCACTTAGAAAAAAGTAAGATTGGGCAGAGTCAACACGGATTTATGAAAGGGAAATCGTGGTTGACGAATCTAGAGTTTTTTGAGGTTGTAACTAGCAGAATAGATGAGGGGGGACCAGTGGTTGTGGTGTATTTGGATTTTCAGAAGCATTCGATAAGGTGCCACACAAGAGGTTATTAAACAAAATTAGGGCTCATGGGATTGGGGGTAATATACTAGCATGGATTGAGGATTGGTTAACGGACAGAAAACAAAGAGTAGGAATAAATGGGTCATTTTCGGGTTGGCAGGCTGTAACTAGTGGGGTCCTGCAAGGATCAGTGCTTGGGCCTCAGCTATTCACAATCTATATCAACGATTTGGATGAGGGGACCAAATGTAATATATCCAAGTTTGCTGATGATACAAAGCAGGTGGGAATGTAAGTTGTGAGGAAGATGCAAAGAGGCTGCAAAGGGATATAGACAAGCTAAGTGAGTGGGCAAGAACATGGCAAATGGAATATAATGTGGAGAACTGTGAAGTTATCCACTTTGGAAGGAAAAATAGAAAAGCAGAGTTTTTTAAATGGTGAGAGATTGGGAAATGTTGGTGTTCAGAGGGACCTGGGTGTCCTTGTACATGAATCACTGAAAGTTAACATGCAGGTACAGCAAGCAATTAGGAAAGCAAATGGTATGTTGACCTTTATCACAAGAGGATTTGAGTATAAGAGTAAAGACGTCTTACTGCAATTATGTAGGGCCCTGGTGAGACCACACCTGGAGTATTGTGTACAGTTTTGGTCCCCTTACCTAAGGAAGGATATACTTGCCATAGATGGAGTGCAACGAAGGTTCACCAGACTGATTCCTGGGATGGGGGGATTGTCTTATGAGGAGAGATTGAGTAGACTAGGCCTATATTCTCTAGAGTTTAGAAGAATGAGAGGTGATCTCATTGAAACATACAAAATTCTTACAAGGGCTTGACAGGGAGTCTAGAACCAGGGGTCACAGTCTCAGAATAAGGGGTCGGCCATTTAGGACTGAGATGAGGAGAAATTTCTTCACTCTGAGGGTGGTGAATTCTTTGGCTGTGGAGACTCAGTCATTGAGTATATTCAAGACAGAGATTGATAGATTTTTGGATATTAAGGGAACCAAGGGATATGGGGATAGAGCAGGAAAGTGGAGTTGAGGTAGAAGATCAGCCATGATCTTATTGAATGGCAGAGCAGGCTCGAGGGGCCAAATGGCCTACTCCTGCTCCTATTTCTTATGTTTCATTGGCCCTTGAGATGGTGGTGGTGAGCTGCCATTTCAGAGGGTAGTTAAGAGTCAACCACATTGCTGTGGGTCTGGAGTCACATATAGGCCAGCTAAGGATGGCAGATTTCCTTCCCTAAAGGACATTAGTGAACAGATGGGTTTTTACGACAATCCGGTAGTTTCATGGTCACCATTACTGATACTAGCTTTTTATTCCAGATTTTTATTTAATTCCCAATGGTGGGAATTGAACTCGTGTCTCTGGATAATTAGTCCAGACCTCAGGATTACTAGTCCAGTAACATAACCGCTATGCTACCGTACCCTTTTGGGTTAAGCAATGTCTTGCAGTGGTTCATCATATCTTCCTTGCTTGTTTTCAGTGTCCCTACATATAAAACTTAGAATTCCTTTTGCCCATGGATTGTATGGGTTTCCCCATTTGTAATACTGGTTTTATACATCTGTGCATCTGTATTCCTAGAGTCCTCTGGTTGTCTATTCCATTAAGAATTTTACCATTCAGAGTTTTTTTCCATTCTCTTCGTTATCCTGAAATCTACTATTTCATATTGAACTGTATTTGCCAAGTATCTTCCCATTTCCGAGCCTGTCTATATGCTCTTGCAGTCTCCTGTGTTCTTCCTCACAGTTTACTATGCCATTGTGTTGTCAGTAAATTTTGATACTAGTTCCGTTATGTTAATAGAGAACCAGACAGGTATCAATGCAGATACATGAGGCATGCAGCTAGCTACATCTTGCTCATCATCAGCGAAACACCCATTTATTTCTAATCTCTGCTTTTAAACCATGAGTCATGTCTCTATTTATGTTGCCAGCTTGCCTATAATGCCATGGGCCTTAATATTTAACAAGTCTCTTGTGTGACACCTTATTAAACCCATTTTGAAAGTCCATATAAATCACACCCACTGCATTCCCATTGTCACTTGGCTAATTATCTGCTTAAATTAGTCAAACATTTACAAATCTATGTTGACTGTCTCTGATTAGCCCTTACCGTTCTAATTTATTGTCATCCCCTATTATAGTTTAGAGCAATTTCTGCACTACTGACATGCGGCTAACTGATCTATAATTTCTGGCTTATCTCTTTTTTTTAAGAGAAGTGCTATGTTCATCACACTCTAGTCTCTTTCATTCCTTTATACTCTTGTCTTTTTCATAGCCACTCTTAGGGGGCAAAATTGGGTAGCGCCCCCGCACCCGAAATTCACTGGTAGTGCACCAAGAGGGAGGTGGGGCGCTACTGGAAGCGCCCCGCCTCCCTCTTGGGGCGCTGCTAGTGAATATTGCGGTGTTACGTGCAGCAGTGCCACGCGCTGCGGCACATCGCGCCGCGGTACTGCAGGCCTTCCTCCCCTTATTAAAAGGGAGGGGCCTAGCACAGCGTGACCTGGGGCCCAGCTGGGCCACCAGGGATCGGAGTGCCGGCAAAAGAGCACAGCTGGCACCCAGTGGGGGGGCTGCACATGAGGCTGGGGACAGCAACAGGGGCAGGTGCTGGCAGGCGGCCAGCAACAAAAATGGCCGCTCGGCACCTCCCCTTTAATTTGCGCCGCCCCGGCTGCAGGTGGGCCCCCTTGACCCTGTCGGACATAACATCCGGCGGTAATCAAGGGGCGCTACCGAAGATCGCGGCCGGGGCGCTGCGCACGGCGATGACGTCATCGCCGGAGGCGCAGCGCCGCGGGGCGCTAACGGTTACCGCCGCTGCTAATCTCCCGCTGAATTTCGCGGGAGGCGTTAGCGGTGCCGGGCCCAGGTGCTAGTTGCTTTGCGCCCCATTAGCGCCCCCTTAGACTTTTAATCTCCTTTTTTGCTTCTTTTCTATGCTTTTGGCATTGTTCTTGTTATGTAGGCAAACACTGGGTCTAATTTCTACGCAGCGAGATACTATAAATAGCAGTGAGATAAATGATCAGTTAATGTTTTTATGGTGGTGTTGGTTGAATATGGAATGTTGACCAGATACTGGGAGAACTTCTAGATCTTTTTTGAATAGTTCCATTGGATCTTTAACATCCATTGGAACAGGCAATCCGGACCTCAGTTTAACATCTCGTCCAAATGGTGGCACCTCTAACAAAGCTGGAGTCCCTCGGTATTGCCCTGGAGTGTTAGCAAACATCATGTGCTGTAGTTGGGTTTAAAGCCACAGTCTTCTAGCAAGAATGTTATCAACTTTGAGCCTACTGACACACAAAAACATAGGTGCAATTAGTGTCTGGAGTGCATTTCATATTCAAGCAACTATTTATCATGGCTATTTCAACAATAACTTGTCATTATATAGTACTTCTCATGTAAAAGAATATCTCAGCACTTTATAAGGGGAGAGATAGATACTGAGAAGAGGATGTAAGCAAATTTGAGAGGATCAAAGAAGAACTATTTTTGTCTGTCAAATAAAAGTAAGAAATCCTGCTATTTCCTCCTTTTCCTCCCCTGTGAAAGCCTTGATTCTCTTATGGCTGAGAGTGGCTAGTTGACCAGCCCCCATAGCTTTGTCAATGACTCGCTTCAGCTGGCCACTAGAAAGAAAATAAAGAAAGAACTTGCATTTATATGGGGCCTTTCACGACCTCAGGATATCCCAAAGCACTTAACAGCCAATTAAGTACTTTTGAAGTATAGTCACTATTATAATGTAGGGAAATGTGGCAGCCAAATCGTGCACAGCAAGGTCCTATATACAGTAGTGAGATAACTGTCTAGATAAACTGTTTTAAGTAATGTTGGTTGAGGGATAAATGTTAGCCAGGACACTGGGAGAACTCCCCTGCTCTTCTTTGAATAGTGCCATTGGATCTCTTGCGTCCACTGGAGAGGGCAAACGGGGCTTCGGTTTAATATCTCATTCAAAAGACAGCACCTCCAGTACAGTATTGAGGGAGCACTACACTGTTGAAGTGTCAATGGCAAGTCTCTGGAGTAGAGCCTGAACTTGTGAGCTTCTGACTTGGAGTGAGAGCGCTACCACAGAGCCAAGGCTGACACCTTGACACAATAGGAGGATTACAACAGAGGCTGGTGAGACTCTTCCTTCCCCCTCCAAGATTTGTCAAGCCTTTTGCTGATTGAGCATTTATTGCTCTACTCTGTACCACAGTGCTTTGGTGCTCCATTGTTCTGATCATACAATTTAGATTTTGAAAATAATGAAGATGAAGAAGGGGATCATATTTTTTTGAATTGAATTCAAAATGTAGGAAATGTAACATTTTGGCCCGGATTTTGCGGTCAGCGGCAAAGTGATTGCGCTCGCCACTTACCTCGACGAAAGCTACCCTCAAAGATCTAGCGATCTCTGTGGCGTGGATTTCACCTTTCCCAATGTTCATTTCATTCTGGCATCATCTATAGGGGATCTCCAGCGTCCAGCACCAGTGATGTCATCAAGCAGACTAAGCAGCCAATCACGTTGAAGAATTCTCACAGACAGCAAACCAGGAAGTAAAAAGCACTGATCATCCTTCACTTTATAATCATTTAAAGAGCGAAATAAAGATTGAGACATACACATGGGATTAAGATGAAATATCATAAACAAACAAAATCTATAAATTTTTATCATGATGGAGAAATTTGACATTCCACAAATATAAAATTAGTTTTTCAGGGCCAGAGAGGTTGTTCAGCCATAATTATGACTGAGTATGCCGTTAAAAAAATCAGTTACACGTCATTCAACAAGGCTTAACTTTTTAAACAGTTTTTACAGTGTGAATAGTGCGTAAAAAGTGGAAGTGCACGTCAATCATTTAATAATAATCATGGGGGATTTCAACTGCCCTGAAATTAATTGGCCAGAAGAGGTAGGTAAAGGGGATAAGGAATGGAGTTCCTACAATGTGTACAGGACTCCTTTCTAACCCAAGCTCGACAAGGGAGGATTATAAAAAGCTCAACAAGGGAGGATTCACTACTGGATCTAGTAATGGGGAATGAACCAGAGCACATAAGAGAAGGAAAAGTAGGAGAACATCTAGGTAATAGTGACCATAATATAATACGCTTTAAAGTACTAACTGAGAAGGACATAAGTATGATGAAGACCAGGGTAATAGATTGGAGAAAAGCAGATTTTGGAGGGCTGAGAATAGAACCAGGGAAAATAAAATGGACAACAATATTGGCAAACAATGATGTAGAACAGCAATGGGAAACATTTAAAACGGTGTTCAACAGAGTCCAGGAAAAATATATTCTGCTAAAAAACAAGAACAAGATAAACATTAATGAGACGTGGATGAAAAAAGACATAAGGGAAAAATTGAGGGCAAGGAAAGAGGCATACACTAAGTACATGGACAACAGAGGAGAGCATGACAAGGGAGAATACGAAGAGATTAGGAGAGAAGTCAAAAAAACAATTAGGAAGGCAAAGAGGAACTATGAAATTAAATTATCAAGGAACATAAAACAAAATAGTAAAATATTTTACAGGCACATAAATAAAAAAGGGAAAGTCGGGATGGGAATAGGGCCATTAAGGGATGGACAGGATAATACCACAGGCAGCGATAGAGAGATGACAGAAATATTAAATAATTACTTAGCCTCAATACTTACCAGGGAGACAGATCAAATTGTCATGACATCGGATGATGAGATTAGAGATGAGATAAACGCATTTAAAATTTAAAAAAAGGAGAAGTATTAAATAAACGAATTAAACTCAAAGAGGATAAGACCCCTGGTCCGGACGGATTACATCCGCGCATTTTAAAAGAATCTAGGGAAGAGATAGCAGAGGCATTACTACACATATTTAATAATTCATTAGAAAAAGGTGTAGTGCCAGAGGACTGGCAGACAGCTAACGTAATACCTATAGTTGAGAAGGGAGTTAGAACATGTCCAGGGAACTATAGACCAGTCAGATTAACATCGGTGGTAGGAAAAATAATGGCATTCCCTACTAAAGGAGAAAATAGAAGAACATCTAGAAACCAGAAGTATAATAATGAATAGTCAGTATGGATATCAAAAGGGAAAGTCTTGCTTGACCAACCTCATTGAATTTTTTGAAGAGTTAACAGAGAGAGTAGACAAGGGTAATGCAGTAGATGTAATTTATCTAGATTTTCAAAAGGCCTTCGATAAGGTACCACACATAGGAACAGGAGGAGGCCATTCAGCCTGTCGAGTTTGTTCCGCCATTCAGTGAGATCATGGCTGATCTGCAATTTAACTCCATATACCCACCTTTGGCCCATATCCTTTAATACCTCTGGTTAACAAAAAGCTATCAATCTCAGATTTTAAATTAACAATTGATCTAGCATCAATTGCCGTTTGCGGAAGAGAGTTCCAAACTTCTACCACCCTTTGTGTGTAGAAGTGTTTCCTAATTTCACTCCTGAAAGGTCTGGCTCTAATTTATACACTATGCCCCCTCATCCTAGAATCCCCAACCAGTGGAAATAGTTTCTATCTACCCTATCTGTTCCCCTTAATATCCTGAAAACGTTGATCAGATCACCCCATAACCTTCTAAATTCTAGGGAATACAACCTTAGTTTGTATAATCTCGCCTCGTAACTTAACCCTTGAAGTCCGGGTATCATTCTGGTAAACCTACGCTGCACTCCCTCTCAGGCCAATATATCCTTCCTAAGGTGTGGTGCCCAGAACTGCTCTCCGTACTCCAGGGTTTTGTACAGCTGTAGCATAACTTCTACCCCCTTGTACCCTAGTCCAATAGATATAAAGGCCAGCATTCCATTAGCCTTTTTGATTATTTTCTGTACTCTCTGCTTCAAGGAAATTGTGACCAAAATGAATAAAAAGGAACTTGTTACATCATGGGTATTGATTTATTGAAATAACCTGTCACTTAAGTGTATCAAATGCAGAATGTTCTTTTTCAAAAGGAATATCAACTAATTGCTGTTTCAAAAGTTGTTTGATGGGGTTTAATGTCAATTTAGGCTTAAGAATAGATGGAGTTGAATTAAAAAAGTTAATTCTGGATTTGGGGCTGCCTCAGGTTTAATCTGTTGAACAGGAGTTTGGTGAGCTGAGTGGCATTTTTTGTATCAATTTTTTTTTGTTTATTTTTAAATTATATTTCAAGCTCTAAACAGAATACAGCTGAATTTATATATCATTTTTTTAAACTTCCAACAGCGTCAAGCCAGCTTGGAGTTGTGCCTCTGACCCTGAGAGGAAACCGGATCACCTGCTTCCATCTAGTTATGGTGATAGATGGAATTCTGGCAATGTCCCTTTTGACAGCCGTAGTTTGGATGAAATAACATCTACGCAGATCCGGTGGATCCGCCCAGATAATAACTCCATCTGATTTGTTTTCTCTCCTCTGCAGGAAGACATTGCAACCTCTGTGCAACATCTCCCCATACGAAGCAGAGTGTGCTTTAATACCCATTCTCCCCCACCCCCACCTTCAGTTTGTAATTATTAGTCTTCGTTATAATGTATTTTTGCAGAGACCAGATGTCATTTCTGATGTGGTCAAAAGCAGGATCACTACTTGCTGTTGGAACAACCAAAGGAAATCTGCTCGTCTATAACTTACAGACCTCCCGCAAGGTTCCAGTCCTCGGTGAGTAAAATGTGACCGAACTTGGTACATTTTTTATGGATCCTTTGGGGTAAAAATTCAGTTGGTTGCGCCTCCCGTTAGCGCCTTAAGAGGGCGCTAATGGGGCGCAAAGCCGCTAACGCCCGGGCGCAGCGATGTTTGCGCCGCTCGGGAACTTAACTTGACATTGTGCGGCGGCGCTAAAACTTACCGCTGCGACCACCTGCGCGTGCAGATTGTGACGTCATTCCATGGTGCAACGCCCTTGTGGCGCCCCGGAGCAGAAATTGAGTGGCGCCCCCTGCCTTACCGCCTGGCGCATCCAACGACCAGAAGACTGGAACGCTATCAATCGCTGTGGGGCTGGGGGGGGCGCTATTTAAAGGGGGCCTCTTCCTGTCTTTTATTGTTGGTGGCATTTTTGAACTACGCATTCTGAGAGAGAGACGGAGAGACTTCTGGAGAGATTCAACGTTGTGTGAAGGAGTTTTGGGTACTGAGCAGCACTTTGCAGGTTCATTTTGATTTGCCATTCCTTGTATCGATTTAGCAGAGACTGTGGGAGCTGCACTCTGAGCTCTTTGCCTGGTACTCTCCATTGTTCTTTCCAGCACATTTGATGTGCAAGTCTCTCCAGGCCGAGATTCAAGGCTGCAATGAACAGGATGTGGATGGAAAGCAAGATTAACCATCCCCTTTAAGAACTGGCCCGTGCCATTGTGTGTGTGTTCCATTGCTGACTGACATTACATGAGCTTCGCCAGCGCTCTGAGTTAGCGCCTCACTCCTCGGCCTTTGCGCCTTAAGACAGGTGTGCAGCGCCTGCTTTAGCGCTCCACTCACCTCCCGGGGCGGTAAGAGTGAAGTTTCCAGTCAGTGCCGATAATTAGCGCCAGGCGCTAATATTTGCGTCCAGACGATATTTGCGCCCCAAATGGGACGCGACCTAATTTCTACCCCTTTGTCTTTATAAAACTTGAAAAGTGACTAGCCGGTTGTTCTGATTCAATATTTTATATTCCCCGACTTGTGTAATATCAAAATTCTGGAATAACTTTTTACATTTACACCCTTTAACCTAGAATTTCCTCTTTCATGTAATTGGGTAATATCTCTGGTGGGTGAAGCATCAGCTCGCCACAGAAATGTACATTTGACCTCAGCCAATGTTCTCAGTTAAGGGTTGTTTAAATTTTTGAGATGGGCACCCTGGCCTCCACCGGGAAATCCTGCTGGTTTGGGGATGGACTTTTGCTGCAGCAGGCCACTGAGGTGCCTTGTGATTTTCCAGTCGTTATGAATGGTAAAATATGGAATCTTGTGCCAAAGTTTCCAATTTGCACTTTTGACATGCGAAGCTGCATGCCAGGAATGCGAGTTTGTAAAATTACACCTAAACTCTATTTTCCTCTCTTTTTCTTCCTGAGCCTCCATCAGTCCCTTTCGTCAAACAATTGTTAGATGTGTGGGGGTGGGTCAGGGATGATTCTGGTGCTGGATTTAGTTTTTCCTTTGTTATTTTTTTCAACGTATAAATTTAGGGAAGTACATTGGTGCATTATTTTGAAGTAGCAATGTTGGGGAGATGACTGACCTCCATTTGCACTTCCTAACACTAACCAACCTGAAATTGGCATGGGGAATCAAACTTGTGTCCCATGACACTTGCACTGTGGCACCCTAAGTATAAATATTTTAAAATGTTCAATTCATCATTTAAATAGAATACTGTCTGATATATAGTGGATGTACAATGGGAGTTGTTTACTGAAAAATAAGGATAAATGACTTGTGAAGGCTCAATTTCTCATAGTTTATTTTCCGTAACCTGTTGTGTACATTTTCTTTATGTGACTAACTTATTTTATGATGGTGTTTAAAAAAAACTTCAAGATTAGGGCAGCATAATGGTGGGTACCCCGAATGTAGCTTTATGGCTTTGCATGGCTGAAGAGGTGATTTTTGAAGCTACAATAGATTCCAACTGATCCATATTGCTACCGGTAGATTGTAGTAGATCCCTGCTTTAGCTTAGACAACATTCTTTGAGACTGACAAAGAGCACTTTGATCTTGCCTTTCTTCAATTATAACAAAGTCCCAATCCAGGTGAAACTTGTGGCTATAAGATGTGTGTCCAAACAGTTCTCCATCATAGTTTGGTACACCTAGTCAGGCAACAGAAGGGCTTCCTTTTGCCCATTTACAAGAGGTTGACTTGTGGCAAAGGTGGGAAGAGGAAATGAAGCAGGGATGGATAGTTCTGGTTTACACCAACCTGTTGCTCAACACCGTGAAGAGGTGTCAGCCTCATAGCAGGCATGTGGCTTTGCCAGAGCCCTTCTCACAAGGACCTGGATTAAGCTGTTGGTGACTAGTAGGTCTGGAATGTGGCATTGAACTTGGATGTCTAGAAAATGAAGATGGCTGTCACTGCACAAGCAGTTCTGTACAGATCCTTTCCACAATATAGCTGATGAGGCAGCTCTGAGGCTTGTGATGAGACCATGCTTACACTTATCCAGGATTTGGTGTCTACTAAAATTGAATTACAGCAAGGCAAACAATTGGTCCTAAAGCTGTGCACTCTTAATTGTGGAACAACCGATTGATGGGTATGATGTGTATCCACGTTGTGTTCAAGTGCATGGTGCCAATGAACTTGCACATTTTATGGTGAGTTTTGCTGCTTACCACGCCATTCGTGGGGAGTTTCTGGCATCTGTCTACCTAGTGAAGGCTCAAACCTGTGCACAAAAAGGTCAGGATGAGACTGAAAGTTGAAGCAATGAATGCTCTCTATATTGAGTGCATCTGTTTGAATTTTGCAGGCCCAGTCGCTTGGGAAATTCAGGTTTCAGTGCTGTTCCCTCATTAATGGATCAATTTCCTATGTTCCTTGCTTCTCAGGAACCCAGTGGCAGAAATGAGCACTCACAGAACAGGTATAGCACAACCATCTCCAGATCAAAGCTCCCTCTACTCTACCCTAACCATGTATACTGCACCTTAGCCCCAATCCCAGAAGAACATAACCTACTCCATCAGTGTTAAATTTCCATTTCCTATTTGACCCATTCTTTTGGTGTCTCTATTGAAGTAGCCAGTTTAGTGCCAGCTTTTCATGCTTATGGGCAGGTGCTCATTAGAAACTGGGATGAAACTGCCAAAATTCATTTGACATGGAACCTTTACATTCAGACATTATTTTATTAGTCTGGGGTGGTTTAGAATCAATGCCTCAAAGGTGAAATGATAGTGTGTAAACCCACTCTGTCACTCAGTCATTTGTCTTTCTTTCATTCTAGCAGAGATTAATCGTTATTTCTTCTTTCATACCAATATCTCAGGAAAGCACACCAAACGGATCACTTGTGGTTGCTGGAGTTCCCAGAACCTGCTCGCACTGGGTAGCGAAGATAAGACAATAACTGTCAGCAACCAGGAGGGAGATACCATTAGACAGGTGAGAGACAGAACACTGCAGTCTGGATTTGCCAATTGGTGTCATTTTAATGCTCGTGATTTATTTGAAATGGGTTAACGCTGGCATTAAAATAACCCTAATGAGAAAATCTAGGCCTAAAGGTCCACAGAATGTTTTGCATGAAATCTAACTGGTAGGATTTATAAGGGAGTTGCAATGTAGTAATTCATTCGAGGGATGTACATGGTATGAATTACTTGTGCAATGTGATTAGAATATTCAAACAAGTTCTGAACTTGAAGTGATCCAAATTGGACATGTTTGGATTAATTTGATGAAAATCCAGTTCAGGTCAATCTATTGTTTTCCATGTACCAGATTATTTTAAAAGTGGTGATGCCTATTTACAAAGTTACAAAACATCCCTTTATCTATGCCACAACAATTTTCCCAATCCTCAGGTGAACATCTGCCACCTGTGGCTTGATTTTTAGTTTTTAAATTATTACCTTTTATTCATTTTAGTGGTCACTATCTAATTCCTTACATCATTCAACTGTTTGTCAAGGTCTTTGAGAGGGTGCAGATTTGCTAGCATGGTACCAGGGATGAGGGCCTTCAGTTATGTGGAGAGACTAGAGAAGCTGAAATTGTTCTCCTTAGAGCAGAGAAGGTTAAGGGGAGATTTAATAGAGGTGTTCAAAATTATGAAGGGTTTTGAGAGAGTAGATAGGAAAAAACTGTTTCCACTGGCAGGAGGCTCGATAAGCAGGGGACACAGATTTAAGATAATTGGAAGAAGAACCAGGGGGTAGGTGAGAATTTTTTTAATGTAACGAGTTGTTATGATCAGTAATGCACTACCAGAAGTAGTGGTGGAAGCAGATGTATTAGTAACTTACAAAAAGGAATTGGATGTATACTCGAAAAGGAAAAAATTGCAGGGCTATGGGGAAAGAGCAGGGGAGTGGGACTAATTGGAAATTGGATAGCTCTTTAAAAGAGTATGATGGGCCAAATGGCCTCCTTCTGTGCTGTAAGATGATATGCTTTTCTATACATTTCAATAATAGCCTGTTGTGAAGAGGGGATGTTTTGCTCTGTGTAATATAGTTTGGGGAATGGAGTGTGTGAGCCACTACCCAAGCTACTTGGTCTTTTTAGCCGTTCGGAACTTAATAGTAATATTAACAAGGTAATGGATCCTTCTATCTTGGCGATCATAATCTGACATGAGGACCACCATAGTTCATCGAATGCTGTGTATAGTCTTAAGCTCAGCCCTTACCCTGCCTACTTAACATAAGTGAACACACTTGAATATGAACTTAATGTCCCGTTATGGATTTCTTCAGATTAAATCCAGTTTTTGATTGTTTAATGTTGGTCCAGACTTACTCCATTGTCCTAAGCCTCATCATTTCTGTTTCAACAGACCACAGTGAGAGCAGAGCCAAGTGACATTCAGTTCTCAGTGATGAAGACAGATGAACGGGCATCCGTGGGAGAAAGCACAGTGAGTTCCCAGTAAAATCTGATGTTGTACATTCCTAAAGTATATTGGAAGTATTTTTTAAACAGATTGACTACCCAGAAAACAGTCAACAAGGCAGTTCTTTGTTGTGGAGTTTTGCATTTAGGCAGGTGCATTGAGATTGCCCAGACTTATTTCACTTAGAGTGGCCGAAATTCCCCAAGCCCTCTTCCACCACTAAGTGTGGTACGGTGGGAATTCTGGCATTGATGCCATCCCAAATGCTGGGAATGGGGTCATTAGTATAAAGAGGGTGGGTGCTTGTGCCATTTGCAGCACTTTCTGGGCATCTGTCCCATGGAACGCCAAGAAAATCAGAGTGGCACCTTGACAGTCCATCTAGGGGTGGGCCATTGGCCCCGAAGACAGAAAAGTATTTGGTAGAGACTGGTGATTTTAAACTTAAATCTTTCCTAGCGGCAATCGATTGCTCTAGGATCAATTGCTGTTAGGAAAATGATTTGGTGGGTGCCACTTCCACCGAAGACTTTCAAGTATGGCTTCTCCATGCAAGCGTACTTGCCCCTGGCCACGGGA
Source organism: Squalus acanthias (assembly GCA_030390025.1). NCBI lineage: Eukaryota > Metazoa > Chordata > Chondrichthyes > Squaliformes > Squalidae > Squalus > Squalus acanthias. Next base: position 32,826 of record JASTWF010000175.1, read on the forward strand.
AAGGTGGAACTGGTGGAATTTCTGGTAGGGGACGTCATCTCAGTTGTCTCACCTCTCATTCTGCCCTCCCAGCCCAGGAATTTTGGGACCCATGATTTTTAAAGGGTTATGGTTCTTATAAAACTTAGAGCTTTGAAGCTCTGTTTATGTACATGGGTCTCAATGTTATTTACTCTATTTATGTATGTCATTACAACATGTAATGGCAAAAACCATACTCACCAGACCAGGTGATTTAAATTCTATCAAATTACTGATGTTCCCCTCCCCGGTAATCAAGAAAGCAACAAGATTATCTGTGTCTCAAAGCTTGGTTTCACCTTAAAGCAACCTACCCATTTTTCTGAGAGTAAAAATGCATTTAAAATGTGGAGAAGATGTAAAAGGATAGACTACAAGTGCAGGTGTTCTGTATGTTGCCAGTTCTCCAAAACCCTGGCCTAGCTCCACCCTGGGTCAAAGTTCTTTATAAGACTTGCAAATGCCTTCTATTTAAATGAGTAACTTGATCAGGATTGTAAATGCTCTGATTTGCTAATAATCAAAGCTATTTTTCCCCTATTTTGCTCGCCAGTTTTCCGTCCTTTTCTTCTGAAGATTGTTAAATCCTGGCTGGGCTCTTCAGATGCTTGCCCAAGTAATAATTTTTCCTGCCTGATCCTTAACTGAGAATGTTGACAAGCTGCTCAAAATCACCACAGCTGATAGACATCACATGCATACTTCCAGCAGGAGTCACTGAGTAGCAGTCAGGACCAGAAACCTCAGTGAATTTTTCTCCCCACCTCTCTAACTCAGGAGTGCTGAGAGCATTTGTAGCACCCCTACTGCTACCCTGGCTGAGATCAGCTAATTCAGCACAGAGTGAGGACCAGACCTATGTCTTTCCTGAACTGTGTGGCTTAGATAACAAAACAAGTTTTAAAAATAATTTGTTCAATAATTTTGGTATACTTGTTCTAAAAATTACTTTAAACAATATATTTTAACTTTTCATGAAACATACTTCAGTACCTATGTAAATGTTATGTGGATTATAACTTGTCATCTTTCTGGCCTTTATTACTAGGTGAGTGTTGTTGTGGGCAAGAAAACACTCTTTCTATTTAATTTGAGTGATCCTGATAACCCTATTGAGTTGGCATTCCAGCAACGCTATGGCAGCATCATATCTTACAGATGGTGAGTTTATATTAAGCTACATGATAAGATTATATTTAAATAGAAAATCATAGAATCATAGAATGGTTACAGCACGGAAGAAGGCCATTCGGCCCGTCGAGCCCATGCCAGCTCTCTGCAAGAGCACTTCAGCTAGTCCCACTCCCCCGCCCTTTCCCCATAGCCCTGCAAATTTTTTTTGTTCTGGTACTTATCCAATTCCCTTTTGAAAGCCACGATTGAGTCTGCCTCCACCACCCTTTCAGGCAGTGCATTCCAGATCCTAACCACTCGCTGCGTAAAAATTTTTTCCTCATGTCGCCTTTGGTTCTTTTGCCAGTCACCTTAAATCTGTGTCCTCTGGTTCGCGACCCTTCTGCCAATGGGAACAGTTTCTTTCTAACTACTCTGTCTAGACTCCTCATGATTTTGAACACCTCTATCAAATCTCCTCTTAACCTTCTCTACGCTAAGGAGAACAACCCCAGCTTCTCTAGTCTATCCATTTAACTGAAGTCCCTCATCCCTGGAATCATTCTTGTAAATCTTTTCTGCACCTTCTCTAAGGCCTTCACATCCTTCCTAAAGTGCAGTGCCCAGAATTGGACACAATACTCCAGTTGAGGCTGAACCAGTATTTTATAAAGGTTCATCATAATTTCCTTGCTTTTGTACTGTATGCCCCTATTTATGAAGTCCAGGATCCCATATGCTTATTTAACTGCTTTCTCAACCTGCCCTGCTACCTTCAACGACTTGTGCACATATATCCCAGGTGTCTCTGTTCATGCACCCCCTTTAGAATTGTACCCTTTAGTTTATATTGCCTCTTCTCGTTCTTCCTACCAAAATGTATCACTTCGCACTTTTCTGCGTTAAATTTCATCTGCCGCATGTCCACCCATTTCACCAGCCTGTCTGTCTTCTTGAAGTCTATCACTATCCTTCTCACTGTTCACTATACTTCCACGTTTTGTGTCATCCGCAAATTTTGAAATTGTGCCCTGTACACCCAAGTCCAAGTCATGAATATATATATCAAGAAAAGCAGTGGTCCAACTATCGACCCCTGGGGAAGACCACTGTATACCTTACTGCAGTCTGAAAAACAACCTTTCACCACTACACTGTTTCCTGTCACTTAGCCAATTTCGTATCCATGCTGCCACTGTCCCTTTTATTCCATGGGCTTCAACATTGCTGGCAAGCCTACTATGTGGCACTTTATCAAACACCTTTTGGAAGTCCATGTACACCACATCAACTGTATTGCCCTCATCAAAAAACTCGATCAAGTTAGTTGAACACAATTTGCCTTTAACAAATACGTGCTGGCTTTCCTTAATTAATCCACATTTATCCAAGTGACTGTTAACTTTGTCCCTGATTATTGTTTCTAAAAGCTTCCCCACTACCGAGGTTAAACTGACTGGCCTGTAGTTGCTGGGTTTATCCTTGCACCCTTTTTTGAACAAGGGTGTAACATTCGCAATTCTCCAATCCACTGGCACCACCCCCATATCTAAGGAGGATTAGAAGATTATAGCCAGTACTGCCGCGATTGCCTCCTTAACTTCCCTCAGCATTTTAGGATGCATCCCATCCGGTCCTGGTGACTTATCAACTTTAAGTACAGCCAGCCTTTCTAGTACCTCCTCTTTATCAATTTTTATCTCATCCAGTATCTTTCACTATGACTTTGGTAGCATCTTCTTCCTTGGTGAAGACAGATGCAAAGTACTCATTTAGTACCTCAGCCATGCCCTCTGCCTCCATGCGTAGGTCTCCTTTTTGATCCCTAATTGGCCCCAGCCCTCCGCTTACTACCCGTTTATTATTTATATGTCTATAGAAGACTTTTGAATTCCCTTTTATGTTAGCTGCCAGTCTATTCTCATACTCTCTCTTTGCCCCTCTTATTTCCTTTTTCACTTCCCCTCTGAACCTTCTATATTCAGCCTGATTCTCACTTGTATTCTCAACCTGACATTGCTTATACGCCCCCTTTTTCTGCTTCACCTTACTCTCTATCTCTTTCATCCAGGGAGCTCTGGCTTTAGTTGCCCTACCTTTCCCCCTCGTGGGAATGTACCGCGACTGTACCCAAACCATCTCCTCTTTAAAGACAGCCCAATGTTCGATCACAGTTTTGCCTGCCAATCTTTGATTCCAGTTTACCCAGGCCAGACCTGTTCTCAACCCATTTAAATTTGCCTTCCTCCAATCAAGTATTTTTACTCTAGATTGCTCCCTGTCCTTTTCCATAGCTAATCTAAACCTTATGATACTATGACCACTGTTCCCTAAATGTTCCCCTACTGACACTTGCTCCACATGACCCACCTCATTCCCCAGAACCAGATCCAGCAATGCCTCCTTCCTCGTTGGGCCGGAAACGTACTGAAAGTTCTCCTGATCACACTTCAGAAATTCTTCCCCCTCTCTGCCCTTTACACTATTATTATCCCAGTCTATATTAGGATAATTGAAGTCCTCCATTATCATTACTCTGTAGTTCTTGCACCTCTCTCTAATTTCTCTGCAAATTTGCTCCTCTATATCTTTCCCACTAGTTGGTGGCCTATAGAATGCACCTAGTAGTGTAATGTATAGAAATTAGAGCACGTTTGAATAGTTAGAAAGGGAAAGAGACTATGCATAATCAGAGTGTGGTGCATTGTCACAGATTTGATGGCTCTATTTGAAGACCAGGGAGTTCTGCGGTCCTGGCCAACCTTCTTGCGGATATGAAAGTTGCTAAATAAATTCAAGTTCTTTCTTACTTTCTTTGTTAGTCTGGTTATTGAGGTAATCTGAATATTTTACACTCATGCTGGCAATAAACACACAATATCTATATTTCTAAATAAATCATAAAATTGCAAAGTTTTTTTATGCCTGTTTTCTCTCAAACTTGCTCAGTTGCGTGTGCGTCAAAATGGAGGGACAAGGCTGAAAACATAGAAATTTATCAAGTACTGCCTGCATTTTATCTTTTAGCACTGACCTTGATCTTGTATCTTACTGTTAATATTTCAGTTACCATAAAGTCCAATGTTTGATATGTAGAACAAATCTTACTGACATTTCTTACTACAATATGATGGGCATTTAGATAGCACCTTGGAAATGTAAAATGCTTGTGGTGTACAAATAATGTTGGTATGTTTTCAAATAATGCTTATTGTTTGCATTTTTGCCTTGTAGCATGACTAATACTAAATATTTTTTTCCTTTTTGTAATACTGCAGCTGTCTTTTGTTCTGTTTCAGGTATGGGGATGGGTACATCATGATTGGCTTTTCTCAAGGTTACTTTGTAGTAATTTCTACACATATCCGTGAGATTGGCCAGGAACTGTTCCAAGCCCACAACCATAAAGACAGTCTGACAAGTATCGCCATCTCACAGTCCCTGAACAAGGCTGCTTCCTGTGGAGACAATTGGTATGTTACATTGTAGCTCTCTCCTTACTGTTTCAACCTATATATAACATAAGAACATAAGAAATAGGAGCAGGAGTAGGCCATTCGGCCCCTCGAGCCTGCTCCGCCATTCAATAAGATCATGGGTGATCTTCTACCACAACTCCACTTTCCTGTACCTACCCTATATTCCTTGATTCCCTTAACATCTTAAAATCTATCGATCTCTGTCTTGAATATACTCAACGACTGAGCCTCCACAGCCCTCTGGGGTAGAGACTTCCAAGGATTCACCACCCTTTGAGTAAAGAAATTTCTCCTCATCTCAGTCCTAAACGGCCGGCCCTTTATTCTGAGACTGTGACCCCTGGTTCTAGACTCACAGCCAGGGGAAACATCCCTGCATCTACCCTGTCAAGCCCTGTAAGAATTTTGTATGTTTCAATGAGATCACCTCTCATTCTTCTAAACTCGAGAGAATATAGGCCTAGTCTACTCAATCTCTCCTCATAGGATAATCCCCCCCATCCCAGGAATCAGTCTGGTGAACCTTCGTTGCACTCCCTCTATGGCAAGTATATCCTTCCCTAGGTAAGGAGACCAAAACTGTACACAATACTCCAGGTGTGGTCTCACCAGGGCCCTATATAATTGCAGTAAGACGTCTTTATTCTTATACTCAAATCCTCTTGTTATAAAAGACAACATACCATTTGCTTCCCTAATTGCTGCATGTTAACTTTCAGTGATTCGTGTACAAGGACACCCAGGTTACTCTGAACACCAACATTTCCCAACATCTCGCCATTTAAAAAATACTCTGCTTTTCTATTTTTCCTACCAAAGTGGATAACTTCACATTTCTCCACATTATATTCCATTTGCCATGTTCCTGCCCACTCACTTAGCCTGTCTATATCCCCTTGAAGCCTCTTTGCATCCTCCTCACAACTTACATTCCCACCTAGCTTTGTATCATCAGCAAACTTGGATATATTGCATTTGGTCCCCTCGTCCAAATCGTTGATCTAGATTGTGAATAGCTGAGGCCCAAGCACTGATCCTTGCGGTACCATGCGAGTTACAGCCTGCCAACCCAAAAATGACCCATTTATTCCTACTCTCTGTTTTCTGTTCATTAACCAATCCTCAATCCATGCTAGTATATTACTCCCAATCCCATGAGTCCTAATTTTGTTTAATAACCTTATCGAATGCCTTCTGAAAATCCAAATACACCACATCCACTGGTTCCCCCTTATCTATTCTGCTAGTTACAACCTCAAAAATCTCTTAACAGATTCGTCAAACACAATTTCCCTTTCATAAATCCATGTTGACTCTGCCCAATTTTATTATTATTTGCTAAGTGCCCTGTTACCACGTCCTTAATAATAGATTCTAGCATTTTTCCTACTACTGATGTCAGGCTAACTGGTCTATTGTTCCCCGTTTTGTCTCTCTCTCTCCTTTCTTAAATAGTGGGGTTACATTTGCTACCTTCCAATCCGCGGGAACCGTTCTAGAGTCATAGAGTCATACAGCACAGAAGGAGGCCATTCGGCCCATCGAGTCCGTGCCGGCTCTCTGTAGAGCAATCCAGTCAGTCCCATTCTCCCGCTCTATCCCCGTAGCCCTGCAAGTTTATTTCCTTCAAGTGCCTATCCAGTCTCCCCTCAAACATTGAGTGTCTCCGCTTCCACCACTTCCGTCAGCAGCGAATTCCAGGTCCTCGCCACTCGCTGCGTAAAAAAGTTTTTCCTCACAATCCCCCCTGTATCTCTTGCCCAAAACCTTAAATCTGTGTCCCCTAGTCCTTGTACCATCAACTAGTGGGAACAGCCTTTCCCCGTCTAGCTTATCCATACCCGTCATAATCTTGTACACATCTATCAAATCACCCCTCAACCTCCTTTGCTCTAATGAAAACAAATCCAGCTTCTCCAACCTGTCCTTGTAGCTAAGATCCCCTATCCCCAGAACTATTCTGGTAAATCTCCTCTGCACCCTCTCAAGGGCCTTCACATCCTTCCTAAAGTGTGGTGACCAGAACTGGACGCAATACTCCAGTTGTGACCTAACCAGCGCTTTATAAAGGTTCAGCATAACTTCTCTACTTTTGTATTCAATACCTCTATTTATGAAGCCCAAGATCCCATATGCTTTGCTAACCACATTCTCAATATGTTCCGCCACCTTCAGGGACCTATGTACATTAACTCCCAGGTCCCTCTGTCCCTGCACACTCTTTAAAACTGTGCCATTAAGTGTATATTGCCTCTCCCTGTTCCTTCTGCCAAAATGCATCACCTCACACTTCTCTGTATTAAACACCATCTGCCACTTGTCTGCCCATTCTGCTAGCCTTTCTATGTCCTGTTGCAGTCAATTGGCATCATCCTCACTGTTTGGCACACCCCCAAGTTTGGTGTCATCGGCAAATTTAGAAATTCTACTCTGTATTCCAATATCCAGGTCATTATATATATCAAAAAAAGCAGTGGCCCCAGCACTGACCCTTGGGGAACACCACTGTCTACCATCCTCCAGTCTGAATAACAGCCATTTACCACAACTCGCTGTTTTCTGTCCTTAAGCCAATTCCTTATCCAAGCTGCCATTGACCCACCTATTCCATGAGCCTCAATTTTGTTAACCAGCCTTCTATGTTGTACTTTGTCAAATGCCTTCCGAAAATCCATGTAGACAACATCCATTGCATTCCCTTCATCAATCCTCTCTGTTACTTCATCAAAAAAGACACTTAGATTAGTCAAACATGATCTGCCTTTTACAAATCCGTGTTGGCTCTCCTTAATTAGCTTAAACCTCTCCAAGTGCCCGTTAATTTTTTCCTTGATTATTGTTTCTAAAACTTTACCCACCACTAATGTTAAACTGACCGGCCTGTAGTTACTAGGATTGTCCTTGCACCCTTTCTTGAACAATGGTGTCACATTTGCCACTTTCCAATCCTCAGGCACCTCCCCCACATCTAGGGAAAATTGGAAAATTATGGCAAGCCCTTTTGCTAGCTCCTCCCCCAATTCCCTTAGCAACCTGGGATGCAGGCCATCTGGACCAGGCAACTTGTTCACTCTAAGCATACCCAGCCTTTCTAGTACATCCTGTCTATCCATTGCTTCTACCTTTTCCACTTCTACCGATATTTTGTCAGCATCCATCTCCTTAGTAAACACTGATACAAAGTACTCAGTTCTGACGAAGGGTCCCTGACTCGAAACGTTGACTCTGTTTCTCTCTCCTCAATGCTGCCTGACCTGCTGAGTGTTTCCAGCATTTTCTGTTGATACAAAGTGCTCATTGAGTATTCTAGCCTTGCCCTGCGCCTCTAAGCATATATCATCTTCTTTGTCTCTAATAGGCCCCACCCCGCTTACTGTTTACATGCCGATAGAAGATTTTTGGGTTCCCTTTTATGTTAACCGCCATTCTGCTCTCATATTCTCTCTTTGCCAATCTTATTTTCATCTTCACTTCCCCTCTCAACTTATTGGCCTGTATTTTCCGATGCCTACGGGTGTGTACGAGCTGTATACACACCCGTAGGGACATCGGAAATGCCGGTTTCAGGCATGCGCTGAAAACTGGCATTTCCGATCTGTCAAGAATGCTCTTGACAAATCGGACGCCTGCCCTGGAGAAGGGCCTCTGCGGGGGGAGAGTTCCGCTTTCTGCAGAACCTCCGCCCGCTGAAAACCCTTAGAAATCTTACGCTTGGTAAAAGCAGGCGCAAGACCTGCTTTTACCAGCATAAGAGTTTAAAAAAAGTTTTTAAAAAAATTTCACTAATTTATAATTTAAAAATACTTTTTAAAAAAAGGTAAGTTTATTTTTAGCCCCATAAAAAACTTTAATTTTTATTCAAAAAATTAAATTTTTGTTTAAAATATTTAATTTATTGTAATTTTAACTCATATTTTAAAAATGTGATGGTTTTTTAAAACTGTATTTAATGTTTTAGTATCTTTTTGGGGTGATCTCCATTCATACTTTTGACAGGTCTATCTGTCAAAAGTATGAAGGGAGATTCCCTTCTTTCATTGGCTCGCCTGGTCCACGTGATCCCAGGGACACTTGCGAACTGCATGAGCCCCTGGGATACCTGGGCCCTGCGCATTTCGACTGTGGAGAGGCCCAGGATTGGAAGTGTCCGGACCTCGGGAACCCTCAGGTAAGTGCGTAGATTTTTTCCGATAGGAGGCATCCGCACACAGGAAGCCTCCTATCGGAAATTACGGGCCATTGTATTTGGTCTGGTTCTCCCCTGAAGAATTCACTTGACATGCATCATACACCCTCTTTTTTTGTTTCACCATCTTCTCTATCTCCCTCGTCATCCAAGGAGCCCTTGCTTTGGTTCCCTTACCCTTCCCTCTTGTTGGAATGTACCTAGCCTGTACTTGGAACATCTCCTCCTTAAAGATCACCCATTGTTCCATTACAGTTTTACCTGTCAGTCTTTGGTTCCATTTTACCCTGGCTAGATCCTTTCGCATCCCATTGAAGTTAGCCCTATTCCAGTTGAGAAGTTCCACTCTAGATTGTTCCTTGCTCCTCTTCATTGCTAATCTAAATCTTATGACATGATGATCACGCGTACCCAAGTGTTCTCCCACAGACACTTGGTCGACCTGGCCCACCTCATTCCCCAGCACCAGATCCAGCAATGCCTCCTTCCTAGTTGGGCAAAGAGAATCTATGGAGTTTTGGGAAATGACAACCAATGCATCCACTATCTCTATCTCTATAGCCACCTCTTTCAAAACCCTAGGATGTAGGCCATCAGGTCCAGGGGATTTATCGGCTTTCAGTCCCATTAATTTCTCCAGTACTATTTTTTTACTAATACTAATTTCCTTCAGATCCTCATTCTCGCTAGACCCTTGGTTCTCCACTATTTCCGGGAGGTTTTTTGCATCTTCTTCCTTGAAGACAGACACAAAGTATTTGTTTAATTTCTCAGAAATTCCTTATTCCCCAATATAATTTCTCCGGTCTCAGCCTGTAAGGGACGCATGCTTACTTTCGCTAATCTTTTCCTTTTTACATACCTATAGAAGCTTTTCTAGTCTATTTTTATGTCTTTTGCTAGTTTACTCTCATTCTATTTTCCCTTTCTTTATCAATTTTTTCGTCCTCCTTTGCTGAATTCTAAAATTTCCCAATCCTCAGGTTACTACTCTTTTTGGCAACATTATAAGCTTCTTCCTTTGATCTAATACTATCTTTAACTTCTCTTGTTAGCCACGGTTGGATCATTTTTCCTGTGGTGTTTTTATTCCTTAAGGGAATGTATATTCGTTGCGAATTCTGAATTATTCCTTTAAATGTTTGCCATTGCTTTTCTACTGTCACATCTTTTAATCTAGTTTCCCAACCTACCTCAGCTAACTCGCCTCTCATACCTACATAGTTTGCTTTGTTCAGGTTTAGGACCCTAGTTTCGGCCTTAACTAAATCACTCTCAGACTCAACATAAAATTCTATCATATTATGATCACTGCTCCCCAGAGGCTCCTTTACTACAAGGTTATTAATTAACCCTGCCTCATTGCACAGTACTAGATCTAAAATAGCCAATTGCCTCATAGGTTCCTTGATATACTGATCTAGGAAACTATCTTAAATGCATTCCATGAACTCTTCCTCTGCACTATTTCTGCAAATTTGGTTTGCACAGTCTATATGAAAGTTAAAGTCCCCCATGATTACCATATTACCCTTGTTACATGCATCTCTAATTTCCTGATTTATACTCTGCCTGACACTACAACCACTGTTAGGGGGCCTAGAGACTACTCCCACTAGTGTTTTCTGCCACTTGTTGTTTCTTAGCTCCACCCAAACTGATTCTCCATTTTGTATTTCCGAGCCAAGATCTTTTCTCTCTCCTGTCTTTATTCCCTCCTTTATTATCAGGGCTACTACCCCTCCTCCTTTTCCATTCTGCCTGTCTCTTCTAAAAGTCAAATATCCTGGAATATTTAGTTCTCAACCTTTGTCACTCTGCAACCACATTTCTGTAATAACAGTAGTCTATCCATGCACGCATTGCAAATTTATAATAAATTAATAATGCTTTATCACCAAGGGGACCAAGACAGAAGACAACTGAATCTTGTTTACATTGGAAAATTGGAATGAATTTTTAAAATATCTCCAGGTACAGAGTATAGCTGTGGTGAAATGTCCCAAATACCTGAACATACAACATGCCAAAACATGTGGTTTTAAAATAGTGGTTCAATATTATTGCTCTGCCTCCCCCCCCCCCCCCCCCCCCCCCAAAACATGATGAACGCCCGGCCCCCCCGATCAGCCTCCGGCCCTCCAATATGATCCTGGCCCCTGGCTCCCCGATCAGCCACTCCCGGCCCCCCCAGTGTACTCATGGCTCTCCCATCAGCCGCTCTCAGCCTCCTGATCAGCTGCTCCGGCCTTCCGATGTGCTCCCGGCTCCCCACCCTGCTCCTTCCGCCCTCTGATGATCCCCCCCCCCCCCGCACTCCTCTGGTAATGCTCCTGGCCCGCCAATGAGTTCCCGGCACCCCCCTCAGCCATCCAGTGATGCTCCTGGTCCCTCCTCGATGAGCTTCCGGCATTCCCACTCCTCCGGCCGCCCCCCACCCCCCTCCTCATGCTTCATGGGGTGCAATACTGCTCTGCACATTGGTGCAGGAATCTTGTGTTGATTGCATTCATCTCATCGAGCAAGGTGGCTGTTTAAGAAATTAATTACATTTACCTGGCTTTTTTTTTTACTTTAAGGAACCACCAGATGCATGGGTAGACTCACAAATATAATTTGTTTGAATTTTTCTTTAAACATTCAGCAGTTCATACCACCGCTCTTTAAAAAAACGTTTTCAAACTGCTGCTTTTGTAAATTATTCTCATGAAGGATCCCTGTTTCTTTATTAAGTACAAGTGTCTCTTCTGGTGTAGTAATCCTAATATATTTTCTTTACCAGCATTAAGATCCATGATCTGTCAGAACTGAAAGAGATGTATGCTATTATAAACCTGGATGATGAAACTAAAGGTAATTGCTTAAAAAAAATTGTGTGTGAGAAACCTAGCAACTCACTATAACAGTGTCAGCATTGGTTCATTTTGGGAGACTTTAGGACATCCTGAGGTTGTGAAGTCGCTAAATAAGTAATTCTTTTTTTTTCTTTCTTTTATGTGCGAAAAGAAAGACCTATCAGATTAAGGTACTTTTGATAGATATGATTCTGTGCGTATGACTATGTCAGGCTGTTGTTTGACTAGTCTGTGGGACAGCGCTCCCAATTTTGGCACAAGTCCCCAGATGTTGGTGAGGAGGATTTTGCAGGGTTGACTGGGCTGGGTGTGCCGTTGCCGTGTCCATAGCCGGTGCCGATTCTTATTATTTTGTTTCGTAGCGGTTAGTTACAACTGAGTGACTTGCTCGGCCATTTCAGAGGGCCGTTAAGAGTCAACCACATTGCTGTGGGTCTGGAGTCACATATAGGCCAGACCAGGTAAGGACATAGAAACATAGAAGATAGGAGCAGGAGTAGGCCATTTGGCCCCTCGAGCCTGCTCCGCCATTCGATGAGATCATGGCTGATCATCCAAACTCAGTACCCTGTACCTGCCTTCTCCCCATATCCCTTGATACCTTTAGCTTTAAGAAATATATCTAACTCATTCTTGAATATATTTAATGACTTGGCCTCAACTGCCTTCTGTGGTAGAGAATTCCACAGGTTCACCACTCTCTGGGTGAAGAAATTCTTCCTCATTTCTGTCCTAAATGGCTTACCCCTTATCCTTAGATTATGACCCCTGGTTCTGGACTCTCCGACCATCGGGAACATTCTTCCTGCATCTAGTTTGTCCAGACCTGTCAGAATTTTATATGTTTCGATGAGATCCCCTCTCATTCTTCTATACTCCAGCGAGTATAAGCCCAGTCGACCCAATCTCTCCTCATATGTCATTCCTGCCATCCCAGGTATCAGCCTTGTGAATCTTCGCTGAACTCCTTCCATGGCAAGAACATCCTTCCTCAGATAAGGCGACCAAAACTGCACACAGTACTCAAGGTGTGGTCTCACCAAGACCCTGTACAACTGCAGCAGGACATCTCTGTTCCTATACTCAAACCCTTTCGCTATGAAGGCCAACATACCATTTGCCTTCTTCACCGCCTGCTGCACCTGCATGCTTACCTTCAGCGACTGGTGCACAAGGACACCCAGGTCTCATTGCACGTCCCCTTCTCCCAATCTATTGCCATTCAGATAATAGTCTGCCTTTCTGTTTTTGACACCAAAGTGGATAACCTCGCATTTATCCAAGTTATATTGCATCTGCCACGCTTCTGCCCACTCACCCAACCTGTCCAAATCAGTATCCTCCTCGGAGCACACACGCCCACCCAGCTTTGTGTCATCTGCAAACTTGAAGATATTACATTTAGTTCCCTTATCTAGATCATTAATGTATATTGTGAATAGCTGGGGTCCAAGGACCGAACCCTGCGGTACCCCACTAGTCACTGCCTGCCACTCGGAAAAAGACCCATTAATTCCTACTCTCTGCTTTCTGTCCGCCAACCAGTTCTCTATCCAAGTCAATACCTTGCCCCCAATCCCATGTGCCTTAACTTTACACACTAATCTCTTATGCGGGACCTTATCGAAAGCCTTTTGAAAGTCCAAAGACACCACATCTACTGGTTCTCCCTTATCTATTTTCCCAGTTACATCCTCAAAAAATTCTAGTAGGGACGGCAGATTTCCTTCCCTAAAGGACATTAGTGAACCAGATGGGTTTTTATGACAATCTGATAGTTTCATGGTTACCATTACTGATACTAGCTTTTTATTCCAGGTTTATTTAATTAACTGAATTTAAATTCCCCAGCTGCCGTGGTGGGATTTGAACTCACGTCTCTGGATCATTAGTCCAGGCCTCTGGATTACTAGCCCAATGACGTTATCACTACGCTACCGTTCCCTCTGCTATAAGCTTGCTGTAGACAATCTACTGCTTCCGCCAGTGGCCGGCAACAGGCCTATTCTAAGCCACCACTGCTCCCAGGTCAGCTACAGTCCCATTCTTGGTTGCCATTTCTCTCCTACTTGGCTGTTTTCTTACTGCTGCTTCCTGCCTCCACTCCCTACCCATTAGGTGCTTCTGTGGCTCCAACCTCCCCACCCCACTGCTTACCCTTCCCAGTCAGCATCTCATGATCCAAGTTAGGAGAGTCAACATTGACTCCGGACCCCATGAAGTCTCATGGCTTCAAGTCAAGGAAACCTCCTGCTGATTACCACCTACCACCCTCCCTCAGCTGATGAATCAGTACTCCTCCACGTTGAACGCCACTTGGAAGAAGCACTGAGAGTAGCAAGGGCACAGAATGTACTCTGGGTGGGGGACTTCAATGTCCATCACCATGAGTGGCTCGGTAGCACCACTACTGACCGAGCTGGCCGAGTCCTGAAGGACATAACTGCCAGTCTGGGCCTGCGACAGGTGGTGAGTGAACCAACACGAGGGAAAAACCTACTTGACCTCGTCCTCACCAATCTACCTGTCGCAGATGCATCTGTCCATGGCAGCAGTGACCACTGCACAGTCATTGTGGAGACGAAGTCCCGTCTTCACACTGAGGACACCCTCCATCGTGTTGTGTGGCACCACCACTGTGCTAAATGGGATAGATTCAGAACAGATCTAGCAGCTCAAAACTGGGCATCCATGAGGCACTGTGGGCCATCAGCAGCAGCAGAATTGTATTCCACCTCAATCTGTAACCTCATGGCCTGGCATATCCCTCACTCTACCATTACCACCAAGCCAGGGGACCAACCCTGGTTCAACAACGAGTGTAGAAGACCATGCCAGGAGCAGCACCAGGCGTACCTAAAAATGAGGTGCCAACCTGGGGAAGCTGCAACACAGGACTACATGCATGCTAGAGACAGCGATAAGCGATCCCACAATCAACGGATCAGATCAAAGCCCTGCAGTCCTGCCACATCCAGTCGTGAATGGTGGTGAACCATTAAACAACTAACGGGAGGAGGAGGCTCCAAGAATATCCCCATCCTCAACGTGAGTGCAAAAGACAAAGCTGAAGCGTTTGCAACCAACTTCAGCCAGAAGTGCGAAGTGGATGATCCGTATCGGCCTACTCCCGAGCTCCCCACCATCACAGAAGCCATTCTTCAGCCAATTCGATTCACCCCACGTGATATCAAGAAACGGCTGAGCACACTGGATACAGCAAAGTCTATGGGCCCCGACAACATCCCGGCTATCATGCTAAAGACTTGTGCTCCAGAACTAGCCGCGCCTCTAGCCAAGCTGTTCCAGTACAGCAACAACACTGGCATCTATCTGACAATGTGGAAAACTGCCCAGGTATGTCCTGTCCACAAAAAGCAGGACAAATCCAACCTGGCCAATTACTGCCCCATCAGTCTACTCTCAATCATCAGCAAAGTGATGGAAGGTGTCATCGACAGTGCTATCAAGCGGCACTTACTCACCAATAACCTGCTCACTGATGCCCAGTTTGGGTTCCGCCAAGACCACTCAGCTCCCGACCTCATTACAGCCTTGGTCCAAACATGGACAAAGGAGCTGAATTCCAGAGGTGAGGTGAGAGTGACTGCCCTTGACATCAAGGCAGCATTTGACCGAGTGTGGCATCAAGGAGCCCTAGTAAAACTGAAGTCAATGGGAATCGGGGAAAACGCTCCACTGGCTGGAGTCATACCTAGCACAAAGGAAGATGGTTGTGGTGATTGAAGGTCAATCATCACAGCCCCAGGACATCGCTGCAGGAGTTCCTCAGGGCAGTGTCCTCGGCCCAACCATCTTCAGCTGCTTCATCAATGACCTTCCCGCCAACATAAGGTCAGAAATGGGGGTCGCTGATGACTGCACAGTGTTCAGCGCCATTCACAACTCCTCAGATAATGAAGCAGTCCATGCCCGCATGCAACAAGACCTGGACGACATTCAGGCTTGGGCTGATAAGTGGCAAGTAACATTCGCGCCACAGAAGTGCCAGGCAATGACTATCTCCAACAAGCGAGAGTCTAACCACCTTACCTTGACATTCAATGGCATTACCATGGCCGAATCCCCCACTATCAACATCCTGGGAGTCACCATTAACCAGAAACTTAACTGGACCAGCCACATAAATACTGTGGCAACAAGAGCAGGTCAGAGGCTAGGTATTCTGTGGCGAGTGTCTCACCTCCCGACTCCCCAAAGCCTTTCCACCATCTACAAGGCACAAGTAAGGAGTGTGATGGAATACTCTCCACTTGCTTGGATGAGTGCAGCTCCAACAACACTCAAGAAGCTCGACACCATCCAGGACAAAGCAGCCCACTTGATTGGCACCCCATCCACCACCTTAAACATTCACTCCCTCCACCACCGGCGTACCGTGGCTGCTGTCTGTACCATCTACAAGATGCACTGCAGCAACTCGCCAAGGCTTCTTTGGCAGCACCTCCCAAACCCGCGACCTCTTCCACCTAGAAGGACAAGGGCAGCAGGCGCATGGGAACACCACCACCTCCAAGTTCCCCTCCAAGTCACACACCATCCTGACTTAGAAGTATATCGCCGATCCTTCATCATCGCTGGGTCAAAATCCTGGAACTCCCTACCTAACAGCACTGTGGGAGTACCATCACCACAGGGACTGCAGCGGTTCAAGAAGGTGGCTCAAGGGCAACTAGGGATGGGCAATAAATGCTGGCATTGCCAGCGATGCCCAGATCCCATAAACGAATAAAAAAAAAAGTTCCAAACCCAGGATTGTGGGGCGAAGGGACAGGGTGGAAATTCTATTTTTCCTTTAGCAAAAAAATTATTAATTTAAAACTTTAAAGGAAACTTATCTGACAGGAAAAATCACTTGTGGGGCAATTGGAATGTTAGAAGTGTGCTGGAGTGTCAAAGCTCTGAGTCTGTCTGAATAATAGTGCTTTAGCTATAGGTATGTAGAACTGGAGCATTGGAAGCTCCTTCAAGTGGTATAAGTGTAGCTGCAGGCATGATGTGACAGCTCTTAGATGCTGACTTAATAATGGGAAATTAATTTGAGGTGCCACCTAGAGGCATGACAGAAAGGGTGACACCCAAATAAGGAGTATAGGACATAGGTACTGAATTGAATAGGTGATTAGATGGTTACATTTATATTCAGGAAATTAATTAAAACCAGCAAGTCTGTTTTGGATTAGTGTTTACCCACTGTATTTATCAGTGAGACTAATTGCTGAGTTGCAAGTATAGTATACCTAATATTTTAATATCAAACTTTCAGGCCTGGATCGGCTATCTTGGACAGATGATGGACAGTTGCTTGCTGTATCTACACAACGTGGAACTCTGCATGTTTTCCTTACAAAACTTCCAGTTCTTGGAGATACATGTGGAACTCGCATTGCTTTCTTAACCTCTCTGCTGGAGGTCACAGTGACCAATCATGTTGAGGGAGTATGTGTGAAATTATAAAAATACCTTGAAGTTTAGTTTTTAAATTGGAACACTAGTTATGAAACTGTGATTATTTAATCTTTACAAACCTATATCATTTGCAATATCAAGGTTATGGCAATTGGTGCTGATTGTTTCCTACAGTCATATTTATCATTTCAAAATAAGACATGTATAAGCTTCTTACTAAAATGAATTTAGTTGAATAGTGAATGTTAGGCATCTTATGTGGGATTTTATTACTGATTCAAGGCAATCTTTTTAATAGCTGTTTACATGCAGTTATACATCAAACCAATTAGTGGGCACTTTTGTCTACACATTTTTAAAAGGCTAAAATAGTTATTTGCTTTATTCTGTCTACAGCCAGAAATATTTGTACGAGCCATTAAGTTTATGTTTATATTATTTTGCAAAATAATTGAACTGAGCAAGATGCTCATAAAACTTAAATAAAAACAATTGTTGGAGATATACAGAACGTCTGTCAGTATCTGTAAAGAGAAAGACAAGTTTCAGGTTTAACTCATGTCAGAACTGGCTCATAAATTGTTAAGTAAAATGGGAACCTACATGATCAATAGAATCACAGATAATTAGGTTTTTACTACTGGTAATGATTTACACATAAATGTTGAAATTTAGAGAATTGCGAAGATCACTGAGCTGTTAGGAGAGCAACCAGTACCCAATAGAAGGTGACGTATTTATGGGTTTCTGAATCTAATTGTGACCATAATCTACAGTGACTCATTTGTATTGCCCGCTTTGGGTTCTTTGCTGAAAATGTCCCATTGCATTATTTCATTTATTGATGCAAAGAACAAAGAATTTTGGTCATTGGGCACACACAGAAGAAAGTTCCATTAAATAAGACCTACCATGAAGGGACATTTGTTATTTTACATTGTGAATTATTTGTAGTACTGAAGAATCAAAAACAAAGGAAATATTGCTATATTTTGTCCTTGGTGAATGAATGAACTAGGCATAGTTTCATTAGAGAAAATTTAGATCATGGCAAGCCTGTTAAACTTACACCAGCCTGCATTCTGTATTTATTTTCCCTACAGGAACCACAAATCACAGTTTCTGTTGAAGTAGAACCTAACTTTATCGCTGTAGGCCCGTTTCATGTGGCTGTTGGAATGAATAATCGAGCCTGGTTTTATGCCCTTGGAGAAAATCGTAGGTTCAGATGAATGCTTTGTACGAATATCAAAAATTAATGAAAAATGTAAACGTTTTTTTTAATATAACCGCTATGAATGTTACATTTTCACAGTAAATACATTTCAAAGGATTTATTTTACTGCATTTAACTGCAATGAAGAGAAACTTGCATAAGTGAGCACATCCCAATTTATAATGGCAAATATAAATTGCATTTTAAATTTGATTAAGATCAGTTCTAATGTAGACCATGTTGCTAAGGCTTCCTAAATAGATGTTCAAGAGTTTTCAATTTTTCTTAATTTTGTCTCATCCCCATGTGTTGAAAAACTTGGGCTGTATTTTTCACGATTTTAGATAAGTTAGTGCAGATGCAAAGAAGATGATATAGACTGGCCATTTAAATATCTCTAATCAATTTAGTTGGTACTGTCTATAACAAGTTTAGAAGAAAACTAAAATATCTGACATACATTTTCCACGATACCATAAGACGACTTTCTCCAACAAGAAAATAACATTCAGATGGGAAGGAGACCCTCCTATCTATACTAATAAAGGAACGTTGTGGCCCTCCATTTCTCACAGGATTTCTTTCCTTGCTAACCCTGTAATTGTTAAATGTATTATCAATCAGATGGTAAGCAGCTCCAGTCCAACTTATGCCTATCCTTCAGTCCCTGGGCTCTAGACTCCATTGAAGTCAGACTGGTAACTTTGTTATCTTTGGTGACTTGTTAACAACTTAGTTGCCAGGGGAATAACAGAAGTAGAATAATAGAAGTGGAATAAGAGTCAAAAGAACATAAGAAGCAGGAGTAGGCCAATCGGCCCCTCGAGCCTGCTCCGCCATTCAATAAGATCATGGCTGATCCAATCTTGTCCTTAACACCACTTTCCCACTCTCTCCCCATACCCTTTGACTCCCTTGTAGTTCAAATGTCTGTCAATCTCCGCCTTGAATATATTCAGTGTCTCCGCCTCCACAGCTCTCTGGGGTAGAGAATTCCAAAGATTCACGACCCTCTGAGAAGAAATTCCTTCTCATCTCCGTCTTAAATGGGCGACCCCTTATTCTGAAACTATGCCCCCTAGTTCTAGATACCCCCACTAGGGGAAACATCCTCTCAACATCCACCCTGTCAATCCCCCTCAGAATCTTATATGTTTCAATAAGATCACCTCTCATTCTTCTAAACTCCAATGAGTATAGGCCCAACCTGCTCAACCTTTCGTCATACGTCAACCCCTTCATCCAGCAATCAACCTAGTGAATCCTCTCTGTACTGCCTCCAATGCAAGTATATCCTTCCTTAAATATGGAGACCACAACTGTATGCAGTACTCCAGGTGCGGTCTCACCAGCGCCCTGTAAAGTTGCATCAAAACTTCCCTACTTTTATACTCCATACCCCTTGCAATAAAGGTCAACATTCCATTAGCCTTCCTAATTACCTGCTGTACCTGCATGCTAACTTTTGTGTTTCATGTACTAGGACCCCCAGATCCCTTTGTACTGCAGCATTTTGTAGTCTCACTCCATTTAAATAATTTGCTTTATTGCTTGTCCCAGGATATCAGAGTAGTCCTATGTAGGGAGCACTGGAATGATGGTGATGGGAGTTGGTCCTAGGATCTGGGAATAGTGTATCAGGGTGTGTCACTGTTGGAATGCAGTTCCAAGTCGTGGTGTGCTGGGGTATGAAGTTAGGATCTGGGAGTATTGGGCGGCAGTCCTGGAGAGGTCATGATCTGGGAGGATTGGGAGCAGGGGTTATGGGGTGTGGGAGCATTGGGCTGTCTGTAGGATATGGGACAACTAGGTGGGTGTTTGCAGGATTTGGCAGCATTTGGGAAGGGGCTACTGTGATGTGGTAGGACGGAGAAAGTGGGTGTTGGGGTATTGGAGAACAATGAGGATGGAGCCCTCAAGATTTTCAGAAGGCATTCGATAAGGTGCCACACAAGAGGTTATTAAACAAAATTAGGGCTCATGGGATTGGGGATAATATCCTAGCATGGATTGAGGATTGGTTAATGGACAGAAAACAGAGAGTAGGAATAAACGGGTCATTTTTGGGTTGGCAGGCTGTAACTAATGGGGTACCGCAAGGATCAGTGCTTGGGCCTCAGCTAGTCACAATCTACATCAATGATTTGAATGAAGGGACCAAATGTAATATATCCAGGTTTGCTGATGATACAAAGCTGGGTAAGAATGTAAGTTGTGAGGAGGATGCAAGGAGGCTTCAAGGGGATATAGACAGGCTAAGTGAGTGGGCAAGAACATGGCAAATGGAATATGATGTGGAGAAATGTAAAGTTATCCACTTTGGTAGGAAAAATAGAAAAGCAGTGTATTTTTTAAATGGTAAGAGATTGGGAAATGTTGGTGTTCAGAGGGACCTGGGTGTCCTTGTACACGAATCACTGAAAGTTAACATGCAGGTACAGCAAGCAATTAGGAACGCAAATGGTATGTTGTCCTTTATTACAAGAGGATTTGAGTATAAGAGTAAAGACGTCTTACTGCAATTATATAGGGCCCTGGTGAGACCACACCTGGAGTATTGTGTACAGTTTTGGACTCCTTACCTAAGGAAGGATATACTTACCATAGAGGAAGTGCAACGAAGGTTCACCAGACTGGTTCCTGGGATGGGGGGTTGTCCTATGAGGAGAGATTGAGTAGACTAGGCCTATATTCTCTAGAGTTTAGAAGAATGAGAGGTGATCTTATTGAAACATACAAAATTCTTACAGGGCTTGCCAGGGTAGATGCAGGGAGGATGTTTCCCCTGGCTGGGGAGTCTAGAACCAGGGGTCACAGTCTCTGAATAAGGGGTCGGCCATTTAGGACTGAGATGAGAAATTTCTTCACTCAGAGGGTGGTGAATCTTTGGAATTCTCTACCCCAGAGGGCTTTGGCGGCTCAGTCGTTGAGTATATTCAAGACAGAAATCGATAGATTTTTGAATATTAAGGGAATCAAGGATATGGGGATAGTGCAGGAAAATGGAGATGAGGTAGAAGATCAGCCATGATCTTATTGAATGGCGGAGCAGGCTTGAAGGGCCAAATGGCCTACTCCTGCTCCTATTTCTTATGTTATTTATGTTCTTATGTATGAGGGGGATGGCACAGATAAAAAATTAGGAAAGCAAATATGCACTGAAAGGTGTAAAACTTTAAGAGTAGAGGAGGAAAGAAACTTAGGGGTTCAGATACACAAATCTTTAAAAGAGGGAAAGCAAGTTGATAAAGCTGTAATAAGAAATACATGGGGTCCTAGTTTTTATAAGTAGGTACATAGAGTACAAAATCAGAGGTAATGCTAAGCCTACACAAATCATTGGTGAGGCTGCAGCTAAAATATTGGCTGGAATTTTAATTGGGAGGCGGGTTGGGAGCTGGCGGTGGGGAGGGCGGTGGCTAGGAAGTGGCCAGGAAACCCGAGAGAACGGGTTTCCCGCACGTCCTGCCAAATTTAACGGCAGGGCCTGATTTGCATTTCAAACCTCTGTGTCCTGCCCGCAGCCAGCCAGATGGAGAGGCTGGCTGGTTGCGGGCAGGTAGGCCTGCGGCTCCAGGCCGCAGAGAGGAGGGAGGGTAGGGTAGGGATCGGGTGGGGCCTGGGGGCCGGACTCGAGCATCAGGGGGTGGGTGGGAGTGAGGGAAGATCAGACTCCGGATAGAAGATCGGGGCCGAACTCCAGAACATCGTGGGGCAGGGTGGAAAGCATCGGAGAGGGAGAGAGAGAAGATCGAGGACCAGACACTGGAGGGGAGGGGGGGGGGGGGGGGGGGGGGAAGAGAAGATCGGACTCTGGAGCATTGGGGGTTGGGGGGGGGGGCAGGGGAGCATCAGGGGGGAGGGAGGGAGGGAAGCATTGGGGCCGGACCATTGGGCAGGGGAGGGGGAGAAGATCAGGGGCCTGAGATCGGAGGCCTCATGAGGGGGGGATTGGAGGCCTTGGGGAGGGGGGGGGAGGGATGGATTCAGAGGCCTCGGGGGGCTTCCATTCGCGGGGGTGGGACGTGAGGCAAGATCGCTGGATCCAGGAGGTAAGTGTAAAGTCACTTATCTCCTGGATCCAGCAGTCCTCGCCTTCCATTAGCTGTCGGGTTTCCAGAGGTCTGCGAAACCTGACCAGCCACAGTTAAATTTAAAATGGTGGTTAAATCTGAGGCACACCAGCCTCATTATAATATTTAAGTGGACGACCCGCCTCCTTGGAATGGGTTGACTGCCCGCCCCCCCCGTCCCGCCTCTGTTAAAACAAGAAGTGGGCGGGTTTGAGGCGGGTTCTGGTCGGGATTCAGATTTTTAACACTTTAACTTCCCACATGACCCCAACCCACCCATTATTTGGGGTGAAAGTACCCCTTATTGTGTCCAGTTTTGGGTGCCTTACTTTAGGAAGAAAGTCATGAATGGGGATAGGGCTGGAAAGTGGAGTTGACGTAGAAGATCAGCCATAATCTTATTGAATGGTGGAGCAGGCTCGAGGAGCCATATGGCCTACTCCTCCTATTTCTTATGAAGAGGGTGCAGAAGAGAATCACTAAGATAATATCAGGGATGGGAGATTTTAGTTTTGAGTAGTGACAGAGAATCTGCGGCTCTTTTCATTATCTTACATTACCCATTTAGAACTAGATCCAGCATTGCCCATTTTTTGTTGGACTAAAAACACAAACCTGGACACATTCTAGAAACCCATCCCTTTCTTTGCTACTTGCTTTACTCTTGCCCCAGTCTATGTTTTGGATAATTAAAGTCACCCATTATTATAGTTCTGTTATTCCTGCATTTTCTTTGAATTGTCTACATATTTATTTCTCAGTCTCTTTTCCGCTGTTCATTGGCCTGTAATATATTCCCAAAAGAATAACCACTTTTCCCTCTTATTCCTTAACTCTAACCAAATAGCTTTTGCACCATCTTTTATACCTTCCCCATATTCTAGTGCTGTAGCTGTAATGGAATCTGATTAACACTGGCCTCACTCTATTTTCTCTCTAAATATTTTTTAACCGGAAATGTTCAACTTCTGGTACTGCCCTAGCTTATGCCACATCTCTGTTAATATTATTTAATACTCCCCATAGCAATTAGTGCCTTTAGATCACCAATTTTATTCATAATACTTTGTGTATTAACATATATAACAACTCCAACCCCTCTGTCTGTTTGGCAATCTTATCTATTTTGACACTAAGTTCGGAGGGAGAGTAAGTAGTGCAGATGGGAGCAGGAAGTTGCAAAGGGACATAGACAGATTAAGTGAGTGAGCAAAACTATGGCAAATGGAGTTCAATGTGGACAAGTGTGAGGTCATCCACTTTGGAACCAAGAAAGATAAATCGGAGAATCTTCTAAATATTGAGAAACTAGGGACTGTAGAGGCGCAGAGAGATTTGGGAGTGCAAGTGCATAAATCATTAAAAACCAATAGACAGATACAAAAAGCAATCAAAAGTCTAATGGAATGTTGCCTTTTATATCAAGAGGGCTGGAATACAAAGGGGAGGAAGCTATGCTCCAGTTGTATAGCGCCTTGGTCAGACTTCCTCTGGAGTACTGCGTTCAGTTTTGGGCATCGCATCTCAGGAAGGATATATTGGCCTTGGAAGGAGTGCAACACAGATTTACTAGAATGATACAAAAAGAAAATACTGCAGATGCTGGAAATCTGAAATAAAAACAGAAAATGCTGGAGATACTCAGCAGGTCAGGCAGCATCTGTGAAGAGAGAAACAGTTAACGTTTCAGGTCGATGACTTTTCGTCAAAACTGGAAAAAAGCAGGAAATGGAACAGATTTTTAAGCAAGTGTAGGGGCTGGGAAATGGGGGAGGGGATGAAAGAACAAAAGGGAAGGTCTGTGATAGGATAGAAGGCAGGAGAAGTTAAGATCTGATCGAGGTGTTTAAAATATTTAAAGGATTTGATCGGATAGATACGTGGCAACAATTTCCCCTGGTGGGGGAATCAAGAACAAGGACATAATCTTAAAATTGAAGCTGGGTCATTTAGGAGCAAAACCAGGAAGCACTTTTTTCACACAAAGGGTAGTAGAAATTTGTAACTCTCTCCCCAAAAAACTGTGGATGTTGGGCCAATTAGAGCTATCAAGACTGAGACGGCTAGATATTTGTTAGATAAAGATATCAAGGGATATGGAGCAAAGGCGAAATGGAGTTGAGGTGTAGATCAGCCATGATCTAATTAAATGGTGGAGCAGGCCCGAGGGGCTGAATGGGCTACTCCTGTTCCTAATAGTCCTATGTTACTCTATCCTCCTTCTGATCTGTTTTCTCTTATCTTTCCTATGCTCTTGTCCCTTTTTCTGTCCTCAGGGTTTGGTAGCACTGTGAAGGAGGAATTTGGGATTTGGCTTCTGCAGGCAGGATTCCTGGGTTTGGGACATGGCATATCAGTAGTAGGAGGGTTGCCTAAGCTGTGGCAAAACTGGAGAACCAGTGTCTGGGTTGTGGTACCACAGGGAGGAGGGTCGTGGCATCTCTGAGCTCAGGCAAGGGTGGATTTTGGGGAGGGAACTGGTCTCTGGCAGCACAAGGAGGAAGGGACTCCAGGGACCTATCAGCATTTGGAAAGTGATTCTGGGGTCTTATAGCATGATTGGAGACAGGCAGGGAATCAGTGGCAAGATCTTCCCAGCACCCCCTCCCTCCAATCTGATGGCCTCCACCTGCCCTGGTCTCCCCTCCTATCTCCTGCATTATCCTCTGTATCTTGCTGATTGGTACCAGTTGCCCATCAGTGAGGTTGTAGATGAGACTGGAGGAGGTATTGGTCTGGGGTCTGATAATATTTTGGGGTCAGAGGTAAAGGAGAATGGAAACTATCGGCCTCCATCCTGCCACTGTCCCACCCCCATCCATAACCTCCTTGCTCCTACCTTCCCCATCCCATCTTCTCCCCTCCTCATTTCCCCATCTCCTCACTCGCATTTCCTTCTCTCCCTTTCCCCAACCCCTTTGCCATGAAGCTGAAATTGCTGAAGATCATAGAAGGCATAAAATGCGACTTTTAGGTTTGGAGTACCTGCCCTGAACTCAAGTATTTTTCTTGATGTGCTTTGGGGAGTAATTAATATTCCAGTTTGCCGCCTTCAAGTATTATAATAATGTATTACTAGTACCACAATGTAGCATAGATAAAATTCTTAGTATAAGAAGTTTATGTCTTTCAGAGTATGATGTACATATTTCATTATTGTGTAAGTTCATTGTATTGTGTATTTGTCTCAAGATTTGTGCTTTATGGGCCTATATAGTTTTTTTTCTAGTGGACTATCTATGTCTGCAATTGTTTTAGAAGCAGTCACAATGGTCTTAAACCAGAGCTGCATGTTGGCATAACACACTGGTACATCTCCATGAAAGATGGGCAATAGGAAGTGGGTTGTTGCTGACAGCTACAGGCAGTGGAAGAGCTAAAGGGAGAAAATATAAACAAAACTAAATAAAATCCTCTATTGCCCCATCTACGAAGTACTACAAATGCACTTTGAAGTGCACAAATCTGTGAAAATGTGACATCACTTGGATCTCACCAGTTTAGCTTTTTTATATTAAGGAAATAAAGCAATTTTTAGTTTAACTCATGAACTTCTTTAGATCTCATGGGATGAGAAAGAGTTTGTGCAGTTTCCTGAATGATGGAGAATGTTATTTTTTATCCCAAAAGTGCTGATTGGTTTGCTGTTTTGTTTGACTTTTAGGAGTGGAGAAACTAAAAGACATGGAGTACTTGGGCACAGTAACTAGTATGTGCTTGAATTCTGACTATGCAGCAGTGCTGTTTGAGGGAAGAGTTCAGCTACATATGGTAAATATGCAACATAGCTCAAATTTTGCATTTAACTTTCCAACCACGAGTAAATTTGTCTTTTTTGACTCAGATTTTCTAGTTAATACAAAAATTAGTTTTATCAAACTGAAAAGCTTAAGCATCTAGAACAAAGGAATTCTTTCTCTTTCACAGAAGAGTATTTAAAAACAAGTTTTTTCAGGTAGTATGTTAGATATATACAAAATTACATCGTCGTGCTTAAGAGTCTCTAAACTGGGCCACTGAGAAATTCACACCAGTCGAGTTTCTGTTTGCCTGATATGGAGTCCACGCTCTCTCTGCCATAAGGATACAACCCTACTTTCCTAAGTACAGAGAGCTTAAATGCAGATTGGGATGACCCAAGGCTTAGGGATCCTTAAATATTCACAAGAGAACTGCCGGAGTTTAATCAGCGAAATACATGCAGTTTACTAAAACAGGTACTGTTAAGTTCCCAAATAAAAACAGAAAATGCTGGAGATACTCCGCAAATCAGGCCGCATCAGTGGAGAGAGAAACAGAGTTAACGTTTCAGGTCAATGACCTTTCGTCAGAACTTAAGTTCCCCACTGCTTCTCCATCCAGGATAAACCTACTTATCAGAGTTTGGCTTGCAGGGTTATCTGGAACCATGTGGAAGAATTGCAGTTCCCAATGACGGGTCTAGCCTTCTTTCCTTGCTCATACTGGAAAAACATTTCGGTGCAGTATGCGTCACATGATGCTACATACCTTCAGGTCTTACATCATCATCATCATCCTCTTTATTACCCATCACAAACAATACAGTTTGTCTGCTACATTCAGCCCAGCCACTATAAACATTAAGAAAACTCAATTTAACTTTTTAAAAATACAAAAAAAGCAATTTATTTAAATTAGAATAAAAAAATAAGTTTGGCAGTTATTTTAAGTGAATATTATGTTTATGCAAGTATTCATAAACTGTTCAAACATTCTTATGGTTTATCACATCATTGGAACAGTTTTGAGTTACCACGTAGTGACTTCCTGATAGCTATCTATTTTATCTTCATTTTCTTCCTAATTGTTTTCCTTAACTCTTCCCCACCTCCCGACTGCCCATGCCGGCTCTCTGCAAGAGTACTTCAGCAAGTCCCACTCCCCTGCCCTTTCCTTGTAGCCCTGCAATTTTTTTTCCTTCAGGTACTTATCCAATTCCCTTTTCAAAGCCACGATTGAATCTGCCTCCACCACCCTTTCAGGCAGTGAATTCCAGATCCTAACCACTCGCTGCGTAAAAAAGTTTTTCCTCATGCCACCTTTGGTTCTTCTGCCAACCACCTTAAATCTGTGTCCTCTGGTTCTCGACCCTTCCGCCAGTGGGAACAGTTTCTCTCTATCTACTCTGTCCAGATCCCTCGTGATTTTGAACACCTCTATCAAATCTCCTCTTAACCTTCTCTGCTCTAAGGAGAGCAACCCCAGCTTCTCCAGTCTATCCACGTAACTGAAGTCCCTCATCCCTGGAATCATTCTCGTAAATCTTTTCTGCACCCTGTCTTAGGCTTCACATCCTTCCTAAAGAGCGGTGTCCAGAATTGGGACACAATACTCCAGTTGAGGCCGAACCAGTGTTACATAAGAACATAAAAAATAGGAGCAGGAATAGGCCACTTCGCCCCTCGAGCCTGCTCCACCATTCAATAAGATCATGGCTGATCTTGGGCTCAAAGCCACTTCCCTGCCCGCTCCCCATAACCCTTCACTCCCTTACCTTGCAAAAATCTGTCTATCTCCACCTTAAATTGAGTAGAGTGGATTGGGAAAATAGATTAAAGGGTAAGACGACACATGATCAGTGGTGTACATTCAAGGAGTTATTTTACAACTTCCAAAAAAAATATATTCCACTGAAAAGAAAAGGGTGTAAAAGAAAGGACAGTCATCCGTGGCTAAGTAAAGAAATTAAGGATAGTATTCGACTAAAAACAAGGGCATATAAGGTAGCGAAATCTAGTGGGAGGACAGAGGATTGGGAAAACTTTAAAAGGCAGCAAAAAATAACAAAAAGATTGATTAAGAAAGGGAAGATAGATTATGAAAGTAAATTAGCAAAAAATATAAAAACAGATAGTAAGAGTTTTTATAGTTATATAAAAAGAAAAAGGGTGGCTAAAGTAAATGTTGGTCCCTTAGAGGATGAGACCGGGAAATTAATGGTGGGAAATATGGAGATGGCAAAAACACTGAATGAATATTTTGTATCAGTCTTTACAGTAGAGGACACTAAGAATATCCCAACACTGGACAAACAGGGGGCTATAGGGGGAGAGGAGCTAAACACGATCAAAATCACTAAGGAAGTGGTACTCGGTAAAATAATGGGACTCAAGGCGGATAAATCACCTGGACCTGATGGCTTACATCCTAGAGTCTTGAAGGAAGTGGCGGTAGGGATTGTAGATGCATTGGTAATAATTTTTCAAAACTCCCTGGATTCCGCTAAGGTCCCGGCAGACTGGAAAACTGCTAATGTAACACCCTTATTTAAAAAGGGCAGTAGACAGAAGGCTGGTAACTATAGACCGGTTAGCCTAACATCTGTGGTAGGTAAAATTTTGGAGTCCATTATTAAGGAAACAGTAACAGGACATTTGGATAATCATAATTTAATAGGACAAAGTCAGCATGGTTTTACGAAGGGGAAGTCATGTTTGACAAATTTGCTGGAGTTCTTTGAGGAAGTAACATATAGAGTGGATAAAGGGGAACCAGTGGACGTAGTGTATTTAGACTTCCAAAAGGCATTTGACAAGGTGCCACACAAAAGATTATTGCTTAAGGTAAAAAATCATGGGATTGGGGGTAATATTCTGGCATGGATAGAGGATTGGCTATCTAACAGAAAGCAAAGAGTTGGGATAAATGGTTCATTCTCAGACTGGCAATCAGTAACTAGTGGTGTTCCACAGGGGTCAGTGCTGGGTCCCCAACTCTTCACAATCTATATTAACGATTTGGAGGAAGGGACCAAGTGTAACATATCAAAATTTGCAGATGATACAAAGATGGGAGGGAAAGTAGTGAGTGAGGAGGACATAAAAAACCTGCAAGGGGACATAGACAGGCTAAGTAAGTGGGCAGAGATTTGGCAGATGGAATACAACACTGGAAAGTGTGAGGTGATGCACTTTGGCAGGAAAAATCCTAGAGCAATTTATTATCTTAATGGCAAGAAACTGGAGAGTACTGAAGTGCAAAGGGATCTGGGGGTCCTGGTGCACGAAACTCAAAAGGTTAGTATGCAGGTGCAGCAAGTGATTAAGAAGGCAAATGGAATGTTGGCTTTCATTGCTAGGGGGATAGAATATAAAAATAGGGAGGTATTGCTTCAGTTGTACAAGGTATTGGTGAGACCGCACCTGGAATACTGCATACAGTTTTGGTGTCCTTACTTAAGGAAAGACATCCTTGCTCTCGAGGCAGTGCAAAAAAGGTTCACTCGGTTAATCCCGGGGATGAGGGGGTGGTCATATGAGGAGAGGTTGGGTAGATTGGGACTCTACTCATTGGAGTTCAGAAGAATGAGAGGCGATCTTATTGAAACATATAAGATTGTGAAGGGGTTGGATCGGGTGGATGCGGGGAGGATGTTCCCGATGACGGGTGAGACGAGAACTAGGGGACATAGTCTTAGAATAAGGGGCTGCTCTTTCAAAACTGAGATGAGGAGGAACTACTTCACTCAGAGGGTGGTAGGTCCATGGAATATGCTGCCACAAAAAGCTGTAGAAGCTACAACATTAATTAAATTTAAAACAGAAATAGACAGTTTCCTAGAAGTAAAGGGCATTAAGGGTTACGGGGAGCGGGCAGGAATTTGGACATGAGTCTAGGTTCGGATCGGTCATGGCCCTGTGGGTAGTGGAGCGGGCCCAGGGACTGTGTAGCCTGATTCTGCTCCTATTTCGTGTGTGCAATTCTGTTAGATGCAGGAGATGGTTCTGTGATAGATAGTAGATTGGCGGTTAGGATCAGATCAGCCATGATCTTATTGAATGGCGGAGCAGGCTCGAGGGGCCGATTGGCCTACTCCTGCTCCTATTTCTTATGTTCTTATGTTCTTATGTTAAATGTATTTAATGACCCAGCCTCCACGGCTCTCTGGGGCAGAGAATTCCACAGATTTGCGACCCTCTGAGAAGAAATTTCTCCTCATCTCAATTCTAAAAGGGCGACCCTTTATTCTGAAACTATGCCCCTGAGTTCTAGATTTCCCCACGAGGGGAAACATCCTCTCTGCATCTACCTTGTCGAGCTCCCTCAGTATCTTATCTGTTTCAATAAGATCACTTCTCATTCTTCTAAATTCCAATGAGTATAGGCCCAACCTTTCTTCATAAGTCAACCCCCTTATCTCTGGAATTAACCTCGTGAACCTTCTCTGAACTGCCTCCAATGCAAGTATATCCTTCCTTAAATAAGGAGACCAAATCTGTACGCAGTACTCAAGGTGTGGTCTCACCAATACTCTGTACAGTTGTAGCAGGACTTCCCTGCTTTAAAACTCCAACCCCCTTGCAATAAAGGCCAACATTCCATTTGCCTTTTTGATTACTTGCTGCACCTGCATGCTAACTTTTTGTGTTTCATGCGCAAGGACCTCCAGGTCCCTCTGAACTGTAGCATTTTGTAATCTCTCACCATTTAAATAATTTGCTTTTTTATTTTTCCTGCCAAAGTGGATAACCTCGCACTTTCCCACATTATACTCCATCTGCCAAATGTTTTCCCACTCACTTAGTCAGTCTATATCCCTTTGCAGATTCTTTGAGTCCTCTGCACAACTTGCTTTCCCACCCACCTTTGTATCATCCACAAACTTGGCTACATTACACTCAGTCCCTTCATCCAAGTCATTAATGTAGATTGTAAATAGTTGAGGCCCCAGCACCGATCCCTGTGGCACCCCACTAGTTACCGTTTGCCAACCAGAAAATGACCCATTTATCCGACTCTCTGCTTTCTGTTAGTTAGCCAATTCTCTATCCATGCTAATATATTGCCCCCAACTCCGTGAGCTCTTATCTTATGCAGTAACCTTTTATGTGGCACCTTATTGAATGCCTTCTGGAAATCCAAATACACCACATCCATTGGCTCACCTTTGTCCACCCTGCTCGTTACATCCTCAAAGAACTCCAGCAAATTTGTCAAACATTATTTCCCTTTCATAAAACCATGCTGACTCTGCTTGACTGCATTATGATTTTCCAAATGCCCTGCTACTGCTTCCTTTAATGAAGGACTCCAACATTTTCCCAGCGACAGTTGTGAGGCTAACTGGTCTATAGTTTCCTGCTTTCTGTCTCCCTCCTTTCTTAAATAGGGGTGTTACATTTGCGGTTTTCCAATCCGCTGGGACCTCTCCAGAGTCCAGAGAATTTTGGTATATTGCAACCAATGCATCCACTATCTCTGCAGCCGCTTCTTTTAAGACCCTGGGATGATGCAGGCCATCTGGTCCAGGGGACTTGTCGTCTTTTAGTCCCATTATTTTACCAAGTACTTTTTCCTTAGTGATAGTGATTGTCTTTAGTTCCCCCCTCCCTGTGGCCCCTTGATTATCCTTTATTGGGATGTTGTTAGTGTCTTCTATCGTGAAGACAGATACATAGACATAGAAGATAGGAGCAGGAGTAGGCCATTCGGCCCCTCGAGCCTGCTCCGCCATTCGATGAGATCATGGCTGATCATCCAAACTCAGTACCCTGTACCTGCCTTCTCCCCATATCCCTTGATACCTTTAGCTTGAAGAAATATATCTAACTCATTCTTGAATATATTTAATGACTTGGCCTCAACTACCTTCTGTGGTAGAGAATTCCACAGGTTCACCACTCTCTGGATGAAGAAATTCTTCCTCATTTCTGTCCTAAATGGCTTACCCCTTATCCTTAGATTATGACCCCTGGTTCTGTTTGTTCAGAGTCTGCCATTTTCCCCAGTCTCATCCTCTAAGGGACCAATGTTTACTTTAGCTACTCTCTTCCTTTTTATATACCTGTAGAAGCTCTTACTATCTGTTTTAATATTTCTTGCCAGTTTACTCTCATAATTCATCTCTTTATTATTTTTTAGTCATCCTTTGCTGGTTTTTAAAAATGTCCTAATCCTCTGGCCTCCCACCAATCTTGGCAACATTGTATGCCTTCATTTTCAATTTGATACCATCCTTTACTTCCTTAGTTAGCCACGGATGGTGCTCCCTTCTCTTAAAATCTTTCTTTCTCACTGAAATATATTTTTGTTGAGAGTTATGAAATATCTCCTTAAATGTCCGCCACTACATTTCAACTGTCTTTTACCCTTTAATTTATTTTTCCAGTCCACTTTAGCCAGTTCTGCCCTCATGCCATTGTAATTGCCTTTGTTTAAGATCAGGACACTGGTTTGGGATACAACTTTCTCACCCTCCAACTGAATTTGAAATTCAACCATGCTATGATCACTCTTTCCTAGAGGATCCTTTACTATGAGATCATTTATTAATTCTGTCTCATTACACAGTACCAGATCCAAGATAGCCTGCTCCCTGGTTGGTTCCATTACATATTGTTCTAGGAAACCATCCCGGATACACTCTATGAACTCCTCCTCAAGGCTACCATGGCCAATTTGATTTGTCCAATCAATATGGAGATTAAAATCTCCCATGATTATTACCGTACCTTTTTTACAGGTCTCCATTATTTGTTGTTTTATACTCTGTCCAACAGTATTGCTACTGTTCGGGGGCCTGTAGACTACGGCCACCAGCGACTTTTTCCCCTTATTATTTTTTATCTCCACCCAAACCGATTCTATATCTTGATCTTCTGAGCCAATATCACTTCTCACCACTACACTGATCCCATCCTTTACCAACAAAGTCACCCCACCTCCCTTTCCTATCTGTCTATCCTTCTGAATTGTCAAATACTCTGGAATATTCAGTTCCCAGCCCTGGTCACCTTGCAACCATGTCTCTGTAATGGCGATCAGATCATACCCATTTATATCTATTTGTGCTGTCAACTCATCTATCTTGTTACGAATGCTGCGTGCATTCAGATATAGAGCTTTTAACTTTGTCTTTTTACCATTTCTCCTTGATTTGGCCCCATTTTCTGTTGCACTGTTATTTTTAAACATTCTGTCCCTTCCTGTCACACTCTGGTTATTATTTCCCCCACCTCTATCCTGCTCTATTGTTTTCTCATTGACTTTTTAAATTCCAGCTCACCTGGACCGTCCCCCCCACTATTTAGTTTAAAGCCCTCTCTACAGCCCTAGTTATTCTATAAAGGTTCATCATAACTTCCTTGCTTTTGTACTCTATGCCTCTATTTATGAAGATAGTGGTCATGATGCGGAGATGCCGGTGTTGGACTGGGGTGGACAAAATTGAGAGGTCGCACAACACCAGGTTATAGTCCAACAGTTTTATTTGAAATCACAAGCTTTCGGAGCTATCGATCGCCCCTTCCTCAGGTGAACCTACTTCACCTGAGGAAGGGGCGATTGATAGCTCCGAAAGCTTGTGATTTCAAATAAAACTGTTGGACTATAACCTGGTGTTGTGCGACCTCTCTATTTATGAAGCCCAGGATCCTGTATGCTTTTTTAACCGCTTTCTCAACCTACCCTGCCACCTTCAACGATTTGTGCACATATACCCCCAGGTCTCTCTGTTCATGCACCCCCTTTAAAATTGTAACCTTTTAGTTTATATTGCCTCTCCTCTTTCTTCCTACCAAAATGTATCACTTCGCACTTTTCTGCGTTAAACTTAATCTGCTACGTGTCCACCCATTCCACCAGCCTGCCTATGTCTTCTTGAAGTCTATCACTATCCTCCTCACTGTTCACTATACTTCCAAGTTTTGTGTCATCCACAAATTTTGAAATTGTGCCCTGTACACCCAAGTCTAAGTCATTAATATATATCAAGAAAAGTAGTGGTCCTAGTACCAACCCCTGGGGAGCACCACTGTATACCTTCCTCCAGTCCAAAAAACAACCGTTCACCGCTACTCTCTGTTTCCTGTCACTTAGCCAATTTTGTATTCATGCTGCCACTGTCCCTTTTATTCCATGGGCTTCAATTTTTCTGGCAAGCCTATTATGTGGCACTTTATCAAACGTCTTTTGGAGGTCCATGTACACCACATCAACCGCATTGCCCTCATCAACCCTCTCTGTTACCTCATCAAAAAACTCAATCAAGTTAGTTAAACACGATTTGCCTTTAACAAATCCGTGCTGGCTTTCGTTAATTAATCCATACTTGTCCAAGTGACTGTTAATTTTGCCCCGGATTATCGTTTCGAAAAGCTTCCCCACTACCGAGTTAAACTGACTGGCATGTAGTTGGTGGGTTTATCCTTACACCCTTTTTTGAACAAGGGTGTAACATTTGCAATTCTCCAGTCCTCTGGCACCAGCCTTGTATCCAAGGAGCATTGGAAGATTATGGCCAGTGCCTCCGCAATTTCCACCTTTACTTCCCTCAGCATTTTAGGATGCATCCCATCCGGTCCTGGTGACTTATCTACTTTAAGTACAGCCAGCCTTTCTAGTACCTCCTCCTTATCAATTTTTATCCCATCCAGTATCTCAACTACCTCCTCTTCCACTATGATTTTGGCAGCATCTTCTTCCTTGGTGAAGACTGATGCAAAGTACTCATTTAGTACCTCAGCCATGGCATCTGCCTCCATGCGTAGGTCTCCATTTTGGTCCCTATTCGGCCCCACCCCTCCTCTTACTACCTGTTTACTATTTATATGGCTATAGAAGACTTTTGGATTCCCTTTTATGTTAGCTGCCAATCTATTCTCATACTCTCTCTTTGCCCTGCTTATTTCCTTTTTCACTTCCCCTCTGAACTTTCTATATTCAGCCTGGTTCTCACTTGTATTCTCAACCTGACATCTGTCATACGCCCCCTTTTTCTGCTTCATCTTACTCTCATCTCTTTCATCATCCAGGGAGCTCTGGATTTGGTTGCTCTACCTTTCACCCCTCGTGCGAATGTACCTCGACTGTACCCGAACCATTTCCTCTTTAAAGGCAGCCCATTTTTCAACTACAGTTTTGCCTGCCAATCTTTGATTCCAGTTTACCCGGGCCAGATCCATTCTCAACCCACTGAAATTGGCTTTCCTCCAATTAAGTATTTTTACTCTAGATTGCTCCCTGTCCTTTTCCATAGCTAATCTAAACCTTATGACACTGTGATCACTGTTCCTAAATATTCCCCTACTGACACGTGCTCTCCTTGACCCACCTCATTCCCCAGAACCAGATCAGCAATGCCTCCTTCCTTGTTGGGCCGGAAACGTACTGATCAAGAAAGTTCTCCTGAACACACTTCAGAAATTCTTCCCCCTCTCTGCCCTTTACACTATTACAATCCCAGTCTATATTAGGATAGTTGAAGTCCCGCATTATCACTACTCTATAGTTCTTACACCTCTCTGTAATTTCCCTGCAAATTTGCTCCTCTATATCCTTCCCACTAGTTGGCAGCCTATAGAATACACCTAGTAGTGTAATGGCACCTCTACTGTTTCTCAACTCTAACCAAATAGATTCTGTCCTTGACCCCTCCAGGATATCCTCTCTCTCCAGCACTGTACTATTTTCCTTACTCAATACTGCTACCCCACCTCCTTTTTTTCCTTCCATATCTTTCCTGAACACCTTATATCCAGGAATATTTAGTACCCAATCCTGCCCTTTTTTGAGCCAGGTCTCCGTTATCGCCATGACATCATATTCCCATGTGTCTGTTTGTGCCTGCAGCTCACCAATTGTATTTACCACACTTCGTGCGTTTACACACATGCACTGTAAACCTATCTTAGACCTTCTTGTATTCTCTCTTAGTCTGACCCCACCTAATACCGTACTGTTTCTTACTCTAGTGCTATCTGTCTCTCCAGCACTATAGCGTTATTCTTGATCTTCTTTACATATCGCAGCACTCCAACAGGAGTACTCCAGCGGCAGCACTGATCCTGCTACACTATCAGCTGTTGGTACAGGAAAATAAACTAATTTAAAACTGGAAAAGCTTTACATATGTGGTTTACATATAATGTTATAGTTCTTAGGTTTAGCCTCACAAATTATTTTTTGTGCGCCTTCCCCATAGTAATACATTCTGACTAACTCTAAAGCCTAATGATTTTGTTTTCTCATTTGTAGATCAGTTCCAGCTTCGATTTTATGCTCCCAGTTATTCAGCAGGTATAATGCAGGTTGTTCAGAAAGTGCAGTTTATTGGAATCAGCAGGTCATTAAGTATTGCTTTAGTTTAAAGGTGGCAATTATCTGATCTAGTTATTGCATATTTTTAATTGATGCAATTGAGGTTAAATCACTGAGAAATATATATGGGTTGCCCTTAACATCACACTGTGGAATAGTAGCATACAATTGCTTAATTAATTTGTCTGAAATATTTTTGTCTGCTATTTTAGACCAGGCGTTAACCCATTTATTTTAAATGAATTAAAGTAGAAAATAAAGAGATTTCAGATGAGTGTATTAAGCAAGTGTACACTGTTATTCTATAGTGTAATTTCAATGCCATTGTCTTGGACTTTAGCTTCCTCTGGTAATGCATTGGTTAACATGTTTGTATTAAATTCCTTTGTGCACTATTTTAATGCAGTTGTTAAATCTGTTTATTTAAAAATAAAACACAAAGACATTTTGTACAAATGTAATAACCAGTGCACTACCAGAGCTAATGAAATCCTTTAGAGAGTCTCACCATCTGTACCCCTTTTAAAAATAAACTGTAGAAAATATTTTTTCTTTTTGTTTCTTGTTGAATTAAAAACATAATGTATATGAAAGAATTTGCGTATAGTGTTCACCCCTGTACATTTCATATTACTTGACTATTTCATATGATTATTTTCACTATTTCTGTCACATTAAGGGGGGCGGGGTGGGGGGGTAATAGAGGTTTTCAAAATTGTGAACGGTTTTAAATAGTGAAAGATTATTTCCAGTGGTTGGAGAATCAATAATATGAGGCATAAACTCTGGATTTATTGGTCTAGAAATTCGGGGGTTTAGCACTGGCCATTAAGGCCCATTTTGAAGATAAAATGGCGCCCACCTCGCTTCCACCCGCTTCCAGCAGGCCCTGCTGCGGCCGCCATTTTCAGCAGGTCGGCAGTGCTGCTGTTGCCTGTGCTTGCTGCAGAAATGGAAAAGAGGCAGATCATGGCGTCAATGAGTATGCAAGGCTCACTTGACGCACAATCTGCCATTTTCGCCGTTGCCATTCCACTTACTGCCCTCTCTTAATCACAGCCAGCTGACCAAGCGTTCAGCAGCAGGAAGGAGCCTCCAACAGCGATTTTTAAAAGGATCATCAGCAACAACTTGCAGCTGACCTGTTTCTCAGTTTGACAGGCTCCGTGTAATTTTCTGCAACTCTTGCAGCTTTCTAAACTTCTTCAAGTTCCTGAAGTGACCGGGAGTGTTGGTGCAAATTCTCATTTAAAGGCTTCTGCTCACACCACTTCCTCAGCCATCAGGGCTCTACTTGCAATGCCCCTTGCGCTCGAGTATCTTCGGGAGAGGGAGCGGAGGCAGCGAAGAAGAGGAGAAGATGCGCGCACATGGAGGAGGAGGAGGAGGAGGGCCAGGATGGCTCTCAACAGGCGGCCGAAGCCACCTAGGATCTTCCGAGAGCACTTCCCCCATCCTCCACTTAAGCGAGGAGCCGTGTGTTAGG
The DNA here is from genome assembly GCA_030390025.1 of Squalus acanthias. Taxonomy (NCBI): domain Eukaryota; kingdom Metazoa; phylum Chordata; class Chondrichthyes; order Squaliformes; family Squalidae; genus Squalus; species Squalus acanthias. The sequence goes on from JASTWF010000175.1 coordinate 70,743, forward strand.
AGGCTCCGCTTCACCAAGGAGAGGTGGTCGCAGAACTCTGCCACCTCCTGCAACCAGACGTGCAGCCTCAGCATGGCGACCACAGCTCTCCCAGTGGCCCTCAAGGTCACCGTGGCCCTCAATTTCTTCACCAGCGGATCCTTCCAGTCTGCAGCAGGAGACATAGCTAACATCTCCCAGTGGGTATGGTAGCATAGTGGTTATGTTACTGGATTAGTAATCCAGAGGCCTTGACTAATGATCCAGAGACATGAGTTCAAATCTCAGCTGCGGAATTTAAATTCAAAATCTGGTATTAAAAAAAAAAGCCAGTATCAGTAATGGTGACCATGAAACTACCAGATTGTCATAAAAACCGATCTGGTTCACTAATGTCCTTTAGAGAAGGAAATCTGCCGTCCTTACCCAGTCTGGCCTATATGTGACTCCAGACCCACAGCTATGTGGTTGATTCTTGTCCTAGCAAGCCACTCAGTTGTATTCAAGAAGGCTCACCACCACCTTCTCAATAAATGCTGGCCTTGCCGGCGACGTCCACATCCCGTGAATTAATTTTTAAAAAGTTTGCCGTCCATCGCTGCATCCGGGAGGTCACAGAGGCTCTTTACTCCAGGATACTCTGAATAGAGAAGAAGGATGAGCACACAGGTGGCTTTGCGGGCACCGCATACCAATCCTGTGATGTTCCGTATCGCAAAGGCTGCCACTCACTTAATCTGCAGTTGTTGTGCGACCACGCCCAGCGCATCATGATGGTGGATGCCTGGTATCCTGGCAGCAGTCATGTTGCTTTCATCCTGCGTCAGTCTGGTGTGCCAGCAATCTTCCAGCCACCACGTCAAACCCGAGGGTGGCTGCTAGGAGACTAGGGCTATCTGCTGTGCACCTGGCTGATGACTCCCCTTCACAACCCCACCACTCGTGTCCAGCACTCCTATAATGACAGCCATGCTGCCACCAGGAACATCATCGAGCAGACCATAAGGGTACTCAAGCAATGGTTCCGCTGCGTTGACCACTCGGAAGGAGCCCTCCAGTACTCGCTGGAGCGAGTGTCTCATTTCGTGGTGGTCTGCTGCATGCTTTACAACTTGGCCATCATGAGGGCGCAGCCCTTGCCACCAGGGATTGAGGGACTACCTCAGGAGGAGGAAGAGAACGAGGAAGAGGAGACAGGCAGCAAATCCCCATTCCGGACGAGCTGTCCATGAACGTCTCATCAGACTCGGATTCCAGTGAATTAAACCCCGGATCCCCATTGCTCACCACTTCCCCATCATACCATCCCACTGTTACGGAACACCGCAGCGTCCTCCTGGGCACAAAGCTGAAATGAGAGCCACCACAAAATACGCATTCCAAACAAAAACCAAAATTTATCAGAATCTTACCAACTAATCACCCTTGTGCAATCCCTTAGGCTGCGATTTCGCCATTGGAGGCGGGATCGCGGCGGGAGATGTCGTTGGCGGGTCCCGGTCCCGCTCCCAGCTCCAGCCGCTCTGTGAAAAGGATTTTCCCCTGATGGGGCTTGTTAAGCCCACCCTGCGCGTTTGCCGGCCAATTAAAAGGAAGCAGGTCTGATGACATCATTTGGTGACGTCATCAGACGTTTACCAACCTCATCCTGCTGTGCCACTCATCACATCTGCCTTCCCGACCCTACTCCTGCACATCCTTATTCACATCAACTTAGCTTGCACCTCCACCCATCCCTCTCTATCTACATTATCACTTCCCCATCTCACTAGCCATCCCTCACACTCCACTTCACAAGGGTAAGCACTTGGGTGTTTTATGCAGTGTTCATGTAAATTTTCTGTTAATGTATTGTCAAACATTGAAATCTATATTTTCACCACTTTATCTTATTGGAAGGATCTGTGCTCACTTTGGAAATGTCTTAGTGAGTTCCAGTGAATGTTAAGACATAACATTCCAACCCCCCCCCCCCCCAATTGTGATGAGAGTGAAATGAATGGCTTGGACATTGTAGGGATGCTTTATGGTGCTGGTGGTGTCAACCTGGCGCATCATGTGGCAGCCAGGGTGTAAATCTGTGAAGTGAAGTAAATCTGGCCATGGTGAGGCCATCGCTGGCCTCCCGGGCAGCAATATTGTCAGGTGCTGATGCCCTGTGTCCTGTGTAGCATCAGGTGATTGTGGAGAAGGTTGGTATTGTAGTTGGTGATGTTGGTGTTGGGGCTGATCGTGGAGGGATTCAGAGGACCAAGGTGAGATTTTTTCAAGGGCACCGATGTTGCTGGAATAAATGGCAGCTGAAGTTGAGATGACAGAAGCGATCTGTCAGTGGTGAGAGAGCTTGCTCCAAGGAGGTGACAGTGGATAGAGAGTTTACTCCAAACACTTCCAAACTGCATACAGCTCAAAAGTGTCTTCCAAGTCCTGAAGGCTCAAATAAAAACAGAAAATGCTGGAAATACTCAGCAGGTCAGGCAGCATCTGTGGAGAGAGAAACCGAGTTAACGTATCAGGTCGCCTCCAAACCCGCATCTTGAGTGCTGGCAAAATTCAGCCCTTGAGTGTCTGTCGTTGGTGTGCCTTTACCTACTCTAGTGCTCCCCCAGTGGCTGCAGCATGGCAGGTGGAAGGCTGCTGGCTTTCAGTGGGGGAGAGTACAGGTGGCCTTGCAGAGGACGGCTTCGACCAGCTGTAGGCTGCACCACCTCCGCATGGGCGACAGCAGTCTGGGCTGACTGGTTGATAGGCAGCGGTAAGGGCAATGGCGGAGTGGCAGTGGTGGGAGTAGGAATGATGTCATCCTGAGATCCACTGCCACTCCCCTGGGGCGGCGCCTCCGCATTCCTAGCAATCTGTTGAAGGACAGATTGCTGGCCTGTTGCGACACCCTTTCGACACTCGTAAACCCAGTGACAATGACAGCAATCTGAGCTTGCGTGGCTGAGACTGAATGAGAGCAGTCTGAGATTGCGTGGCAGCAAGTTGAGCCTGCAGGAGAGCAGTCTGCGCTTCCAATACAGCACTGAGATGTTGGGTCGCTTCCGCCTGTGCTGCAATAGAAGCTGCGACATCGCCCATCACACAAATCATCATGGCTGGGTCCACAAGGTATCTCCTGGAGTTGTCCATCATTTCCATCCTGGAAATAATGGGCTCCAAGCTCTGCGCAAAGCCCCGTCCAATGTTGGAGCCGGACTCTTCCATGAATCTTGACATTGATGAGGCTCTCTGGAAGCCTTGCCAGTGCACCTAGCATTTCCGTGTGCATGCCCATCACCCTTCTTCTGAAGGCCACCCCATCGAGGTCATCATCTGAGTCCTGTGCAGCAGAACTTGTGCACAAACTCGCCATCTGGGGAGCTGGCCCTCGAGCTACCCTTTCCCCCTGGTCTTGCTGCAGCCCATTCATGCCCAGTGCCCCACCATGTGCAGATCCCACCTCTATACATTCTACGCAGTGCCATTTTCTGAGCTGGTGTCTGCGAGTGTCAGATGCAGTGACAGTGTGTCTCCTCCTTCTCCTCCATCACTCTCCTCCACAACTTCGGAAAGGCAAGCATCGGGTTGTGGTGAGGGAAGGCAGAGGGGAAAGCAAGATATCCATGTATACACCATCAGCAGCTTGTAAGTGAGAAGAGATTGTGGAATGAGGGGGAAGTGGGATGTGAGAAGAAGGATTAGGTATGACCATACCGTCATTATCAGCAAAGGCTTCAACTTCTCCCGTTGCCACGGCTTCAGTCACTGACCCTCCAATTATATCTAGGACCAATTCCTGTATAGCAGCTTGGCCGCCTCCCGTCTGCCAGTGCTCCCTTCTGTTCAGTGCCACCTTTGCCTGCAAGAGAAAGGGAAGTAATGCAATGTGTTTGGGTGATGTGCCTTCCACAGTTGAATAGCTGTCAGTGTGTGCAAGACCAAGGCCTCCAGTGCAGCATCCAAGAACCTTTATGCTCGCTCCCTTGGTTGCTGAGTCATGTCTTCAGCCAGACTGACAATGAGATGCTGCTGCAACAAATCACCTCCCCTTTAAGTAGTGCAGAGAGCCTAGGCCAAACATTACTGGCCATTAGACTGCATCCGATATTGCCCCCCCCCCCGTTGAGCGCTAAGCCAATTAGCAGCGTGTTTAGTGCTGAGATCAGCGCTCCAATCATAATGAACAGGCAGCACGATTTTACTTGCTGCCTGGACTACTTTCAACGGGCGCAGGAAAATAGCGCTGGCCCTTGACACTGCCCGTTTTTGGGCCTAATCCAATTTCTAGGCCATTGAGGCAGAATCTATAACATTTTAAATGGAATTGGTTAAATATTTGAAAAGGAAGAATTCAAAAGGTTATGAGGAAAGGGCAGTGAAATGGTACTCGAGTAGATAGCTCCAGTTGAGCCAGCACTGGCATAGATGATGGGCTGAATAGTCTCCTTCTGTGTTGTGATTTCTGTGAAAGTAGAACAGTAAAACAACCACTTGTATTTATATAGCACCTTTAACACAGTAAAACGTCCCAAGGCGCTTCACGCCTTTTTATAAGACAAAAATTTGACACTGAGCCACATAAGGAGAAATTAGGGCAGATGACCAAAAGCTTGGTCAAAGAGGTAGGTTTTAAGGAGCATCTTAAAGGAGGAAAGAGAGGTGTGTTTGTGGGGCTGGAGGAGATTACAGAGATAGTGAAGAACGAGGCCATAGAGGGATTTAAAAACAAGAATGAGAATTTTGAAATCGAGGCGTTGCTTAACCAGGAGCCAATATAGGTCAGCGAGCACAGGGGTGATGGGTGAACGGACTTGGGTGCATGAAGTCCATGAGCTCATGTCGGAGGTGAGGGTAGAGGAGATGGGAGAGGGGTTTAAGAAGACGGCTAGCAGTAGAGAATAGAAGCCGGGGTTTATCTTTGCATTCCAGAATGATTCTGGAGTAGTGAGCAGTTTTGGCAGACGAGAGCAGGACCCGATAATGCTTTATGTGGTCCAGCCAGATGGCGATGAAAGGCGAAACCAGTTGTCCGCCATATCCGTTCAAGTCTGCATCCCTTGGACATAAGGGAGCGATAATGAGGGCCGTACCAGGGGAACGGTCAGGGTGAGAGAGAGTAATTGTTTTAATATGGACTAGGGCATCAAAGGTGGTGGTGAGGGTGTGGTTGAGTGGATCGGTAGCTGCAGAAATGTCATGGTGAATGGAGGGCCAAAGGCTGGACAGTTGGGATTTCATAAGTGCAGTTGTAAGACAGTTGGGGAGAGAATTTTTTCCAAGGACGGACACAGAAGGAAGTAGGGTTGGAGGGGGGAAGGGGAATGTGGGTGGAGAGCGATACGAGGAAGTGGTCAGAGGTGGCCTTATCTGCGATTGACATGATGGGAGTAGCGAGGCCACGAGAGATAGCAAGGTTGAGGGGGTAGCCGTGAACATGGGTTGGGAGTTTACATGGAGGGAGAGATTAAGAGAGGATAGGAGGGTAGTGAACTCAGGAGAGAGAGCATGATAAATTGAGATGGAGGTAAAAGAGTTAATTACGCATCTAATTCACCAAATGAATTCTAAAATCTGTTTACTGATTGTCATTACAGACCCACTTATTTCAAAGTGAAATCTTCCACTGTTACGAATTTTCAGTATCTAAATTCTGAGTTCTGTGTATTACTAAATGAAACTAGGAATAAGGAAATTAAGAATTACTGATGTCACTTCTGTGACCATCATTACTAACTACTCACACAATGGCATAATGTATTGAAACTGGCCTTGGGCTTATTTACAGAGGGAGTTTTGAAATGCAGACGAAATGAATTGGACGTAATGGGGGAGAAATTTGGACCTAAAATAAATTTTGGGGAGACCAATTTCTGATCTCCCCAGAAGTGCACCGGCTGCCAAATTGAAAGCAGGTGACTTTTATGTATCCAAGGCGCCTGTCTGAAACAGGTGTTAGGCACCTTGCCTGTGCAAATAGGGGTCCTAACACCAGTTGTAGGATCCCGATTGAAATTCCTTTACAAATGGACGGACCCTTAAAGGGACCGCTGGATGCCGCTCAAGTAATGGCAAGAAAACTTTTTTAAAGTTTCATTTCTGTGGAGCCAGGAGGAGCAGGAGTGCTCCTTCTGGTTCCACAAAAATACTGCCAGCCTGGGTACGCCTCCAACTCCCCCTGTAGGCCGGCTCAGCACCAGAATGCTGCAATTCATCAGGCCCCAACTGGTGAGCTGCTTTGGGATGCCCGATTGGCATCTGCAGCTCGCCTGTTTCATTCAAATGAGGCCCAATGTTGAATGTGGCTTGTCCTCTCGCCAACGTCATCAGATACATGTTTGAATTGCGCCGCCCATTTCACGCCGAAAACTGGTGCCCATTGAATTTCTTGGTCATTGTATTCTGATAGTACATTTTATATATACTCTATTTTAGACATATGCACCTTTTTCTTGGTGATTATTTAAGAGCAACAAAGACTGTGTTTGTTATTTTCTGTCCATAAGAAATGTCCAAATTCAGGTTTGGAATTAGACACACTTAGAATTTTTCATTGACTTAAAAAAAAAGATACTGAAAATTTCGGAACCTACCAGTCAAAACTATCACAGGCACAACAGGGGCGAACAATTCATGACTAATGAATTGGAAAATGTCTAAAATGCCCCGAGAAAAATAAGGAACACTGTACATTGCCATCATCAGTTCGCCATTTTTAAAAATAGCTCCTGGTGGCCCTCATTGTTCACGATCAATATATTTAAGGGCTTTGTCCCTGAGGAACACTCGGTATCTCTGATGCAAGGTCTCCACTCCCTTTACATTGTTTGTGTCTATAGCAGGTTCAAACATTAATTTTCCATGCAAATGAGGTGAGAGCAATGTAAAAAGACCTCCCACCTCATTTTACTGTCTCAGTGATGGGTGGGTCCCATTTAGAAAAGTGCCCAGAAGTGCTGTTTATTCCTTGCGCCCAGCTTCACTCATATCGGAGGATTTGAGCAGGGCTTGAGTGCCACTTGTTGGAGCCAAGCAGAAGATTCAGGAAGATGATGATTGTGCTGGAGGCCTTTGGTTACTCTTTTTGTACAGCAGCCAGAAGGCCCCACAACCAAAAGCCATTACCACAGCTGCAGACCTTTCAGGCCTAGAATAGCAGCAGTTGGATTTCTGTCCCATTTCCAGGCACAAAGCCCTGTCAAGAGCTTGGGTAATGACTTGAACTCTCAAACAATGGCTGGGTCAGGTCAGGCAGAGTGCAATTCGGCTTGTGCCCAGATGGAGTGGGGGAGCTAAATTGTCTTCTTTATCTCGGGATGTGAGCCATTCACACACTCGGCTTCTAGATCACTGTTAAAAAGGAATGAGCGTATTTTAGAATTTTGAGAATTTAATTAATTCAGGGTATATGGACACCTTCTAATAGGGAGCTAGATCAATATTTGTTGAAGAGGGGGAATTGAGGGTTAGAGAGAGATTAATAGGATTACTTGATTTTTTTTTTCAGAGAAGGTAGGGGAAGGAACTTACTGTTCCTTAAAGTAGGGGAATCAAGGCAGTGGGGCAGGGAGGAGAGAAAATTTGATGATCGAATAATCATGCATGGACCATAGGTGGAGTGGCTTGATGGCCAGAATGGCTTTTCTCACTCCAGACTTTCTTATGCTTGTATTGTAAACTACTATCAACTTCAAATAAATTTGCGAATTATGTCATGGATCTTCTGTTCTGTCTGAATTGGTCAATGTTTGTGCTGTTGAAAGCTGTTTTGAATTTATTGAAGTTGAAATGTAGCATTTTTATAGCAAATGAGTCATTTGTCTTATTTAGCATTGGGAAGAGTGTTATGTCCCTTTCTGATTTGGTTGCAGATTGAAATGGAAGGTATTGAAGCCCAGGAGGAAAGAGAGACTCGTCTTTTTCCAGGACGCGATGACAAGTGCCGAGTCACATGTCACGCACTTACTGCTGATTTCTTGGTCTATGGAACAGATGTAAGTGCCATATTAAAAAACAATAGAGGAGCTACTACGCTCCTTGGTGTATTTTATAGGCCACCAAATAGTGGGAAGGAGATAGAGGAGCAGATTAGCAGGGAAATTACTGAGAGGTGCATGAACTATAGAGTAGTGATAATGGGAGACTTTAACTACCCAACTATTGAATGGAGCAGTGATTGTGTTAAAGGCAGAGAGGGGAAGGAATTTCTGAAGTGTGTTCAGGAGAACTTTCTTGATCAGTATGTTTCCTGCCCAACGAGGAAGGAAGCTTTGCTGGATCTAGTCCTGGGGAATGAAGTGGGTCAAGTGGAGAATGTCACAGTGGGGGAGCATCTCAGGAATAGTGATCATAGTATCATAAGATTTAAATTAGTTATAGAGAAGGACAAGGAGCAATGTAGAATAAAAATACTTCCCCGCAGGATGGCTAATTTCAGCGAATTGAGGGATCTAGCTCGAATAAATTGGAGTCAAAGACTGGCAGGCAGAAATATAATGGAGTAATGGGGGTCTTTAAAGAGGAGATGGTTCGGGTGCAGTCTAGGTACATTCCACAAGGGGGAAAGGGATGGCAACCAAAGCCTGAGCTCCCTGGACGCAGGAGTTAAAGAGTAGGATGAAGCCGAAAAAGTGGGCGTATGACAGATGTCAGCTTGATAATACAAGGGAGAATCAGACTGAATATAAAAAGTACAATGGAGAAGTGAAAAAGGAAATAAGAGAGGCAAAGAGACAGCAGGAGAATAGATTGGAGGCTAACGTGAAAAGGAATCTAAATGTCTTCTATGGGCATATTAACAGTAAAAGGGTTGTCAGGAGCAGTGGGCCGATTAGGGACCAAAATGGAGACCTGTTGGTGGAGGCAGAAGGCATGGCTGAGGTATTAAATGAGTACTTAGAGTCATAACGACACAGAAGGAGGCCGTTCAGCCTATCGAGTCTGTGCCGGCTCTCTGTAGAGCAATCCAGTCAGTCCCATTCCCCCGCTCTATCCCTGTAGCCCTGCAAGTTTATTTCCCTCAAGTGCCTATCCAGTCTCCCCTTGAAAACATTGAGTGGCTCCGCTTCCACCACTTCCGTCGGCAGCGAGTTCCAGGTCCTCACCACTCGCTGCGTAAAAAAGTTTTTCCTCACATCCCCCCTGTATCTCTTGCCCAAAACCTTAAATCTGTGTCCCCTAGTCCTTGTACCATCAACTAGTGGGAACAGCCTTTCCCCGTCTAGCCTATCCAAACCCGTCATAATCTTGTACACCTATCAAATCACCCCTCAACCTCTTTTGCTCTAATGAAAACAAATCCAGCTTCTCCAACCTGTCCTTGTAGCTAAGATCCCCCATCCCCGGAACCATTCTGGTAAATCTCCTCTGCACCCTCTCAAGTGCCTTCACATCCTTCCTAAAGTGTGACCAGAACTGGACGCAATACTCCAGTTGTAGCCTAACCAGCGCTTTATAAAGGTTCAGCATAACTTCTCTACTTTTGTACTCAATACCTCTATTCATGAAGCCCAAGATCCCATATGCTTTGCTAACTACTCTCTCAATATGTTCCGCCACCTTCAGGGACCTATGCACATTAACTCCCAGGTCCCTCTGTCCCTGCACACTCTATAAAACTGTGCCATTAAGTGTATATTGCCTCTCCCTGTTCCTTCTGCCAAAATGTATCACCTCACACTTCTCTGTATTAAATTCCATCTGCCACTTGTCTGCCCATTCTGCTCGTCTTTCTATGTCCTGTTGCAGTTGATTGGTATCATCCTCACTGTTTGCCACACCCCCAAGTTTGGTGTCATCGGCAAATTTAGAAATTCTACTCTATCCCAATATCCAGGTCATTTATATTTATATAAAAGCAGTGGCCCCAGCACTGACCCTTGGGAAACATCACTGTCTACCATCCTCCAGTCTGAAAAACAGCCATTTACCACAACTCGCTGTTTTCTGTCCTTAAGCCAATTCCTTATCCAAGCTGCCACTGAGCCTCAATTTTGTTAACCAGCCTTCTATGTGGTACTTTGTCAACCACCTTCCGAAAATCCATGTAGACAACATCCATTGCATTCCCTTCATCAATCCTCCCTGTTACTTCATCAAAAAAATTCAATTAGATTAGTCAAACACAATCTGCCTTTTACAAATCCGTGTTGGCTCTCCTTAATTAGCTTAAACCTCTCCAAGTGCCCGTTAATTTTTTCCTTGATTATTGTTTCTAAAACTTTACCCACCACTGATGTTAAACTGTAGTTACTAGGATTGTCCTTGCACCCTTTCTTGAACAATGGTGTCACATTTGCCACTTTCCAATCCTCAGGCACCTCCCCCGCATCTAGGGAAGATTGGAAAATTATGGCAAGCCCTTCCGCTATCTCCTCCCCTAATTCCGTTAGCAACCTGGCATGCAAGCCATCTGGAGCAGGCGACTTATCCACTCTAAGCATACCCAGTCTTTCTAGTACATCCTGTCTATCAATTTTCACCCCTTCCATTGCTTCTACCTTTTCCACTTCTACCGATATTTTGTCAGCATCCACCTCCTTAGTAAACACCGATACAAAGTACTCATTGAGTATTCTAGCCTTGCCCTGCGCCTGATGGAGGCAGATTTCAAGTGGGACCCAGGGACACTGGGGCTTTACTTCTAATCCTGCCCGTTGGCAATTTGCACAGGGGGGGCCTTTAAAGAGGAGATGGTTCGGGTACATGGAACTTACATCCGCCCTAGACATGGCTCCATGGCACCCAAGACCCCCCAGCTAAAATCCCAACTCCATTTGTAATATCAGCTCCCTTATAAAGGGGGTCGATTTAAAAAAAAATACATTTCTCTACTGGTGGTACTGGCTGACGAAGAATGGATCCACTTTTCTCACCCCCCTCCTCAGGCAGGCACTTCAAAATGCACGTATACTGATGTGGGTGATCATTATTTGCATGCAATATAGGTAATCTTCCCCCCCTGGCCATGGGTACTCCAATAGAGTCAGGAACGGCAGTCACTGGTACCCACTCTGCTGCACTTCTGCCAGTAATGTAGGGCCAAGGATTTTTGTCTCCCCTCCCTTTTCACAAGTTACCCCATGTAAAATCCCCAGAGAAGCTTGTATTGAGAGTATTGACAATATTTCCATGACTTTTTTTGTTTCAGACTGGCATCATCCAGTATTTCTATATTGAGGACTGGCAATATGTGAATGAGTATCGCCATTCAGTCAGTATCCGTAAAGTTTTCCCAGATCCCAATGGGACCAGAATGGCATTTATTGATGACAAGAGTGATGGGTTTGTCTACTGCCCAGTAAGTACTGCTGTTTTCCGTGTCATCAAGCATCATGACATTATCATACTCTGCTTCAGCTGCCCTCCTTATTTTCATGAAATAAAACAAACAGAAATCTCTAAATGGAAGTGTAATGATGATAGTAATTTATCAAATAAAATTAAAATATTCTTCATTCATTGATTCCCCACACAAATGATTAGCTCGTCATCTACACAGGGAAAGTTTTTTTTAAATTGTTCCTGGGATGTGGGCATTGCCAGCATTTATTGCCCATCCCTAACTGCCCTTGAGCAGGTGGTGGTGAGCCGCCTACTTGAAAGTTGAGACTTTTCTTTCTTGGTACCCTGCGTGGACAGTGCAGGTTTTTACAGTGCAGGTTACTGTAATTCTAGGACAAAGTACTCCAAGTTTTTTGCGTGTGTGTTTTTTTTAAAGTTTGAGCAACTGTATTTGATTCTCATTAACCTTGTTCTTTTAAAGGTGAATGATACTGTATATGAGATCCCAAACTTTCCCACTACTGTCAGAAGCATTCTCTGGGAACACTTCACAATGGATAAAGGAGTCTTTATTGCTTACGACGATGACAAAGTGTACACCTACGTGTTTCACAAGGACACAATTCAAGGTAGCATAGTCATAGCTGTATGAATCAAGTATGATGAAGTTGTCATGCTGTGCTTCCGTTGTCCTCCTTATTCTCAGGAATAAAAAGCATACAGGAACCTCAATTAGGGAAGTATAATGAAAACAGTAATTTGTCCAATAAAATGTAATATTCATTCTCATTTATTTTTCCCCCTACACCTACAATTAATTAAGTTATCATCTACCCTGGGAAAGTTGAGTCTTTTCTTCTCTTGGTACCCCGTTGAACCCACGTAATTATCTCATACTGTATAGGAGGCCTGTTTTGCATTCACCCTTCAGTTTTTTTTTCTCCCATTATTCTCTGTAGCAGTTCTTTTAATACTATTTTTTTTATATTCGTTCATGGGTTGTGGGTGTCGCTGGCAAGGCCAGCATTTATTGCCCATCCCTAATTGCCCTTCAGAAGGGGGTGGTGAGTCGCCTTCTTGAACCGCTGCAGTCCGTGTGGTGAAGGTACTCCCACAGTGCTGTTAGGGAGGGAGTTCCAGGATTTTGACCCAGCGACGATGAAGGAATGGCGATATACTTCCAAGTCAGGATGGTGTGTGACTTGAAGGGGAACTTGGAGGTGGTGGTGTTCCCATGCGCCTGCTGCCCTTGTCATTCTAGGTGGTAGAGGTCACGGGTTTGGGAGCTGCTGCCGAAGAAGCCTTGGCGAGTTGTTGCAGTGCATCTTGTAGATGGTACACACTGTAGCCACGGTACGCCGGTGGTGGAGGGAGTGAATGTTTAAGGTGGTGGATGGGGTGCCAATCAAGTGGGCTGCTTTGTCCTGGATGGTGTCGAGCTTCTTGGTGTTGTTGGAGCTGCACTCATCCAGGCAAGTGGAGAGTATTCCATCACACTCCTGACTTGTGCCTTGTAGATGGTGGAAAGGCTTTGGGGAATCAGGAGGTGAGACACTCGCTGCAGAATACCTAGCCTCTGACCTGCTCTTGTTGGCGCAGTATTTATGTGGCTGGTCCAGTTAAGTTTCTGGTCAATGGTGTCCCCCAGGATGTTGATGGTGGGGGATTCGGTGATGGTAATGCCGTTGAATGTCAAGGGGAGTTGGTTAGACACTCGCTTGTTGGAGATAGACATTGCCTGGCACTTGTGTGGCACAAATGTTACCTGCCACTTATCAGCCCAAGCCTGAATGTCGTCCAGGTCTTGCTGCATCCGGACATGGACTGCTTCATTTTCTGAGGAGTTGCGAATGGCACTGAACACTGTGCAGTCATCAGGCAACATCCCCACTTCTGACCTTATGATGGAGGGAAGGTCATTGATGAAGCAGCTGAAGATGGTTGGGCCTAGGACACTGCCCTGAGGAACTCCTGCAGCCATGTCTTGGAGCTGTGATGATTGACCTCCACCCACCACAACCATCTTCCTTTGTGCTAGGTATGACTCCAACCAGTGGAGAGTTTTCCCCCCGATTCCCATTGACTTCAGTTTTACTAGGGCTCCTTGATGCCACACTTGGTCAAATGCTGCCTTGATGTCAAGGGCAGTCACTCTCACCTCACCTCTGGAATTCAGCACTTTTGTCCATGTTTGGACCAAGGCTGTAATCAGGTCTGGAGCCGAGTGGTCCTGGCGGAACCCAATCTGGCTATGATAATTGCTCCATTAGTGAGGAACCCAAATCAGCACACTGTATTCCAGACATAGCTTAACCGTAATTTTGTACAGAGTCATCATGACCTCTTGCTTTTGTATTAAATCAACAACAGCAGCAGCAGCTTGCATTTATGTAGTCCCTTTAATGTAGAGGCATAGTCACAGACGCATCATTAGACAAAAATGAACACTGAACAAAGAAGGAGCCTCTAGATAAGTGACCAAAGAGATGGATTTTAAGGAGGGTCTTAAAGAAGGAGAGGAAGATGGAGAGACGTGAAGTAAAGGGAGGGAAGTCCAGAGTATAGGACCTAGAAGACTGAAGGCACGATTGCCAATGATAGGGGAAGGGGTTGCGGGGGGTAGGGAGGGCGGCACAAGAGACCATAGTTGGAGTAACGCAGAGTTCTGGGGAGAGTTAATCATGAGGATTAGCTCAAGGACAGAAAAGAAAAAGAAAGACTTGCATTTATATTGCGTCTTTCACGACCTCAGGACGGCCCAAAGTGCTTTACAGCCAATGAAGTACTTTTGAAGTGTAGTCACTGTTGTAATGTAGGAAACATGGCAGCCAATTTGCGCACAGCAAGCTCCCACAAACAGCAATGTGATAATGACCAGATAATATATTTTGTGAAGTTGTTTAAGGGATAAATATTGGCCAGGACACCGGGTAGAATTCCCCTGCTCTTCTTCGAAATAGTGCCATGGCATCTTTTACGTCCCCCTGAGAGAGCAGACGGGGCCTCAGTTTAACGTCTCAGCCAAAAGGTGGCATCTCCGACAAGCACTCCCTCAGTCCTGCACTGTGAGTGTCAGCCTAGATTTTTGTGCTCAAGAATCTCCGGAGTGGGACTTTAACCCACAACCTTCTGACCCCGAGGCGAGAGTGCTACCCATTGAGCCACGGCTGACACCGTGATTGAGCAGGATTTGGTGTGGGATAGGATACGGGAAACAGAGTTTTGGATGAGCTAAAGTTTACGGAGGGTGGAGAATGGTCAGGACAGCACTAGAATAGTTGAGTCTCGAGTTGAAAAGAGCATGAATGAGGGTTACAGCAGCAGGTGGGCTGAGGCAGAGGTGGAGGGGGCGATGTTACAGAGGTGGAAGTAGGTGGCCTTTGTGTTGGATACTGTATGGGATTGGTAGCTCAACTCTGGGTTGAATAGGACGCCGAGATTGGGAACAGTCTGATTCAGCCTGAGAGAGTGGTTGGGGAGGGAAATGGAATCGGTGTCAAGGATATGAAGTTTGTGGCAAGGATGGAAGACGATGGCTTCAGTCTTCCTAATGTTTATATTGGAGGAAATTCCGGCTCATTCAAGACTGGATAGTGGACAAGCAGTCTTGACAACACGGAGGCAATCGAGGGGTCGAGAGAGGTAGAGCTGGGTGTTGTCAGCATACATGTGGAAGGTGGCCCCATATCTGCGGATGATGTCGTTAATGGCAACATGTAGATGAGGAAGAGGAGGGGGCCAAGGATGAATCCTTGTGGGACACTGGAGGAGCAAGGGCCTCTCAATTTTTCGAAACCCCTACGACAAAGTATAATAATAAAACCGAATGGACCACCCGGCATTGACCTAGGCATTGGATACGGACACGACAAAGGCACACCCAGCCCAGTTGATCCTGCAAAGTCTTCCTCACTAACATCTGGGTTCTTGTGCCAAAATTGGGAGAGCTGTTCCACAAACTAGTCAGGCAACAGCCTGACATAGTCATACTCAAAGAATCATACCTTTCAGTCAACATCCCAGACTCTTCCGTCACCATTTCTGGGTATGTCGTGTCCCACCAGCAGGACATACCCACCAGAGGTGGTAGCACAGTGGTATACAGTCGGGACGGGAGCGGCCCTAGGAGTCCTCAACATTGACTCTGGACCCCATGAAGTCTCATGGCATCAGGTCAAACATGGGCAAGGAAACCTGCTGATTATCACCTACCGCCCTCCCTCAGCTGATGAATCAGTACTCCTGCAAGTTCAACACCACTTGGAAGAAGCACGGAGGGCAGCAAGGGCACAGAATGTACTCTGGGTGGAGGACTTCAATGTCCATCCTCAAGAGTGGCTCAGTAGCACCACTACTGACCGAGCTGGCCTAGTCCTAAAGGACATAGCTGCCAATCTGGGCATGCAGCAGGTAGGTGGTGAGAGAACCAACACGAGGGAAAAACCTACTTGACCTCGTCCTCACCAATCTACCTGTCGCAAATGCATCTGTCCATGACGGTATTGGTATGTGTGACTTCTGCACAGTTCTTGTGGAGACCAAGTCCCGTCTTCACACTGAGGACACCCTCCATCGTGTTGTGTGGCACTACCACCGTGCTAAATTCAGATTCAGGATAGATTCATAACAGATCTAGCAGCTCAAAACTGGGCATCCATGGGCCATCAGCAGCAGCAGAATTGTATTCCACCGCAATCTGCAACCTCATGGCCAGCCATATCCCTCACTCTGCCATTACCATCGAGCCAGGGAACCAATCCTGGTTCAATAAGGAGTGTAGAAGAGCATGCCAGGAGCAGCACCAGGCATACCTAAAAATGAGGTGCCAACCTGATGAAGTTACAATATAGGACTACATGCATGCTAAACAGCAGAAACAGCATGCTATAGCTATTAAATATATTCAAGAAGGAGTTAGATATATTTCTTAAGGCTAAAGGGATCAAGGGATATGGGGAGAAAGCAGGGACAGGGTACTGAATTTGGATGATCAGCCATGATGTCATTAAATGGCAGAACAGGCTCGAGGGGCCGAATGGCCTACTCCTGCTCCTATCTTCTATGTTTCTATGACAGAGCTAAGCGATCCCACAACCAACGGATCAGATCAAATCTCTGCAGTTCTGCCACATCCAGTCATGAATGGTGGTGGACAATTAAACAACTAACAGGAGGAGGCAGCTCCATGAACATCCCCATCCTCAATGATGGTGGAGCCCAGCACGTGAGTGCAAAAGACAAGACTGAAGCGTTTGCAACCATCTTCAGCCAGAAGTGTCGAGTGGATGATCCATTTCGGCCTATTCCTGAGATCCCCACCATCACAGAAGCCAGTCTTCAGCCAATTCGATTCACTCCATGTGATACCAAGAAATGGCTGAGCGCACTGGATACAGCAAAGGCTATAGGCCCCGACAACATCCCACATGCAGTGCTGAGACTTGTGCTCCAGAACTAACCGCGCCTCTAGTCAAGTTCTTCCAGTACAGCTACAACACTGGCATCTACCTGACAAAGTGGATTGCTCAGGGATGTCCTGTCCACAAAAAGCAGGACAAGTCAAATCCGCCCAATTACCGTCCTATCAGCCTACTCTCAATCATCAGCAAAATGAATGAAGGGGCCGTTGACAGTGCTACCAAGCGGCACTTGCTCACCAATAACCTGCTCACCGATGCTCAGCTTGGATTCTGCCAGGACCACTTGGCTCCAGACCTCATTACAGCCTTGGTCCAAACATGGACAAGAGCTGAATTCTAGAGGTGAGGTGAAAGTGACTGCCCTTGACATCAAGGCAGGATTTGACTGAGTGTGGCATCAGGAAGCCCTAGTAAAATTGAAGTCAATAGGAATCGGGGGGGGAAAACTCTCCACTGGCTAGAGTCATACCTAGCACAAAGGAAAATGGTTGTGGTTGTTGAAGGCCAATCATCTCAGCCCCAGGACGTCGCTGCAGGAGTTCCTCAGGGTAGTGTCCTAGGCCCAACCATCTTCAACTGCTTCATCAATGACATTCCATCCACCATATAGGCAGAAGTGAGGATGTTCGCTGATGATTGCACAGTGTTCAGTTCCATTCGCAACTCCTCAGAAAATGATGCAGTCCGTTTCCGTATGCAGCAAGACCTGGACAGCGTTCAGGCTTGGGCTGATAAGTGGCAGGTAACATTTGCACCACACAAGTGTCATGCAATGACTGTCTCCAACAAGAGAGAATCTAATCACCTCCCCTTGATATTCAGTGGCATTACCATCATCGAATTCCCCCACCATCAACATCTTGGGGGTCACTATTGACCAGAAACTTAAGTGGACCAGCCACATAAATACTGTGGCTACAAGAGCAGGTCACTATTCTGCGGCGAGTGACTCACCCCCTGACTCCCCACAGTCTTTACACCATCTACAAGGCACAAGTCAGGATTGTGATGGAATACTCTCCACTTGCCTGCAGCTCCAGCAATACTCAAGAAGCTCAACACCATCCAGGACAAAGCAGCCTGCTTGATTGGCACCCATCCACCACCTTAAACATTCACTCCCTCCACCATCAGTACACTGTGTCTGCAGTGTGTACCATCTGCAAGATGCACTGCAGCAACTTGCTAAGGGTTCTTCGACAGCACTTCCCAAACCATGACCTCTATCACCGAGAAGGACAAGGGCAGCAGGCGCATGGGAATACCGCCACCTGCAAGTTCCCCTCCAAGTCACACACATCCTGACTTGGAAATATATTCCTTCTTTGTCGCTGGGTCAAAATCCTGGAACTCCCTCCCTAACAGCACTGTGGGAGTACCTTCACCACAGGGACTGCAGCGGTTCAAGAAGGCGGCTCACCACCACCTTCTCGAGGACAATTAGGGATAGGCAATAAATGCTGGCCTTGCCAGCAATGCCCACATCCCATGAATTAATTTATATAAAGGGTGGGAAGAGAGGACATTGCTGGAGGTGCTCTATCTATGATAGTGGAACGAAGTGAGAGCAGTCCCACTAAACTGGACAACTGAGGAGAGCATTGGTGAAGGATGCCGTGGTCAACTGTCAAAGGCTGTAGAGAGGCCAAGAAGGATGAGGAGTGATAGTGTACCGTGGTCACAGACAGAAAAGTTGTCATTTGTGTCGTGGCAGGGGCAAACACCTGATTGGAGAGATTCAAATATGGAGTTACAAGAAAAATGGACACGGGATTTGGGAGGTTACAACATGTTCAAGGAATTTGGAGAGGAAAATAAGGTCCCCCTCAATATAAACTCCAAAAATTTATTTTCTTGATTTTTTTTTTATTGTACCTACACACCAGACTCGTTTGCATTGATCAGTTTATCATTTAAAGTATATTTCCATTTTTTAATTTTTGTTCCTCACCTGGTATAGCAATCCATTTCTTATGATCAAATTTGCTTAATTCACAGGTTCCAAAGTCATACTGGCAGGTGGTACTAAACTTCCATTTTCTCACAAGCCACTGTTGTTATATAATGGAGAACTAACATGTCAGACACAGAGCGGGAAAATCAACACAATTCTCTTAAGCACGCACTCATTCCTTGGCGGATTGAAGGACCTTGGACCTAATGACCTCCAGACAGTGTTGACCCAGAGTTTAATGCTGAAAAGGTGGGATAGATTTTGTAAGGAATAGCGAAAACATGCTAGCTGTGTAGATACCCACAAATTGAGTTTATGAAAAGTTGTTTGAATTCTGAAATGCTACTTTCAATCCTTTGATTGAGAAATTTACATGATGCTAATAGTTTCTGGAATTGAGTTCACCTTAAGTACTGACATGATGGTTGTAATAGCAACTATTCTAAATCGGAAGAGAATAAAAATACTGTAAATTGTGTTTTTATGGTGTTCTTGAAAGTTTTAAAAAGTTAATTTATATTCTGTCTCATCACTACCAGAAATTCATGGTTGTATTATCCTTTCTATACCGGGAAGGGGAAAAATAAAATGTTACTTTTTAAGTATATAATATATATATAAATAATATATATATGATTTATGATCAATGGATTTTATGAATACATTTATCCATTTCTGACGAAAAGTCTTCGACCTGAAACGTTAACTCTGTTTCTCTCTCCACGGATGCTGCCTGGCCTGCTGAGTTTTTCCAGCGTTTTCTGTTGTTATTTTGGATTTCCAGCATCCGCAGTATTTTGCTATTGTATAAATAATACTTACCTGGTTCTTACCTTGCACCATTGAAATCCAATAAGGTAGAGATTCAGAGCTGGGAAGAGCTCCACAGTGTCATCCGATGTTCAGTGTTTGATACTGCAGGCACACTAAAAAGGGAATTGCATAGGCTTTGTGCCTTAAAAATATGACAAATGGCTGAGTGTTCTAAATGGGGAAACCTTATTGCAGCACCACCCACAGGTGTTGCAGGTTATTACAAATGTAACAGCTCGACACAATTAGTGGACATTTTTGTCCTTAGTCCAGTGACTCTCGAATTAATTGTAGCGTCCCTTTGCTCTCCTGGCTGAACTCAGCACAAAGCTCATGTTTGAGATTCCTCGGTCTCTGTGGCTTGGTACTACAGCACAGTGTGCACATATCTACTTTTAAATTATGCTTAACACCCAAACTATTCTGAAGTCATATTACTATCCTGTGTTTTCAATCTTTCTTGTGACTCCTGCAGGTTTACTGAAGCATGGGATGTGTGCAAAGTACTTAGTGATACTTCAGCATGGACTGAGTTCGCTCGTGCTTGCCTCCACCACATGGAGGTGGAGTTTGCAATCCGTGTGTATCGTATGATTGGAAATGTAGGAATGGTGATTTCACTGGAGCAGATCAAGGTTGGTACTGATGAGGATGACTGAAAATATATTTATCAATTACTATTGTAGAAAATAAGAATACATATATCGTGGTTACATTTATCCATTGAATTATATTTTATTTCTTTTAATGCCTTCATTAGTTTTATTTAAAGGCCTCAGGTTCTCCCAAAAGCTGTGACTCTGTGAGGTGAATTTGGATTGTGCAGTCCAAGTATATTCGGTGCACCTAATTTCCCAGGACGAGTCAGTACCATTCAGTCTACTGTACTGCTACAATATTTTTCTTGAGCTTCTAGCACTTGAACACCCAGTACCTTTTTCTAAATTATTTTGAAACACAAGAAGATAAATTTCAAAAGCTTAATTGAGGGAAAAGTAACCGTGTACTAATTATACACACGTAGCATTTGTTTTGCGTTCTATACATTTCAGAAAATGTATTGAGCTGAGAGAGTATCTTTGTTTATGCTGATGTTCAATTTTCAAAAAAAGGATGAATTGTGAAGCCGACTAATTATTTCTCACTGTGTTTTGTTGATAGTTAGAAAAGGTCAATGCCAGTGGCTTACCTGTGAGACAGAGGCTGTAATTTCTAACATGCATGAGACAGAAAGAGAAAGGCAAACAGTTTTACTCCTTATTCTAATTAGATTTTTTAAAGTTACATTTTGAAAGCAAACAATGCCTCTTGGAGGAAAACAGATATAAACGAAGGGTAGGGAGGTGGTTAGAGAGAAAGAGAGGGTGAATTGAGAGAGAGTAACACACGCAGAAAATGGCAGACAGTTCCATTCTTCATTCTAATTTGATTTGTTTTTTTAAGTTTTAGCTTGAAAGCAAACAGCCTTTTTGAGGGAAACATATAGGAAAGGAGGGGACCTGTTTGAAGATGAAATGGGTTCAGACTTCTCACCACCTAATCTTGGGTGAAGCGAGTGGGATTGGGGTGGCAGTGAATGGAAGGTGAGTGACAGTGGAGCAACAGAGAGATGTGAAAACATGGATTTAATAGGTAGTACAAAGGGGAAGAGGTAGGTGTAGTGGTGGGAGTGAGAAGCTGGTAGGAAGGGGTAGGGGATGTGAGGGGTGTGGGAGAGAGCACGTGATTGGGGAGAGGATGGTAGGCAGCCACTGAGGACCATATTTTCCCTAGAATCCCCCCATCCCAAATGAAGCCTGCAGTCATTGGTGACTCCTTTCCCCATCACAACAGCGCCCCACCAATTCCCACCTGAAAGGAATAAAAAGCAGAAGGCCATTGGCAGAAGGGTGTAAGTGCAGCGTGACAACGTTACATAAACAGTTCCCATTATAAATTTTGAAACAGGAATTTATAATGGCAATGTAAGAATAAAGACAGAATGTTTGACTTCTAAATGGGGACCGAATTACTGAATTGACTGTGGCAACCTTCAAAATAATAGTCTGTAATTGATGCAATTAAAACTGGTTTGTAATATGGTTCCACACGTGATGCTGACCAGTACTGTACTCACTTTCAAAGAACAGTTCGAGAAAGGTATTTTTTACCATGGTTCATCTGTATAATTCATATTGGTTACAGTTATTGTATTATATCGCCATGAAACTACGATTTTTTTGAAATGAACTCTTACTAACTTTCACCAATGTGTACAAAGCTTCTTCCTAACATTTCTCCAGAAACACAACAAGCACCAATACATATGAGACTCATAGTGAGTGCAGTGAGCCACTCTGGTCACTTTCTCACAGTACATCCATGTCTGCTTACTACCACAATCTTACCTTGATCAAGCAGTAAACTGTCCCAACATTCCCAGACCATATCACTAGTGTCACAGGTCATCTTGTCTGGTAGGTGATTGTCAATTATCAGTGTTATGAAGGCATACAGAGGAAAGTCTGCTATTGCACAGTTGACTGTTAAAGGGAAATCAGGGTGTGGGAACTGCAGACAGCCATGTTCCTACTATTTGCCAATTTGCAGCAATACAATATCACAAGACCCATCAGTCTACTCTCAATCATCAGCAAAGTGATGGAAGGTGTCATCGACAGTGCTATCAAGCGGCACTTACTCACCAATAATCTGCTCACTGATGCCCAGTTTGGGTTCCGCCAAGACCACTCGGCTCCTGACCTCATTACAGCCTTGGTCCAAACATGGACAAAGGAGCTGAATTCCAGAGGTGAGGTGAGAGTGACTGCCCTTGACATCAAGGCAGCATTTGACCGAGTGTGGCATCAAGGAGCCCTAGTAAAACTGAAGTCAATAGGAATCAGGGGGAAAACGCTCCACTGGCTGGAGTCATACCTAGCACAAAGGAAGATGGTTGTGGTGGTTGAAGGTCAATCATCACAGCCCCAGGACATTGCTGCAGGAGTTCCTCAGGGCAGTGTCCTAGGCCCAACCATCTTCAGCTGCTTCATCAATGACCTTCCATCCATCATAAGGTCAGAAATGGGGATGTTCGCTGATGACTGCACAGCGTTCAGCGCCATTCACAACTCCTCAGATAATGAAGCAGTCCATGCCCGCATGCAACAAGACCTGGACGACGTTCAGGCTTGGGCTGATGAGTGGCAGGTAACATTCGCGCCACAGAAGTGCCAGGCAATGACTATCTCCAACAAGCGAGAGTCTAACCACCTCCCCTTGACTTTCAATGGCATTACCATGGCCGAATCCCCCACTATCAACATCCTGGGGGGTCACCATTAACCAGAAACTTAACTGGACCAGCCACATAAATACTGTGGCAACAAGAGCAGGTCAGAGGCTAGGTATTCTGCGGCGAGTGTCTCACCTCCTGACTCCCCAAAGCCTTCCCACCATCTACAAGGCACAAGTAAGGAGTGTGATGGAATACTCTCCACTTGCCTGGATGAGTGCAGCTCCAACAACACTCAAGAAGCTCGACACCATCCAGGACAAAGCAGCCCGCTTGATTGGCACCCCATCCACCACCTTAAACATTCACTCCCTCCACCACTGGCGTACCGTGGCTGCAGTGTGTACCATCTACAAGATGCACTGCAGCAACTCACCAAGGCTTCTTCGGCAGCACCTCCCAAACCCGTGACCTCTTCCACCTAGAAGGACAAGGGCAACAGGTGCATGGGAACACCACCACCTCCAAGTTCCCCTCCAAGTCACATACCATCCTGACTTAGAAGTATATCGCTGATCCTTCATCGTCGCTGGGTCAAAATCCTGGAACTCTCTCCCTAACAGCACTGTGGGAGTACCATCACCACACGGACTGCAGTGGTTCAAGAAGGCGGCTCACCACCACCTTCTCAAGGGCAACAAGGGATGGGCAATAAATGCTGGTCTTGCCAGCGACGCCCTGATCCCATAAACGAATGAAAAAAAAATCAAATCAGTGCAAAAATATACCACATACATTCTTCTCAACCCTACTTATCAACTAACTTTCATCAGTGTGTAGAAAGCTTCTTCCTAACATTTGCTAGTTCTTTGCAGGCTAACAGAGGAGCACATTTAAAAAATTAGCAGGATACATTGGCACATTATTTTAACACTGCTCCATTCCTCACCAAAAAAAACCCAATAATTTCTTTCAGTGCAGTGTCATTATTAATGTTTTAGGGAATAGAAGACCACAACCTACTAGCTGGCCATCTTGCGATGTTTACAAATGATTTCAATCTGGCACAGGATCTGTATCTGGCCTCCAGCTGTCCAATTGCTGCGCTAGAGGTAAGAAGCTGAGTGTTATTTTCACTAGAACCCTTGATCTTTTAGCTAAGGATGTTTGCATTTTCAAGGGGGTGCTAGTCCTTTCATTTAATGCATATTGTTTTTCTTTCACTCTTTTTACAATATTTGTTTTACTTTGTAGAAGACAGGATATTATCTCTTGACATCCACAAAACATGAGAGTATAGCTGTTTAAATAATCTAGCTAAACAGTGATGCATTTGGTTTTAGTATATATATTGTGGTTTTTTTAACCATGAAGAAGGAGATGAATAATTTGCTAATATGTCAAAATATGTTATTAGTAAAGCAACAAATAGGGATTGGAGTGCTTAACATACTGCACCAGAGTAGTAGCAGATGCGTTTACACTTTGGATCTGCTGTGCTATTGTAGGGAGACATAACGCAGGGTTGTGTATGCTGCCTGTATCCTATCCCACACCAAGTCCCATTCAACAATAACCCCTGTCCTCACTGACCTACGTTGTCTTCCAGTACCCCAATGTCTCAAATTTAAAATTCTTAGCCTCATGTTTAAATCCCCCCATTGCCTGACCTCTCCCCCTCTGCAACCTCCTCTAGCCCTACAACCACCCCAAACTCACCATTCCTCCGTCACTGGCTTCTACGGTATATCCCCCTCCCTTCTCCCCATCACTGGCAGTCATGCCTTTATTCGCCTAGACCTTGCACTCTATAATTTACTCCCTAAACCCCTCAGCCTCTCAACCTCTTTCTGCTCCTTTAAGACCCAACTCTTTGACCAGGCTTTTGGTCACCCCCTTATATTTCTTTGGCTCAACATCCATTTTTTTGATTGCACCTCTGTGAAGTGCTTTGGGATGTTTTTCTGCATTAAAGGCACTATGTAAATGCATGTTTTTTTTGCTGTTGTTAGGAGCAGGTTACCAGCCTTCTCATGTTAACGCAAGGCAAGGGCAGACACAAAAAAGGGAGGGGAAAAAGCGCGCACACCATTTTGCTAATATCGCCTTATTTATTTTGATAGAAGTGATTATTGATTGAGTGTACCAGCTTTCTCAGTCAGTTGAACTATGTCCAAACTAGTCTTAATGTGCTGTTTGTTCCTGTTTTCCAGTTTTATTTTAAAGATGTTAAAGCAAAATATTGTTTGAAAAAAATCAATGACTAAAATTGATTTTTCAATTTGTACTGCTCTGCAAACAAAAAAGCTGTGTTAGAAAAATAATGGCTAGGAAATATTTATTAGCTTACAAGTTCCTCATTGTCTGTAGGGGAAACTTCTAAAGAAGGATTAGAAACTGGGAATCAATACTGCATTCTAAATGGACTTTGAGTGCTTGTTGGCTATACTTACCACCTCCGTGAGTTCCTTGGGTCTTTGCAGCCTGTGTAACATAGTAACTTACAACAGTATCTATGCATTCTCTCCAGGAAATGCTGAATGAGGAGTTAATTGCAGATAATATTTAAATGTCAGAATATTGTCATAATTGGCATAAACAGGAGGGTGGGAAGGGAAGAGTTTGGTACTTCCTCATTTATTCAATCTCCACATACAAATAGGATACTGCCATCCCCCACAGAATCCTCTGCCATACAAGGAACCATTCTAGGCTGCCACATTAGTTCTGTTTCTCTTGTTGTCTTCATCAGATCTCTGTTTCCCACACCAGAAACAGTTAATAGTGCTATGGGTTCTCTTTCACAAAACAGTGGAAAAACCTCTCTAACAATCTTAGGGCTCGGAGAGAGATTTATTTTTGTAAGTTATATCGCAACCGTTCTTCTGACTCACATGATTGGTCAGATCTGGTGCTACCACATCTCTGACTGACTTCATGACTTCTAAAATGGCCCATTTGGAAAACTAGAGTTGCCAGTAGGACCTTGCATCACTGGAGACTGTTCTTGACAGGACACAATAATTACCACAATGATGATTGTTGGATCTTTTAAACCTGTAAAGTGATGTTTTTAAAAACAGCATATAATTAAAATTGTAAAGTAATATTAACCATGCAATGTAATAGATAGTGTGTCTTGGAAGAACTCTGATCATGTACGATTGCTCATTTTAAAATATTTATTCTTTTTGAATTATGATGCAGATATTTTGTATGCGTTTTATGTTTTAAGTGATGCGCTATTTTTATCATGCAGATGCGGAGGGATCTACAGCATTGGGACAGTGCACTGCAGTTGGCTAAACGGCTGGCTCCTGATCAGATCTCATTTATCTCCAAAGAATATGCTATTCAGCTGGAGTTCACGTATGTATAAAAAGAGGGAGCTCTTTTTTTATTGGAAATATAATCGATAAATTCCCTTAGTAATGCCAAATTAGTATACAGCCTACTCTTATTCAGTCACTTAATGCAAATTACATGCTATTTTTTTCTGTCCATTTATGTTGCTTAATTTGAATTACTGGATAATTTGAATTTCTTCGAGCAAAAAGTTAATTTGAATTATCATCTGAATATGCGATGTAAGAGATTTATCAGTACAGAATTTGGGACATTAAAAGGAATGGAGATTTTTTTATCTTTCTCTTTGTTTCCAATTTTTAGAATAACTATTTAATTGTCTATCCTTTCTAGTCGAGATACATGTTTGCCTTTCTTCTGTACTTTTACTAGAATTTACCAGATTGTGTTATTGTCTTTGATAGTTTCCCATAGAAATATGTTTTCACATATAATATTTACTCACATACAACAGCCTCTTTTCCCTTTCTGAAATTTTTTGCATGTAAATGCACCTAGGTTTCATGTCAATTCTCTAATATAAAAGTGTTCATTATATATAAAAATCAATGTTTATCTTTGTTAAAAAATTCACGTATAATTTGCACGTGATCTCACGCACATTTCCATGGGTTATATTATCAACAAATGAAATTATGGAATATTGCAAAATAGACTTCCCCACTTGTTGGATTAACGATAAAAATGTATAATTTTATCTGTTTGTCACATTGACCAATATGTGTTTTCCAGGGGTGACTATGTGAATGCGTTGGCACATTATGAAAAAGGGATGACCGGAGACAATAAGGCAAGACATTGTAGATTAAGTTGCCCCACCTAATGGAAAATAACAAAAGCATTATTTGATTGTAATAATGAACTTTAAGCACCTCGCTTTATTTTAATTCAGGAATAATCTTCTCAGACAATTTTAAATCAAGGATCTCACTAAATCCTCAAAATATTCAACAGTAAACCAGATTTCCTAATTGATGTATAATGGTCTAGGATGATTGGTTTTGATTATAGTTGTATGTGTCAGGCATGGCGCAGTAGGTAGCATACTCGCCTCTAAGCCAGAAGGTAGTGGGTTCAAGTCCCACTCAAGAGACTTGAGAACAAAAATCCAAGCTGACACTTCAGTACAGTACTGAGGGAGTACTGTCTTTCGGATGAAACGTTAAACCAAGGCCCTGTCCAGCCTCTCTGATTATTTTGCACTATTTTGAAGAAGCAAAGGAGAGTTATCCCTGGTGTCCTGGCCAATATTTATCCCTCAACCAACATCACTAAAACAGATTATCTGGTCATTATCTCATTACTGTTTGTGGGACCTTGCTGTGCGCAAATTGGCTGCCGTGTTTTCTACATTACAACAGTGACTACACTTCAAAAGTACTTCACTGGCTGCAAAGCACTTTGGGAAGTCCTGAGGTCGTGAAAGGCACTATGTAAATGAAAGTCTTTCCTTTTGTTCTTTTTAGCTTGATATGTTTTATTTATATCACAAAGTCCACTAAAGAATTTGAAATTTTCTTAGAAGTTGGGGGGTTTATTTTCCTCTGTGCAATTTTAACAAAAAAGTATGATCAGTAACTTGAGCAAATTGCTGATTTGCTGCATTTACAGCTTGCCTCTTTTCCCTTATCTCGCATTTTTGTTTGTGTGGGCCTCTCCCACTTTTTCTCTTTTTTTCCAAACCTACAATAATTTCTGTTTACCTAATGAAGGTGATATTACATAGAATATACAGCACAGAAACAGGCTATTTGGCCCAAAGCTGAACAGGATAAGCTAAGGAGGATTTGAATATACTTGGGAATTGAGCAGACAGGTGGCAGATGAGATTCAGTTTAGAGAAATGCAAAGTGAGGACAAAATCCAGGAGGAGACTATTACTTAAATGGAAAGAAAATAACATGCATGGCATGGAAAATGAAAGAGATTTGGGGCTCCTGATTGACAATAAATTGAAACTATAGCAACAATGCTCGGTGGCAGTGAGTAAAGCAAATCAGATGTTGGGATGTAATAAAAGGTTAATATTGAGCCAAAATAGTGAGGCAATCATTGGTGCAACCGCACTCAGAATACTGTGTACAGTTCTGGTCACCACAGTACAAATATTACAGCTATTGAAAGGATACAGAAGGGAATAATGAATATGATGAGGGGATGGAGTGATTGGATTATGAGGAGCGATTATGTAAATAGGGCATGTTCTCACTGGAAAAGGGAAGGTTGAGAAGTAATATGACTTCTGTTCTTCGGATTCTAAAGAGTCTTGATATTGTAGACCATGACAAACTATTTCACCTTGTCCAGAACTGTAGAACCAGAGGACACAGCCTGTGCTCGAAAGGGAGTAAATTCAAAACTAACCTGTGGAAACAATATTTCAGTGAGCGAGTGGTCAATCTAAAGAACAGGCTCCTTAGGGAGATGGTGGAAGTAGTTAGTATTGATTCACCCTAATGCAAATCAGAAAATAACATTTTGGGATACAGTATCTGACTAATTTGAGACATACATATGGTAAGTGTAGCATGCTTGTAAGAAACAGGTGACTTTGGACCAGAGGGCTGTGGATGCTCAGTCGTTAAGTGTCTGAGGCTCGAGGAACTTCGGCTCCGAGTTGAGGAGCTGGAGTCCGAGCTGCAGACATTGCGAGACATCAGGGAGGGAGAAAGTTATCTGGACCTTTTGCTCCAAGAGGCAGCCACACCCCTTAGATTAAATACTTTAGAATTGACACGTGGTCAGGGACAGAAGGGTGTGACTGCGAGTGAGGCAGGTACGGGGATCCAGGAGGTAGTATTGCAGGAGCCTCAGTCCCTGCACTTGTCCAATGGATTCAAGGTTCTTGCAACCCTTGTGGACCAGTGCGGGGACTGCGGGGAGGACGAGCAAACTGACCACGGCACCGTGGTACAAGAAGCCGTTCAAGTGGGGGGAGTAAAAAGGAAGGTGGTTGTAGTAGGTGACAGTATAGTTAGGGGGATAGACACTGTTCTCTGCAGCCAGGAGCGTGAGTCCCGAAGGCTATGTTGCCTACCTGGTGCCAGGGTAAAGGACATCTCCTCCGGCTGGAGAAGAACTGGGAGGGGGAGGATCCAGTTGTCGTGGTCCACGTAGGTACCAACGACATAGGTAGGACAAAGAAAGAGGTTCTGCTGAGAGAGTTTGAGCAGCTAGGGACTAAATTAAAAGGCAGAACCACAAAGGTCATAATCTCTGGATTATTATCGGAGCCACGAGCAAATTGGCATAGGGTCAATAGGATCAGGGAGATGAATGCGTGGCTCAAAGATTGGTGTGGGAGAAGTGGGTTTCGATTCGTGGGGCACTGGCACCAGTACTGGGGAAAGAGAGAGCTGTTCTGTTGGGACAGACTACACCTGAACCATGCTGGGACCAGAGTTCTAGCGGATTAAATAACTAGGGAGGTAGATAGGGCTTTAAACTAAATAAGGGGGGGGGGGGAGGGTACTGGTGAAGAGAAATCTAGAATGCTAAAGAGAAAAGACAAGGAAGCAGTGCAGGAAACTGATTGGGGTAAGGATAACCAGATTGTGTCAGGAAGGGACAGAGCATACAAACAAAGGAGTGCACGAACAAATAGGGTCCGGGTAAGAAAAAATGGTAATAAGATAAATAGGGCCATAGTACAAAAAAAGTTAAGATGTCTAAAAATGTTAAAAAGACAAATCTAAAGGCACTGTATCTGAATGCACGAAGCATTCGTAATAAGGTAGACGAATTAACAGTGCAAATAGATGTAAACGGATACGATATAATTACGATTACGGAGACATGGCTGCAGGGTGACCAAGGCTGGGAGCTGAATATCCAAGGATATTCGATATTTAGGAAGGACAGGCGAAAAGGAAAAGGGTGGCCTTGTTAGTAAAGGATGAAATCAGAGCAATAGTGAGAAAGGATATTGGCTCAGAAAATCAAGATGTAGAATCAGTCTGGGTGGAGCTAAGAAGCACCATGGGGCAGAAAACATTGGTGGGAGTTGTCTATAGGCCTCCAAACAGTAGTGGTAATGTAGGGGATGGCATCAAACAGGAAATTAGAGATGCATGTAACAAGGGTGCTACAGTAATCATGGGTGACTTTAATCTACATATAGACTGGCCAAACCAAATTAGCAATAATACTGTGGAGGATGAATTCCTGGAGTGTGTACGAGATGGTTTTTTAGACCAGTACGTTGAGGAGCCAACTAGGGAACAGGCTATCCTAGATTGGGTATTGTGCAATGAGAAGGGGTTAATTAATAATCTTGTGCGGGGTCCTTTAGAGAAGCGTGACCATAACATGATAGAATTCTTCATTAAAATGGAAATTGAAGAAGCCCAATCCGAAACTAGGGTCCTAAATCTAAACAAAGGAAACTACGAAGGTATGAGGAGTGAGTTGGCTATTCTAGATTGGGGAGCTTCATTAAAAGGCATGACAGTGGATAGGCAATGGCTAACATTTAAGGAACGAATGCATGAATTGCAACAGTTATACGTTCCTTTCTGGCGTAAAAACACAAAAGGAAAAGCGGCCCAACCATGGCTAACAAAAGAAATTAAGGATAATATTAGATCCAAAGAGGAGTCATATAAAGTTGCCAGAAAAAGTAGCAAGCCTGAGGATTGGGAGCAGTTTAGAGTTCAGCAAAAAAGGACAAAGATTGATTAAAGGGGAAAAATAGAGTATGAGAGTAAACTTGCAAGGAACATAAAAGTGGATTGTAAAAGCTTCTATATGGTTTTTTTGCTCCTTTTAAATATATGAAGAATACAAACAGGTTATTAATTCTTTTGCCACAAGAGGGGAAAATTATTGACCTATATGTGTAACTATTTCCTGTTTGGGACTACTTGTTTTTTTGCATCCTGTAATTTGCATTGTCTGGTGTGTTGCGAGGCTGTACTTTTTGTACTATGTTTTATTACTGAGTGAATGTTAACTTATATGCAGCACTTTGAGACCCTTTTGAGAGATATGATCGTATGCTATATAAATACAAGTCTTTCTTTCTTACTGTTGTATGTTTAATGTTTACACTGTTCACATTAGTTTTCAGAATTTCTTTCATTTTAGTTATTAATGAACACCATTGCTGCAGTTTGGGATTTTTTTTAATTTCCATATAGAGTATAGAATTATTGGCCAAGATAGCCTGTGATCTTCCCTAAAAAGTGCTACTGCCTGGGGTATTAATGACATGTTTTTCTAGCCTAAATTTACTGTATCTCCCAGACAACTTTCTTTATGTACATTTTTATTCTTTTTCTACCATTTTCTCCCCTTTGTCCCTCCTTCTCTCCTGACGACATTGACATCTTACTGGATTAAGATTCATGGACTCCATTTCCCTCCCCCAAATGACCATTCTTCAGGAGTGAGCCATGAGCTGGTACTAACTTTTCCATTACTAAAACTCCCGGAGTACCTAACTAGATGGGAGGAAAGTACTTTGGAAGCAATTCTTAATGCCTTTCCTCCACAATCACTTAAGAAACAAACTGATAGATGCTATTGGGACATTGTTGTAATGCAGAAGGATTGTGAATTTTCAGTAGACTTCACCTAGCCCAACAGATTGTACCAAAATGTAATTGTGCACCCTAGTGTAAAGTTAATTGATCATACAGGCCCATTCACTCTCCATTTAAATAACTGCGCATGTGTTCCTGGTGTGACAACCCATGTAAGTACTGGATAACAAAGTCTTCAGCTTCTTTCAGACAGAACTCCAAACACAGTTATAGAACATAGTGTAATAACAACAACAACTTGTATTTATATAGTGCCTTTAACAACAACAACGTAGTAAAATGTCCCAAGGAGCTTCACAGGAGTGTTATAAAACAAAATTTGACACCGAGTCACATAAGGAGAAATTAGGGCAGGTGACCAAAAGCTTGGTCAAAGAGGTAGGTTTTAAGGAGCATCTTAAAGGAGGAAAGAGAGGTAGAGAGGTTTAGGGAGGGAATTCCAGAGCTTGGGGCCTAGGCAACAGAAGGCACGGCCGGCCCACCAATGGTTGAGTGATTATCAGGGATGCTCAAGAGGCCAGAATTAGAGGAGCGCAGATATCTTGGGGGATCATGGGGCTGGAGGAGATTACAGAGATAGGGAGGAGTGAGGGCATGGAGGGACTTGAAAACAAGGATGAGAATTTTAAAATTGAGGCGTTGCTTAACTGGGAGCCAATGTAGGTCAGTGAGCACGGGGGTGATGGGTGAAGGGGACTTGGTGCGAGTTAGGACATGGGCAGCCGAGTTTTGGATGACCTCAAGTTTACGTAGGGTAGAACGTGGGAGGCCAGCCAGGAGTGCGTTGGAATAGTCAAGTCTAGAGGTAACAAAGGCATGGATGAGGGTTTCAGCAGCAGATGAGCTGAGGCGGGGCGGAGATGGGCGATGTTACGGAGGTGGAATTAGGCAGTCTTAGTTATGGCGAGGATATGTGGTCAGATATGACACTAAGGTTGCGAACAGTCTGGTTCAGTGTCAAAGAGATGCTAGGGAGAGGGATGGAGTCAGTGGCTAGGGAACAGAGTTTATGGTGGGGAACGAAGACAATGTCTTCAGTCTTCCCAATATTTAGTTGGAGGAAATTTCTGCTCATCCAGTACTGGATGTCGGACAAGCAGTCTGACAATTTAGAGACAGTGTTGTTGTTGTAATAATAACAGTAACAATGATGCAGATGATGAACTGCAGCACTACTTGGCTTCTCTTTCTCTTTCTCTTTCTCTCTCCCTCCTCCATAGAACTTCTGGGGTTGGCCTTGTATACCCAACTTCCCCCTCCCAGGGGCAGAGGAGCCACAACTCCACCTTCTCTCAGCCTAGCCCCCTCAGTATCGTTGCACTGGTGTGACTTAATCATTTCACAGCCCCAACAATTACAATAGGTACAATTATAATTTGTTATCGCTAAGACCACTTGCTTCCACCTCTGCAATATTGTCTGCCTTCTCCCTACCTCACCCCTACTGACATTATCCATGCCTTCGTTGCTACTTCCTGGCTCAAGTTCTATAATGTTCTCTGTGCCAGTCTCCCAAATTCAAATGATCATTGCTGTTCTGCACATCAGTACATTTCTTGTCCATAGTGTGTCTATCTAATTAGTTTTCCATGTGCTAATTGTTGTTTTTCTTATATGTTCTTTTCTGCATAGTACCTTGATCATGATGAAGCTTGTTTAGCTGGAGTTGCAAGGATGTCAATACGGATGGGTGATATTCGACGTGGAGTCAACCAGGCAATCAGACACACCAGCAGAGTTCTGAAGAAGGACTGTGGTGTTATTCTAGAGAGCATGAAGGTATAAGATGATCCCTGGATAAGTCAGTGGATAAGTGGAACTACAGGGCATAAGAGAAGTCCCAGCAGACTCAAGTAGCAGGAATGATATTAGAATAATCAAGACAAACTATGGAAAAGGTACCAATATTGGAGCCCTCGTTGCTCCTCACAAGGACTAGTTTTTAAAGAGAGTGTGTTTACGTTGGTGGAGATTCAAGGTAGTAAGTGTAATACACAGTACAAAACAAGAATTTTTGAGACTCTTTGCTATACTTGATAATGTTGGTTAGTTTAGGGGTAGCAGTGATGCCTCTGAGCCATAGGGTTGTAGATTTAACCCTGGCCTAGAAAATGTACTTACTATCTAATAGATAAGCAGTTGGTAGAGGTGATTCAATCTGAGTCATTCTCATGTACCACTAGGAACTAGCTCAGAGTGGCATTAACAATGGGTCACAAACCTGTTTTTTTTTAAGGAACTGGTTGGGGACTAGTGTGTGCCACAAAGGCTTCCTATGAAACGAAGAAAAATATATATCAAAGTATGTGCAGGTGTATAATGTGTGTACATTTAACTAAGTTAATTTCTTGACATAACGCCTTCAAAATCAAATCTCTCATTAGGAAAAAAACACTTACATTTTTTTATGCAGGTTAGAGACATCACAAAAACAGTTAATATTGATAGCATTTTTAAGAACTGGACAATGACAGGGAACAGATTGAATGCAGCTATTACGTTTACATTTCTGCTGAGAAATATTTGTGGCGTTAGTCACATCACTAATAAACCGATGTAAGAAAAAAATAATTGTCATTAGCCCGGATTTTCCAGGGCCTATGAGGTCGTAAGTGCGATCCACATGCGCGAAAACCCGGAACTTGCGATCTGTCAAGTTTCAGCGTGACAGATCGTACGAATCCACAGGAAATGGACATTCGCTGGCACAGGATTTGCCCAACTACTGCCCAGCGAATGCTTACGCCTGGGCGTAAGGCCTTTTACCAGCGTAAGGGTTTAAATAAATATTAAAATAAATTTAAAATTAGTTTAGGTTATTTTTGGCCCCATAAAATGTTTAAATTTATTTTTCAAAAAATAAAATTTTTGTTTTAAATGTTTAATTAAATTTTATTTTCATTAATTTTGACCATGTGATGATTTGTTTTTATTTAAGTGCTGTGATGGTGTGTTTTTTAGGGGATTCCTACTATGCTTATGGGGAATCCGTACGTAAATGGAATCCCCATCAGCATAATAGGAATCCCCCTTTGTGATTGGTTGGCCTGGCCTACATGATCTCAGGGATGCTTGCGAACCGCATGCACCCCTGGAATACAGGGCCTTTACGCAGGCATATGCCTGCAGGCCCAGGAGCGCATCTTCGAAGGTACCAGGTAGGTGCGGAGTTTACTTGCGGTTCGGAGGCATTCGCCCGCGGGAAGCCTCTGACCGCAATTTCCAGCCCAATGTGTTGACAACAGTGGCCTGGTAATGTGGTTTTCCTACTGTGGTCTTTGTTTGTTGAAGAATTATGAAGGAAGAAGACATAGTTAAACTATTCATGGATAGTAAAGTAGCTATTGTTTTCATTAGTCAGCTAAACATAAATAAAAACCTTTATCTTTTGATAGGAAATTAACTACAGGGACTGTTAATATTGGGCAATAACAATTCCTGCCTTCCTATCCCCAGGTTTCAGTGCTTTCAGGAAGAGCACACATTTATTAAGCACATATATTGCGTATCATGCATACTGCTATTCGTTAGTAATCAAATCCACATATGCACAAACACACAACAAAGTCCTGATGTATGCAAGTTGTTACTAAACCCTAATTTTGCTCCAGTAATATACCTGCTTTCTTACATATAGGTTTGGTTATTGCCTGCTTGGCCTGCTGCAAATCATAAGATACGCATATTTTCCTTTTTCATAAGCAATTTCAAATGTTTTGAACAGAAAGGTAATTGCTATTTAAGATACTCCTAACACATTGCGCTGCCAACTGTAAGGTAATTTTGGGGTAGATTCTATGAATAAGCACTCCCAATGCAGAGATTCATGTGATCGGAGTACCTATCAAGAATTTGGGCATTGAGGTCAGCGCCAGAATTCCCGATATGCACTCTGGTCACACAAACTATGCACTC
The DNA here is from genome assembly GCA_030390025.1 of Squalus acanthias. NCBI lineage: Eukaryota > Metazoa > Chordata > Chondrichthyes > Squaliformes > Squalidae > Squalus > Squalus acanthias. Next base: position 106,209 of record JASTWF010000175.1, read on the forward strand.
AGAGCACTAATTCATAAAGTCTCACCCCTTATGTAGTTTCAAGGCATGGTATTGTGTAAGGTTGTACTTATATTCCTGGGGTTTTTTTTAATCTGTTGCGGAAATAACCCTTGCTCTGAAATTCCTATGTGGACCCCAGTATTGATTTCAGAGGTACGAATATTCTGGAGGGGCATCAGGCAAAGGGTTTCCCATGTAGCTTGTTGCTCTACTGGGACTTATCTTTTCAGAGACGTATTGCAGGCCTTTTTCCCTTTAATCTTTGTGCTTTAACAAATATTTGTTGGAGATGTGGGGTTGTGAAGCGCACATCCTGTGAGCAGTTTCTTAACAGGCCAGCCATTGACCTCAAAGTTATGGATGTTTGGGGCTCTTGTCCTCTATCACGCCTGTATTTTTTCCCCTGTGAAATGTTTGAATACAGAGGAATCCTATAAAATAGCATTATTTCAATAAGCAACAGAATTTGTTTTAAATTGCTGCCATTTATGTAGTAGCACATAATTGCGAGTTTCAGTACTTCTGCAATATAGTTGTTCCCTGTTAACATTACAGAACAAAGTTAACTAGAAATACAAATTAAATTGAAATCCAGAACCATTGCAGACTGTGTCATAATTGGTTTTCTACACTCTATCTTGTTAATGTTTATGTTTTACTCTCAGCAATTCTCCGAAGCTGCTCAATTATATGAAAAGGGACAGTACTATGACAAAGCAGCATCTGTTTACATCCGTTGTAAAAATTGGTAAGGAAATGTTTACTGATACATCAAAGTTCTTTTTAAAAGAAATGCATTATGCATTACAAACTCTGTCTAATAACATGTTTGCATCTGTTGTGGCTGACTCTAGGCTCACGTACAAACTTTCTGATTGATTCAGTGTTTCTTATTGTGAAAAAGAATCAAGCATTTTGGAGAAAAAAATCAGTTCCCTTTTATGATTTTCTTTTTCACTACAAAAACAATAAACTAATCAGAAAGGGGAGAATTTTTTTTGAATTAGTGTCTGCAAGGTTTCATGTTTCTACTGTGTAAAACGAATCAATCAGATGGTTGGAATAACATGCAACTCCTTTTCAACCATCATGACAGCTCCCTCTACACTGTAATCTAGCAAACATAGGAAAATAAAAAGTTACGTCCTCACAGCTTCATAGGTGATGTACCCGCTCTTTTCCTTGTAGCCTGTTTAACTTCCTGAACCCATTGTCACCAACACTGCTTCACCTGTAACCTGCTCTGGCCCGGCTCCCTAACCTTGGTTCTCTAACCTTGCCTGCCCCAGACACTCGCTCCTGGGCCTCTGTGTCTTGTCTCGAGCAACACCGCAGGAGATGAGCTGGTACATATTAGAGATCTGGAGGTACAAATCCACAGTGTGGAACTTTCACCTGCCACGAACTCCATCCCAATTTTAATAATGGAATGGTCACCTTAACCTGTAAAGATACAACAGCCGCGTACACACCCTTAGGAGGAATTTTAACCAACCCCACCCACAATAGGCGGGAGAGGGTTGAGGGGTGTTAATTCGGCAAATATGCGAAACCCAACCCCAACAAACCCCGAACGTGCCCATTTTTGTTTTAACCTAGGCGGGTTGGTGGTGTCCGAGTAACCACTGTCAAGAGGCGGGTCCATGGTTATAATATGTAAATGAGGCTCCATTCCTCTGATTTTGGCAGCCATTTGAATGTAATGCTGTTTGGCCGGGTTTCCCAGGGCTCGGGAAACGCGGCAGCTAAAAGGAGGCAGGAGTAGCCGGATCCAGCAGGTAAGTGTTTTTTAGAGCAAGAACAACAACAACAACAACGACTTGTATTTATATAGCGCCTTTAAAGTAGTAAAACATCCCAAGGCGCTTCACAGGAGCGTTATCAAACAAATTTGACACCGAGCCTCGAGATATATGGGCAGATGACCAAAAGTTTGGTCAAAGAGGTAGGTTTTAAGGAGCGTCTTAAAGGAGGAACGAGACGTAGCGAGGTGGAGAGGTTTAGGGAGGGAATTCCAGAGCTTAGGGCCTTGGCAGAACAAATTAGGGAGAACATTGGTGATGACGGCAGATTTGAAGGAGAGGGGGTCAGTACCTGAGGAGAGAGAACCGTTAACAATATCAGCTAACATGGGGGCCAGGAAGAGAAGTTGGGTGGTCAGCAGTTTAGTGGAAAAGGGCCAAGGGAACAGGAGATGGGTCTCATGGACAGGGCATGAGGGGAGATAGGAGAGAAATTAAAGAAAGGTGCGAGTTCAGGGCTAGGGCATTTAGAGGAAGTTTGGCTAGGGGAACATAAGAACATAAGAAATAGGAGCAGGAGTAGGCCTTATCGCCATATCCCTTGATGCCCTTACAGGGAGGGAAGCGGCAGAGGCAGCTGAACAGATCTTAGTGACAAAGAAGTCTATGAGCTCCTCGCACTTGTTGGAGGTGAGGGTGGAGGAGGCAGGGGAGAAGAGTTTAAGAAGACGGTTTGTAGTAGAGAAAAGAAGCTGGGGGTTATCTTTGCAATCCAGGATGACCCTGGAATAGTGAGCAGTTTTGGCAGAGGAGAGCAGGACCCGATAGTGCTTTATGTGGTCCAGCCAAATTTGCCGATGAATGGCTAAACCAGTTGTCCACCACATACGTTCAAGTCTGCATCCCTTGGACTTAAGGGAGCGGAGATGAGGGCCGTACCAGGGGAAAAGACCAGGGTGAGAGAGGGTAATGGTGTTAATGGGGACTTGGGCATCAAAAGTGGAGGTGAGAGTGTGGTTGAGCAGATCGATAGCTGCAGAAATGTCGTGGTGAATGGAGGGCCAGAGGCTAGACAGTTGGGATTTTGAAAGTGCAGTTGTAAGTGAATTGAGAGAGATTTTTTTCCAGGGGCAGACACAGAAAGAAGTAGGGTTGGGAGGGGTAAGGGGGATGTGAGTGGAGAGCGATACGAGGACGTGATCAGGGATGGTCTTATCTGTGATTGACAGGATGGGAGTAGCGAGGCCACGTGAGATGGTGCGGTCAAAGGGGAGGCCATGAATATGGGTAGGGGAGTTTATACAGAGGGGGAGATTAAGGGAGGATAGGAGGGCAGTGATCTCAGAGGAGAGAGAACACGATGAGTTCAGATGGAAGTTGAAATCATCGAGGACGAGAAGTTGCACAGTGCAGAGGCTGAGAGAGGAAAGCAGTGAAGATATCTCGGTGAGAAAATTGGCACGGTACTTGGGTGGACGGTAGAAAACGAGGATTTTAAATGAGAGGCGAGAGGGGTGGAACAAGGTGAGATGTTCAAAGGAAGTTGAGGTGCCAGAGGAGTAGGGGGCAGACCAAGGTGTGATTTGGTGATTAGAGCCACACCGCCACCACGGCGATTTGGGCAAGGCAAGTAGTGGAAGGTATAGCCATGCGGGAAGGCTTCATTTCGGGGGAAGGTGTCACACCCCTCTGTCAGGTTTCCTTGAAGCCATAATGTCGATGCAATCATCCACAGTAAGCTCATGGATGGCAAGGGCCTTGTTCACAAGCGAACGGACATTCTGGAGGGACATGAGAAGAGGGGCGGTGATAGCTTTTTTTTATTTGTTCGTGGGATGTGGGCGTCGCTGGCAAGGCCAGCATTTATTGCCCATCCCTAGTTGCCCTTGAGAAGGTGGTGATGAACTGCTGCAGTTCGTGTGGTGATCCAGTAAGCTCATGAATGGCAAGGGCCTTATTCACAAGTGAACAGACATCCTGGAGGGAGGTTGGGAGAGGGGCAGTGATAGCTGATCCAGTGGCAGAGTCCACAGGGTCAGCAATGGGAGGGGTGAGTGGGACGGGAAGGAGGTAGGAAAGATTAGCCCCCAGGGGGCATGCTGGGCGGGAAGATCGTGAGAGAGTAGGATGGGGCAGTTGGGGTTGCTGCTTATAAGGAGGCAGACAAGTGCCTCGATGGGCCCTTCGGAGGATGCCAAGAGAGGCGCATAGGGAAGCTGTAGGCTTATCTTAGAGGGAGTCAAGCCTGGGACGGCGACAGGAGAGTAGAAGGGTTGGGGTGGGGATTTGAGAATGCAGAGTACCCGAGAGAGGGAGAAATGAAAGGAGGCATGGCAACAGGAGAGAGGGTTCTAGGAGGGGTAAAGAGAAAAAGGGGGAGAAAAAAGTGGAAATAGAAGTGATGGGCTCGAGTCTTGTGGGCCAGGAGGAGCAGGAGTGCTCCCCCCCCCCCCCCCCCCGGCCCCTCAAGCAAACCTTCTGCCACGATCGGCCAACCCCCTCCCCTCCAATCCCGCAATCTCTTCCAGTCCCCCCTCCCTCCCGATTGCCAGTCCGACATCAGCCCCCAACCTGTCAACAAAAGAGGACCCCCAACCTGTGATGTTCCCGGCTGCGGCCTTCGTCCACTGGCTTTCCCGCCTCGCAGCCAGCCAAGAAACAGAGTAAAAAAATGATAATGCGGTCCTGGCGGCATTTCCAGGTTTCCCGGCTGCAAACACACGCCTCCATTCCGTCCTCACCTCCTTGTAAATATCGAGGCCATGGAATCAGTGTGATCTGAGGGCAGCACCCTGCCACGCCAAGAGGGGAGCCAGAGGCCCAGATATGCTAAAAAAATAAATTACGTAGATCCCCTGAACCTATTGCGGTATTCTGTTGCAAATCCTCTGGAAGCCCGGAAATGCCCCAAAGTACTTCAGCAATATAAGGGGCGGGCAGAAGAACTACAAAATCCTCACCAGGTGACTTCAGGTGCAGCGTTATTCCAATGCACTGCCCACTCGTAATGTTTATTTTTATGGGGCCTCCGGAAAAACAACCCTAATGGGGATTCAAGTGGCTAGCCTCCGAAAACGTGCGCAGGGATTGTGATGTGCGAATAAACCGCACCCGTTGAGTGGAATACAGGCAACATGCCAACTTTGTGCTGCCTGGTCATTATAATGATTTCTGCATGCAGGCAGCGCTCCCCGCGCTGTTCATTGGCTGCACGCATCAGCAGGGGGCCCAATATCGTGAGTGGCTAAAGCTAACCTGCACTGCTTAAAGCTAACCTGCACCTCTTAAAGGGGAAGTGCATTGTGGCTGCAATAGGTGTTAGGAGCTGTTCTATAAGTGAGTCTGATGTGGGAAAGTTGAAGAATGGCTTACCATGGGAGAGAGCGGGCACCAAGGTTTTTGGGTGCTGCACTGGAAGTCTTGGTTGAAGAGGTGAAAAGTAGGAGAGATGTCCTATACCCACAGGGGGGGGCAGAGGCCCTCCAGACACATGCTCAGAAAGCAGTGGCATGAGATTGCAGAGTAGGTTAATGCCAGGAGTATAGCTCCATGAACATGGATGCAGTGCAGGAAGAAGTTTGATGATCTCACACAAGTGGTCATGGTCAGTAAATGCATCTTCGATACCATATCCTACCAACTGCACCACTAACCTCAGCCACTGCTCAATTCACCACACCCCCATCACTCACCTACCAACAATCTCTGTCAATTAGGACTCAACCTTAACATATGCTTCACCTCACCCTCACACACTTAGCACTGTCACAAGCCTCAAACCCACATCTCACAGCTTGCACACACTGACATCTATTCAACCATAACAGCCACCCAAAGAGATTGCACAGCACTCACTGACACACCTCTCTCTCTTGCAGGAGAAGGTGGCATACAACCGGAGGCAGCAGGAACTAACTGGAAGGAGAGAGGTGCGTCTGCATGTTCTAACCCCCTCCCCATGGAGGAGACGGTGCTGGCCATTATGGGAAGGCCCATTGCTACGGCTGTGGCCACCGGTGGGGCTGAAGCCATTGAAGATGAGGGTATCCGCATACCACCTACTCCTTCTCTCATCCCACTTCTCCCTCATCCCACAATCTCTTCTGACTGAGAAGCTGCTGATGGTGTAAGCATGCACTTCTTACTTTCTCCTCTCCCCTCACCACAACCCTACTCTTGTCCCGTTTTCCTTTCAGATACCCAAGAACTGCAACCTGCCCAGGCAGTTGAGGGAGAGCAAGAAGACCATGAAGATGAAGACACACCGTCACTTGATTTCACAGTCGCAGCCACCAGCTCAGATACTGACGCTGCGCTTAATTTAGAGGATAGCATAGAGGCGGGATCTGTACGTGGTGAGACACCGGGCACAAGTGCTCTGCAGCTAGGGCAGGGGGAAAGGACAGCACAGGTGCCATTTCGCTGGAGGGCGAGATTTCGCTGGAGGGCGAGATCGCACACGAGTTCTGTTGCAGAGGACTCAGATGATGACTTCGATGGGCCAGGCTACAGAAGAAGGCTGATGGGTAGACACACCCAAATGCTTGGTGCACTGGGAAGCCTGCCAGAAAGCCTGCGTTCAATGTCAAGGAGCATGGAGGAGTCCGGCACCAACTTGGCACAGGGCTTTGCGCAGAGCTTGGAGTCCAACATGGAACGGGTGGCCAACTCCATCAACACACTTGTGGAACCAACCATGATGGCCAATGTCTCAGCTTCTATTGCAGCACAAGCAGCATCCACCCAACGTCTGAGTCCTGCAGTGGAAGCTCAGCCTGGTGTCATGCAATCTTAGCTTGCTGTCATGCAATCTCAGCATTCTGCCATGGAAGCTCAACATTCTGCCATGGAAGCTCAGCCTGCTATCATGCAATCTCAGCTTGCTGGCATGCAAGCTCAGACTGCTCCCATCATGTCTCTGGAAACCACTGTTCAAAGGGACTTCCAGGGTGTCACAGCACTGCACCAATCTGCTCTCCAACGGAGTACTAGGATTGCTGAGGCGCCGCCCCGGGAGAGTGGCAGTGGCTCCATGGAGTATGAACCTGCTGTCCTATCTGAGGATGACAGCATTCATGCTGCCACCCCGTCACTCCACCAGTGCCCTTGCTCTTGTCTTGTCAGCCAACCAGCCCAGACTGCTTCATCCCAGGCCAAGATGGTGAAGTCTGCAGCCGGGCCTTCTAGGCCCAGAGCTGCTCGAGGTCGCCCTCCAAGGCCTTCTGCAGTCCTCTCCACTGAAAGTCAGCAGCCTTCCACCAACCATGCTGTAGCTACTGGGGAAGCACCTCATAGCACTAGGACAGTCAAAGGCACACGGAACAGTAAGTAAGGGACTGTGCAAGGGTGATTACTTTATTTTTGTATGCCCTGTGGCATGATTTAATTTATACATTTGGATTGGAATGTGTATTTTGTGTTGGCTTTTATTTTTGCATTGTGACAAAGAGGACAATGTGATGGTCAGTGACAGAAGGAAGGTAATGAGTATGGGACTGTTGGTGAATGGGAAATGATATGGGGTGGCAAGGGCAGTTCCCTCATGATGGCAAGGTTGTGCAGCCTGCAGCATACCACGACAAATCTCGAGAGCCGCTCAGCCGAGTACTGCAGGGCTCCTTCAGAGCGGTCCAGGCAGCGGAATCGTTGCTTCAGGACGCCAATGGTCTGCTCTATCACATTTCTTGTGGCATCATGGCTCTCATTGTATGACTGCTGTGCACATGTGCGTGGGTTGTGCACCGGAGTCATGAGCCATGTCATCAGCGGATAACTCTTGTCACCCAGTAGCCACCCTTTGGTTTGCCATGGTGGTTGAAATACAGCTGGCACAGAGGACTGCCGCAGAATAAATGCATTGTGATTGCTGCCAGGATACTAGGCATTGACCTGCATGATGCGCTGCCTGTGGTCACACATCAGCTGCACATTAAGGGAGTGGCATCTCTTACGGTTCCGGTACATGGCAGAGTTGGCATGAGGCACAACGTGCTTGCAGTCAATGGCACACTGAACCATGGGGAAGCCTGCAATCCTTGCAAACCCTCGTGCTCACTCCGCATGCTTCTCTCTGGTTAGAGGGAATGAAATGAAGTTATCTCGCTTTGCATAGAGAGCCTCAGTGACCTCCCATATGCAGCAGTGCGCTGCAAACTGAGAGATGTTGTTTATATCTCCAGCAGCAGCTTTGAAGGAGCCAGTACATAAATGTTCAGAGCCACAGTCACCTTGACAGCCACAGGCAATGCGGTTGGAGTTGTGGCTGCAGTAGGTGGCAGATTTCAGTGACGATCTCTTTTGTGAAGCGCAGATGTCTCGAGCATTGGTCGTGGCTAAAGTTCAGGTAGGAGAATTGCTCCCTAAACACCCTCTGCGGATATGGCCTCCTGTTGAGAGCCATTCTGCCCCTCCTCTTCCTCCCTCTTCTAGCAGCTTTTCCTGCTCTGCGTGGCCTCTCATGATTCTCCCAGTCATGCTCAATGCCAAGAGGAAGGCCTACTAGTCCACCCATGTCTGGGAGCAACTGGTCTGTGCAGAAGCCTTTAATCAGCAAAAGATACTTCAGCACCTGCCATCCAGTCCCTGTACACTATTGAAACTTTAACCAACTATAGAAAGCACCAAAAACTTGCAGAATTGCAGCAAAAGCCAGAAGAAATAAACCAGCAACTAACCTACAAGTAGTTGATGATCCCTTTAAATTGCACTGGTGGGGGGTTCGTCATGCTGCTTAACGTCGTGTTCGGCTGTGCAAGGTTAAGAGGCTGGAGCGTGGAGCTCCAAAATGGCAGCGCTGACATCAAATTATTGACGTAATGATCTGTCTGCATGCTGCCGACAGACGTTGGGTGTGTGCGCGCTAACCCCTTTACCAATATGGCGTCAGAAGTGCGCATGCGCTGCAGACGCCATTTTGGAACCATGGGAGCTACCGAGCCCAATTTCGCCCCCTATATTTCTTAATGGCACACGGATTACAAGCTAATTATTTAATTGGTGCAATAATGACACATGCTGACATTAAAGTTGAGTTCCTCCACTCAGTTCCCAATTTCAGCTGTGCTGCAAATGCGAAATTTGCGGATTGGAAGGTAGCAATTGTAAACCCACTATATAAGAAAGGAGGGAGAGAGAAAATGGGGAACTATAGACCAGTTAGCAGATTGGGCAGAGTTGACACAGATTTATGAAAGGGAAATCATGTTTGACAAATCTGTTAGAGTTTTTTGAGGTTGTAACTAGCAGAATAGATAAGGGGGAACCATTGGATGTGGTGTATTTGGATTTTCAGAAGGCATTCAATAAGGTGCTACACAAGAGGTTATTACACAAAATTAGGGCTCATGGGATTGGGTGTAATATATTAGCATGGATTGAGGATTGGTTAACGGACAAAAAACAGAGTAGGAATAAACGGGTCATTTTCAGGTTGGCAGGCTGTACCTAGTGGGGTACCGCGAGGATCAGTGCTTGGGCCTCAGCTATTCACAATCTACATCAATGATTTGGATAAGGGGACCAAATGTAATGCATGCAAGTTTGCTGATGATACAAAGCTAGGTGGGAATGTAAGTTGTGACGAGGATGCAAAGAGGCTTCAAGGGGATATAGACAGGCTAAGTGAGATCACATGGCAAATGGAATATAATGTGGAGAAATGTGAAGTTATCCACTTTGGTAGGAAAAATAGAAAAGCAGAGTATTTTTTAAATGGTGAGAGATTGGGAAATGTTGGTGTTCAGAGGGACCTGGGTGTCCTTGTACACGAATCACTGAAAGTTAACATGCAGATACAGCAAGCAATTAGGAAAGCAAATAGTATGTTGGCCATTATTACAAGAGGATAAGAGTAAAGATGTCTTACTGCAATTATATAGGGCCTTGGTGAGACCACACCTGGAATATTGTGTACAGTTTTGGGCTCCTTACCTAAGGAAGGATATACTTGCTATAGAGGGAGTGCAACGAAGGTTCACCAGACTGGTTCCTGGGATGGGGGGTTGTCCTACGAGGAGAGATTGAGTAGACTAGGCCTATATTCTCTGGAGTTCAGAAGAATGAGAGGTGATCTCATTGAAACATACAAAATTCTTAGAGGGCTTGACTGGGTAGATGCAGGGAGGATGTTTCCCCTGGCTGGGGAGTCTAGAACCAGGGGTCACAGTCTCAGAATAAGGGGTCGGCCATTTAGGACTGAAATTAGGAGAAATTTCTTCACTCAGAGGGTGGTGAATCTTTGGAATTCTCTACCCCAGAGGGCTGTGGAGGCTCAGTTGTTGAGTATATTCAAGACAGAGATCAATAGATTTTTGGATATTAAGGGAATCAAGGGATATGGGGATAGTGCAGGAAAGTGGAGTTGAGGTTGAAGATGAGCCATGATCTTATTGAAGGGCCAAATGGCCTACTCCTGCTCCTATTTCTTATGTTCTTATGCTCCTATTTCTTATGTAAACACAAAAGTGTTGGGAGAAAGCCCAAAGTTTAACAGTCACTTCACTTGTGAAATTATAAGCAATTCACACAGATTTTTTACAACGTAGCCTCTGATTAGAACACAAAAGTGTGTAATGTCAGGGTGGTAGATTTAAAAAAATCATTCTAATGTTTGCATATTGTATTGCATAATTATTGTTTTTCATGCTTCTAATGAGAAAACATTTCTGTCAGACACAGACATTGAGATTTTTTTTTTAACCCAGGGCAAAAGTTGGAGAGCTTCTTCCTCATGTAACATCTCCCAAGATACACCTGCAGTATGCAAAGGCCAAAGAAGCTGATGGCAGGTACAGTCTTGTACAACTGGAATAGAATTACAGTAGGTAATAGGAACGTAGGAATCGGAGTAGACTTGTCAGCCCCTCGAGCCTGTTCTGCCATTCAATCAGATCATAGCTGATCTGTATCTGAACTCTATTTATCCACCTTTGCTCCATATCTCTTGAAACCCTTGTATAACAAAAATATATCGATCTGTCTTGAAAATTTCAATTGACCCAGCATCCATCAACTGGGAAAGGATAACACATCAAGAGGTACCCTCTATATTTTTAAGGCGGCATCCTGTGTTTTTGCAGAATAGTTTCATCAAATCATCTGAGAGACCCTCAACTAGTAGATACACCAGCAGCCCAGATCATCTCTGACAATTGAGCAGGTTCAACTGGTTCAAGAAAGGGATGGGTTTTACTTGCAATACTTAATGGTTGCCAGGAAATTTGGAAGATTTCAGTCTGTGCTGGATCTTAGGGCACTTTAAAAAGATACATTTCAAGAGGTTGTCACTGCCTCACATCATTTAGACTTTTGTCCAAAAAGAGTAGCCAGAAGGTCATAAAAATTAGTTTTACTAGGGCTCTTTGGTGCCACACTTGGTCGAATGCTGCCTTGATGTCAAGGGCAGTCACTCTCAACTCCCCTCTGAAATTCAGCTTTTTTGTCCATGTTTGGACCCAGGCTGTAATGAAGTCTGGAGCTGAGTGGCCCTGCCAGAACCCAAACTTGGCATCGGTGAGCAGGTTACTGCTGAGCAAGTGCTGCTTGACAGCACTGTTGACAACTCCATCCACCACTTTGCTGATGATTGAGAGCAGGCTAATAGGATGGTAATTGGCCGGGTTGGATTTGTCCTGTTTTTTGTGGATAGGACATGCCTGGGTAATTTTCCACATGGTCAGGTAGATGCCAGTGTTGTAACTATACTAGAACTGCTTGGCTAGTTCTGGAGCACAGGTTTTCAGCCAGAATGTTGTCAGGACCCGTAGCCTTTGCTGTGTCCAGTGTACTCAGCCATTTCTTGATATCACGGGGAGCGAATCGAATCGAATTGGCTTGAATTGGTACTAAATGTTTTAATATCCAGTCTTCATTTTTGGATCTGGTTGCCAAGGTTAATGTGTCTTGTTTTGGGGAATTTACAATTAAACTGCTTTTTTTGTGACTGCTTTATAGATATAGAGAAGCTGCAGTGGCTTATGAAAATGCCAAAGACTGGGACAGTATGATTCGAATTCAGTTGGATCATCTCAGTAATCCAGAAGAAGCTGTTCGTATCATCCGAGAAACCCAGTCAATTGATGGGGCCAAAATGGTAGCCAGGTACACACAGGCTGGTTTAATCAACTATAATTACCTGCACATGCGCAACTCTAGGATTATTGGGCCGGATATTCCGATCCCTACGGGTGGGTATGCGCTGTGTACCCACCCGTAGGGACATTGGAAATGCCGGTTTCAGGCATGCGCATGCGCTGGAAACCGGCATTTCCAATCTGTCAAGAAAGCTCTTGACAGATCCTCCAGCTGCCCGGGAGAAGGGCCTCTGCGGGCGGATAGTTCCGCTTTTTGGAGATCCTCCGCCCGCAGAAAACACTTACAATTCTGGCGCCTGGTAAAAGCAGGCGTAAGACCTGCTTTTACCAGGATGAGTTGAAAAAAGTAAAAAAAAAAAAAAATTTTTCCACTGATTTATCATTTAAAAATACTTTCAAGAAAGGTAAGTTTATTTTTAGCCCTGTTAAAAACTTAATTATTTTTTTCAAAAATTTAAATTTTTATTTAAAATAGTTAATTTAGGTGATTTCAAGTCATTTTAAAAATGTGATGTTTTTTTTTTAATTTATTTGAAGTTTTACTATGTTTTGGGGGTGATCTCCATTCATATATTTGACAGGTCTTCCTGTCAAATGTATGAAGGGAGATTCCCTTCTCTGATTGGCTCCCCATGACCCACGTGATCCCAGGGACGCTGCGAACTACCTGCGCCTCTGGGATACGTGGGCCCTGCGCACCGGCAGTTTGGAGAGGCCCAGCATCGGAACTGTGCACCTCCCGGGAGCCCTCAGGTAAGGGTGCAGATTTTTCCAGATCGCAGTCCTCCACCCGCGGGAGGCCTGCGATCGGAATATCTGGGCCATTGTGTCCTAATAGATTTCTAAAATAAAACCGATTTAGTCATGCACATCACACTAGTCACTGCATATAACGAACAACGAAGTGTCATCTTGTCTCAGTGGAAACAATCTGGCCTCTGAGGCTCATGGATTCAAGCTTTATTGCAGAACTTGAGCATGCAATCTCAACACTTTAGTGCAGTACTGAGGGATTAGTGCATTGTCAGAGGTTAAACCAGGCCCTGTCTACCTGTTCAGGTGGACGTAAAATATCTCTCAGTACTATTCAAGTTTTCCAGCTGTCCTGGTTAACATTCTTCCCTCAACCAACATCATCAAAACAGATTATCTAATATGCTGTTTATGCTGTATTCAAATTGACTGTCAGATTTAGCTACAAAACAAGTGCCTACACTTCAAAAGTAGTTAATTTGGGATATCCTGTGAATGTGAAAGGTATTATGTAAATGTAGTTCATTTTTCCTTTCTAACTGCAATTGCATTTGTTGACCAGTTATATGCTATGCTATAATCAACACTTTATAACTTTAATACATTGACCCTACATAAACAAATTCTTAGGCTTCCTTAAGCTATAAAATTGTGTTGTTTATAAATTAATGTTATAATATAAATGATGTGCTGGTTCTTGTCAAGAGGATGTTTTTGTTTCTTTTTAGATTCTTCCTGCATCTTGGTGACTATGGCTCTGCCATCCAATTCCTGGTGATGTCTAAGTGTAATGATGAAGCCTTTCAGCTCGCACAGCAACATAATCAAATGGAAGTCTATGCTGACATCATTGGTAAGCCCACATTTGGGAGAGGAGGAGCTGGGTTGAAAACAAACACATACAGCACAAACTCTTAGGGTTTGCATTTGCCGCAGTTTTCAGTAAAATTCTGAGCCAAAACATCAGACATAGCAATGAAGTTTTCTTTTCCCTTCGACCATTTGTGATTTTGTCTACATCTCTAGGTTTTCTTTGCTTTCTTCCATCTTTTTTTCTCCTAATTTCCTCACCAGGACCAGGTGCTCCCTGATACCTCACCTTCACATAGGGACAGGAGGAAGACATTTAGCCCCTCGAGTCTGTTGCGCCATTCAATGAGATCATGGCTGATCTGTGACCTAACTCCATATACCTGCATTTGACCCTTAATACCTTTGGTTAACAAAAATCTATCAATCTCAGATTTAAAATTAACAATTGATCTGGCATCAATTGCCGTTAGCGGAAGAGAGTTCCAAACTTCTACCACTCTTTGTGTGTAGAAGTGTTTCCTAATTTCACTCCTAATTTTCAGACTATGCCCCCGCCCCAGTCCTATACTCCCCAACCAGCAGAAATAGTTTCTCTCTATCTACCCTATCTGTTCCCTTTAATATCTTGAAAACTTTGATCAAATCACCCCTTAACGTTCTAAATTCCAGGGAATACAACCCTAATTAATGTAATCTCTCCTCGTAATTTAACCCTTGGAGTCCTGGTATTATTCTGGTAAACCTACGCTGCACTCCTGCCAAGGCAAATATATCCTTCCTAAGGTGTGGTGCCCAGACTCTCAGTACTCCAGGTGTGGTCTAACCAGGGCTTTGTATAGCTGCAGCATAACTTCTCTAGATATAAAGGCCAGCATTCCATTAGCCTTTTTGATTATTTTCTGTGCCTGTTCATGACATTTTAATGATCTATGTACCTGGACCCCCGAGTTTCTTTGGACCGCCACTGTTTTTAGCTTTTCACCATTTAGAAAGTACCCTGCTCTATCCTTTTTAGGTCCAAAGTGGATGACCTCACATTTGCCGACATTGAAATCCATTTGCCACAGTTTTGCCTATTCACTTAATCCATCGATATCTCTTTGTAATTTTATGCTTTCATCTACACTGCTTACAATGCCGCCTATCTTTGTGTCATTGGCAAATTTGATTACGTGGCTTTCTATGCCATCATCTAAGTCGTTAATACTGTGAATAGTTGGGGCCCCAACACAGATCCCTGCGGGATACCACTAGTCACATCCTGCCAATTAGAGTACCTGCCCATCATCCCTACAGCCCGTCTCCTGCCGCTCAGCCAATTTCCTAACCAGGTCAATAATTTGCCTTCAATTCCATGGGCTTCTACCTTAGTTAACAGTCTCTTATGAGGGACTTTTATCAAATGCCTTCTGGAAGTCCATATAAATAACATCCATAGACATTCCCCTGTCCACTACTTTAGTCACCTCTTCAAAAAATTCAGTCAGGTTTGTCAGGCATGACCTACCTTTCACAAATATCTCTTGTAATTGACACACAGTGAAGATCATGTCCATTGTGCCCCTTAGTGGGCGGAATCCGCATTGTGACTCTGGGAGGAGCTCTTTGACCACTGGGAGAAGGCGATTGAGGAGGATTCTTGCGATGACGTTCCCTGTGGCAAACAGCAGGGAAACTCCTCTGTAATTACCACAATTGGACTTGTCACCTTTCTTGAAGATGGTCACAATTACGGCATCTCTGAGATCCCCTGGCATGCTCTCCTCCTTCCAGATAAGAGAAATTAGTCCATGAATTCGCACCAGTAGTGCTTCTCCGCCATGTTTTAGTGCCTCGGCAGGGATTCCATCTGCTCCTGAGGCCTTGTTGTTCTTCAGTTGTCGGATGGCCTTTTCAACCTCATGCCGGGCTGGGACATGGACCATGACCTCAAAGCACTGGAGAGGTACCACCAACGCTGCCTCCGCAAGATCCTGCAAATCCATTGGCAGGATAGGCGCACCAACGTCAGTGTTCTCGCTCAGGCCAACATCCCCAGCATTGAAGCTTTGACCACGCACGATCAGCTCCGATGGACGGGTCACATCGTCCGCGTGCCTGATACGAGACTCCCAAAACAAGCGCTCTACTCTGAGCTCCGACACGGCAAGAGAGCCCCAGGTGGGCAGAGGAAACGCTTCAAGGACACCCTCAAAGCCTCCTTGAAGAAGTGCAACATCCCCACTGACACCTGGGAATCCCTGGCCCAAGACCGCACAAAGTGGAGGAGAAGCATCTGGGAAGGTGCCGAACACCTCGAGTCTCTTCGCCGGGAGCAAGCGGAAGCCAAGCGCAAGGAGCGCACGTCAACCCAAGCACCCCACCCACTCGTCCCTTCAACCACCGTCTGCCCCACCTGTGACAGAGACTGTAGTCCCGCATTGGACTCATCAGTCACCTGAGAACTCATTTTTAATGTGGAAGCAAGTCATCCTCGGTTCTGAGAAACTGCCTAAGAAGAAGAAGACCTTTCACAAATCTATGCCTGCTCTTTGATCAGTTGAAAATTTTCAAGGTGTTCGATCACCCTATCCTTAATTATAGACTCTAGTCATTTCCCGACAACAGATGTTAGGCTAACTGGTCTATAATTCCCTGGTTTCTCTCTCTCGCCATTCTTAAATAGCGGAGTGACATGCACAGTTTTCCAATCTAAAGGGATGGTTTCTGAATCGAGAGAACTTTGGAAGATTATAGTTAGGGCATCTGCAATGTGCTCACCTACTTCCTTTAAAACCCTGGGATAGAAACCAGCTTGTCCTGGGGATTTGTCTCTCTTTAGTGCCCATTAGGGACCAAAGTGGCAATCTGTGTGTAGAGCCGGAAGATGTAGGTGAGGTTTTAAATGAATATTTTGCATCTGTGTTCACTATGGACGATGTAGGCATAGAAATCAGGCAGGGGGATTGTGATATACTTGAACAAATTAGTATTGAGAGGGAGGAGGTACTAGCGGTTTTAGCGGGCTTAAAAGTGGATAAATCCCCAGGCCCAGACGAGATGTATCCCAGGCTGCTGTGTGAGGCAAGGGAGGAGATTGCAGGGGCACTGACACAAATTTTGAGAACCTCTCTGGCCACAGGGGAGGTGCCAGAGGACTGGAGGACAGCTAACGTAGTACCATTATTCAAGAAGGGTAGTAGGGATAAACCAGGGAATTACAGGCCAGTGAGCCTAACATCAGTGGTAGGGAAATTATTGGAAAAAATTCTGAGGGACAGAATTAGTCTCCACTTGGAGAGGCAAGGATTTATCAAGGATAGTCAGCATGGCTTTGTCAGGGGGATCATGTCTAACCAATTTGATTGAATTTTTCGAGGGGGTGACTAGGTGTGTGGATGAGGGTAGTGCAGTTGATGTAGTCTACATGGACTTCAGTAAGGCTTTTGACAAAGTCCCGCATGGGAGACTCGTCAAGAAGGTAAGAGCCCATGGGATCCAGGGCAATTTGGCACATTGGATCCAAAATTGGCTTAGTGGCAGGAGGCAGAGGGTGATGGTCGAAGGTTGTTTTTGTGACTGGAAGCCTGTGTCCAGTGGTGTACTGCAGGGATCGGTGCTGGGTCCCTTGCTGTTTGTAGTGTACATTAATGATTTAGATATGAATGTAGGAGGTATGATCAGTAAGTTCGCAGATGACACGAAAATTGGTGGTGTGGTAAATAGCGAGGAGGGAAGCCTCTGGCTACAGGACGATATAGACGGGTTGGTTAGATGGGCAGAACAGTGGCAAATGGAATTTAACCCTGAAAAGTGTGAGGTGATGCATTTTGGGAGGACTAACAAGGCAAGGGTATACACAATGAATGGTAGGACCCTAGGAAGGACAGAGGATCAGAGGGACCTTGGTGTGCATGTACATAGATCCCTGAAGGCAGCAGGACAGGTAGATAAGGTGGTTAAAAAGGCATATGGGATACTTGCCTTCTTTAGCCGAGGCATAGAATATAAGAGCAGGGAGGTTATGATGGAGCTGTACAAAACGCTAGTTAGGCCACAGCTGGAATACTGTGTGCAGTTCTGGTCGCCACACTATAGGAAGGATGTGATTGCATTGGAGAGGGTGCAGAGGAGATTCACCAGGATGTTACCTGGGCTGGAGCGCTTCAACTATGAAGAGAGACTAGACAGGCTGGGGTTGTTTTCCTTAGAGCAGAGAAGGCTGAGGGGGGACCTGATTGAGGTGTACAAAATTATGAGGGGCATAGATAGGATAGATAGAAAGGAACTTTTCCCCTTAGTAGAGGGGTCAATGACCAGGGGGCATAGTTTCAAGGTAAGGGGCAGGAGGTTTAGAGGGGATTTGAGGAAAAACTTTTTCACCCAGAGGGTGGTTGGAATCTGGAACTCACTGCCTGAAAGAGTGGTAGAGGTAGGAACCCTCAACATTCAAGAAGCATTTAGATGAGCACTTGAAACGCCATAGCATACAAGGCTACGGACCAAGTGCTGGAAAATGGGATTAGAATAGACGGGGCTTGATGGCCGGCGCGGACACGATGGGCCGAAGGGCCTCTTTCTGTGCTGTATAACTCTATGACTCTATTTTCTTCATTACTGTTATTTTGCTTATGTTAATTTTATTGAGTCCCTGTACCTGATTCAATATTTTCTTTGGGATTTTCGGCATGCCTCTTCCTCTACTGTAAATGCTGACGCAAAGTAATTATTCAACATGTCTGCCATTTCCTTATTATCATTGACAATACCACCGATATCAGTTTTCAAGGAGCACCCTTGTAAAATGTATTTGTGTTGATTTTGATATCCCTTGCAAGTTTCTTTTCCTTTTTGTAGCTCTTACTATCTGTTTTGTCACCCTTCACTGTTCTTTTTATCTTTCCCATTCACCAGGATCTGTGCTATTTTTTGCATTTTTGCACTCTTACCTCTTTAGTCATCCATGGCTGGTTCTTTTGGCAAGTAGAGCTCTTGCCCCTCAGGGGTATAAACTGGTTCTATGTCACATTGAATTCTTTTTTGAACACCTCCCACTGATCTTCTATCGTTTTACCCATTAACAGATTATCCCAGTTTACTGTGGACAGTCTCTGTCTCATTCTGTTGAAGTCGGCCTTACCTAAATCTAGAATCTTAGTAGCTGTTTCGCATTTCTCCCTTTCAAACACTACGTTGAACTCGATCATGTTTTGATCGCTGTTAGATAAATGTTCACGCACCGTTAAGCTGTTGACTAAATCTGGCTTATTGCTCATTACTAAATCTAATATGGCATGTCCCCTTGAGGTTCACACATGTACTTTCAGCAGGGATTGTTGGATTGCTGGGTGGCAATTAGGAGCAGGAACCTTGGCTGAAGATCATCTAACTTAGCACTGAGTGAAGATTGAACCTGGGACTAATCTGATCTACATTGCTCAGTTATTAACCACTGCAGCCAACTCAATTGTTTGCTATTTCCTCAGATGAATGGAAGTTTTT
This sequence comes from Squalus acanthias, assembly GCA_030390025.1. Classification (NCBI taxonomy): domain Eukaryota; kingdom Metazoa; phylum Chordata; class Chondrichthyes; order Squaliformes; family Squalidae; genus Squalus; species Squalus acanthias. Next base: position 125,089 of record JASTWF010000175.1, read on the forward strand.
TATTAAAAGTATGTTTTCTTTTCTCCTGGAATTTAGCAAAGCATTGTTAGTTTAGATTAGATTCCAGGATGTAAGGTTATATGTGCTTCTCTGCAGGTTCTGATGCTAATAACGAGGACTATCAGAGTATTGCATTGTACTTTGAAGGCGAAAAGAAACATTTCCTGGCTGGAAAATTCTTCATGCTTTGTGGCCAGTACACCCGAGTAAGTACATGAAAGTTTACTTCCTATGTCAGCAGATTTGAGATGGGTGCAACCAAGTAGGCAAAAGATAAGTTTACTATAATTATAAATGGGTTTGAACCCATTTCGGAGAATGTCAGATTTTGTCTCAGTTTTTGCACAGAAAACTGAAAGTGGCACTGAAGGAGTACCCGAGAAGTATGTGAAAGAACCACAATGGAGATAAGTAGTGAACTCACTATTGAAAAAGTTAATAGGATTTAAAGTAGAAAATTATCCCAGAATACTGAAGGATGCTGGGATGAGATAACAAAGGACCTAAGCACAACTCCCCAAAAATCTATGGAAATAGGAATTATGCCAAAGGACTGGAGGATGACAAATGTTACTCCTCTGTTCAAGAACACAGAAAATAAATAAGCAAGGAAATTGCAGACCTGTTAGTCATACCTCAGTTGTGGGTAAACTCTGAGAGTCCAAATACAGGGTGAAGTTAGTGAACACCTAGTAGGGCAAGGGTTAATGAGGGATAATCTGCATGGATTTGTAAAGTGTGAGTCATGTTTGACTAATTTATTTGAATTTTATAATGTGGTAGATGATGCTACATAAAAGACTTGTATAAATTAAAGAAATGTAAGCACCTCGATAGAGAGGTAGATAGCTAAATGCCCAAAGAGTAGGGGTAAATGGATGTTTTCAAATTGCTAGGATGTGGGCAGTGGTGTATTGCAGGGATCTGTGCTGGGACTATTTTATCTATAATAAATGATTTTAACATGGGCACCAGAGGAATGATATTGAAATGTGTTTATACAGTTCCCACCACTTAAAACGTCCATGTTTAAAAGGGACACTTACTTATAACAGCCGAAAAGCGATAACCAATAACCATTTGCATTAATGTCAATTTCAAAGTTGTCGGTTATAGCGTCTTAAGTGCTCTGTTTATTTCGGGCAGAAACAACTGTTTACTCATTAGTTCAAACCACTTTGCACTGAATGCAAGAACAAACATAAGTAAATAGCATCTCGTTAAGATGCACTGAATGTAATAAAAGAGTCTCATTATTGAGGCAGTCTTTACTTCCCTTAGGCTATGACAGCTTCGATGCGTGAGAAACATTATACAATTTGCAGCCAGTTGTGCTTAAACAGTGTTCAAAGCATTTCATTCACTTTACATTGAAACTATAAGATAGCTAGTTACTTTGCAGCATATTGTGGGGATATTATAGCAGTAATCCAGCAGTTGTAATCTTTACACCAGAGACAAAAATATATTTCATACCTTTTCTTTTCAAACAACTAATCTAAACAGAAACTTTGTTACAACAGGAATAGCAATATCTACAAAGTCTCAAAATTGGGCCAAGAGTAAGGCAGATTGCAAACTCATTAAATTAATAACTTAAAAGAATAACTGCATTGACATAGCAGTCCCATCAGGTCAAGAAGTCAAGGCACGTCACACACTACAAAATTTCAGTACTTGAAATTAACGCTACCACGTTATACTGGCCATCGCGTGTAGTGGACAAATCGCGTTTTCATGAATGCACCCGCTATAAGTGGTGGAGACTGTACCATATGAGGGGGCATGGCAAACTGTGTGCAAGATTGCAGGAGGACATAGACAGGTTAGTGAAGTGGATAGGTAGGTGGCAGATGCAGTTCAATTCAGAGAAATGTAAAGTTGTACATTTGGGGAAAAAGACAGTGAAAGGAAATACGCCTGAAACAAATAAGACTTTCAATAAATTTTCCAGTGATAGTCCTCAGTCTATATTAGCAATTTAACAGCCAGTAAAAACAATCTTCCCCTACTTACTATCTCAAAACTGTTCATAATTGTAAAAATCTCTGTTGGTTCCCCCCTTAACCTCTTCTGTTCCACCCACTGCCTATGTCCCTGAGCCCATCAAAAATTGTACTCTGCACCATTTCTGTACAACTGGGGTGTCCAGCCCACAGGAGGGAGGGAGAATTTCACTGTAGCACTTTTTCGCAGCGTGCCAGATGGAGTGATTAGAAGTAGGACTGAAAGGCCTGGAATTTAAATTTGCCATTTCAGCAGCGATCAGGAAAGTAGGCTTTGAGCATCAGTAAAAACACAGTGGGCCTAAAATTCCTGGGTGTCCGCTCCGCTGGTGCAAATGTGATAGAGTGGAATCCCTGCCCGCCCTAGCCCCAGGCCAGAGCTTCAAATCCTGGGAATGGGGTTAACTGCAAGGCTGGGGTAGGCTGCCCACCTTTGCAAGGCCGGATCAGTGGCGTCCAGCCCGAACTGCCAGTAAAATATCAGATTTGCGTCATGCCACTCTGACGGTGTAGAAAAGGCCCGTAAAAATCTCTCCTCTTTGGTTCTTCTGATCTCAGTGGAGCAAATAGGCCTCAGGGAAGGTAATCATTGGCCTGTATTTTCCAATCGGTGGCTTCCTGCGTGCAGAGGCCGCCGATCTGGAAAAAATCTACGCCCTTACCTGAGGGCTCCAGAGGTCCAGCAATTTCCGCTCTTGGGCCTCTCCACAATGAAATGCGCAGAGCCCAGGTATCCCAGGGGTGCATGCGGTTCGCAAGCGTCCCTGAGATCACGTGGGCCATGGGGAACCAATGGGAGAAGGGAATCTCCCTTCATACTTTTGACAGCTTAGACCTGTCAAAAGTATGAATGGAAATCACTCCAAAAACACATCAAAACATTAAATACATTTTTTAAAAATCACGTTTTTAAAATTAGTTAAAATTACATTAAATTAAATATTTTAAACAAAAATTTAATTTTTGAGAGTTTTTTACGGGGCTAAAAATAAACACTTTTTAAAGTATTTTTAAATTATAAATGGCCTTACGCCTGCTTTTACCAGGCGTAAGATTTTTAAGGGATTTCAGCGGGCGGAGGTTCTGCAGAAAGCAGAACTCTCCACCCGCAGAGGCCCTTCTCCAGGGCAGGCGTGCGATCTGTCAAGAAGATTCTTGACAGATCGGAAATGCCGGTTTTCAGCGCATCGGAAAATACGGGCCTATGTCTTCCACGATCAATTACATTTCCCTAGTAAGGGTTTGGGAGCTTTGTGCAGGGCTCAGTTGGCGTGAGTTCCATTGAGGCCTGTAGAGGGCATCAAGGGTGGAATTCCTGAGATGGTCCGGAAAGTCCCCATTAAAAGCCCTCTTGATGTCCGGGAACATCAGCTTGTGTCTCGCTTAGAAAACATGGGACAGAATTCCAACGGATCTTGGTTATGCTTCATTTTCCAGTCCCCGATTTGGAGAATTTCGGAGCCAATGGGTGTATTTCAGTTTCTTTTCTTTCAACAGGAATTTAATTTATGTGGGACTCATTTAAATAATGTCACCTGTGTGACTTTGGAATCTGTTATTGTATTATCTGTGGAATTCTAATATAGATTAGTTATTTTGAGGCATTGTCTGACCAGGGGCTAATGTAGGTCAGCAAGCACAGGGGTGGTGGGTGAACGGGACTTGGTGCAATTTAGGACATGAGCAGCAGAGTTTTAGATGAGCTCAAGTTTATGTATTATCTGTAGAATTCTAATTTAGATTAGTTATTTTTTAGATTTACTCGGTTTAACCCATATATCACAACAGAATACTTTCTGCTCCCCTGGCCGGCCTCTCATCTTCCACCCTCCGTAAACTGAGCTCATTCAAAACTCTGCTGCCCATACCCTAACTTGCACCAACACCGTTCACCCATCATCCCTGTACTCGCTGACCTACATTGGCTCCGAGTCGGGCAACGCCTCAATTTTAAAATTCTCATCCTTGTTTTCAAATTCCTCCATGGTCTCACCCCTCCCTATCTCTGTAACCTCATATCTCGAACCTCCTCCAGTGCTACAACCCTCCGAGATCTCTTTGCTCCTCCAATTCTGGCCTCTTGCACATCCCCGATTTTAATTGCTCCACCATTGGCGGTCGTGCCTTCAGTTGCCTGGGCCCCAACCTCTGGAATTCCCTCCCCAAACATCTCTGCCTCTCTCTCCTCCTTTAAGACGCTTCTTGAAACCTACCTCTTTAACCAAGCTTTTGGTCATCTGTCCTAATATCTCATTATGTGGCTTGGTAACGCTCTCGTGAAGGGCCTTGGGACATTTTACTACATTAAAGGCACTATATAAATGCAAGTTGTTGTTGTTTTGACTCAAACATTGATATTCATTTTAAAGGAATGCGCACTACTGGCTTTATTCTGATATATTTTGTTCGACAGGCATTGAAACACTTCTTGAAATGTCCAGTATCTGAAGATGGCCAAGCCATTGAGATGGCCATTGAAGCGGTAAGAGCACAGTAATGGCCTGTTGTAGCTAGAGATGAAGCAAAGGCTATTCTTTAGCTTTCTACAGAACAGCAATCCTTCGGAGCTGCAGCAACTATTTTACAACTAGATGGGAAGAGCTTAATTTTCAGTGTTGAAGGAAGAAGAGATCCATAACTTCTCCAAAACAGTAATTTTAGCATTAACCAGCAATTACAGGGTTAATGAGGCTTACAGTATTTAGCAGTAACCGGGTTGTGCCCGCCTACATAAAACCCTGAGAAACTCCACAAATGTACTGCCCTCTTAACTCAGTAGAGAGTGATCTTAACTGTGAAAGGGATTGGGAGGGATTGGATTTCAAGCCTAGCTACTTGGACCACGATCTTCCAGAACATAGTTGCCCTGCAATTTATGGGCTGAGACTTCCTTCTCGGGAAGTTGTAATTGTTTGAGACATGTTTGTTGCCTCGTTCCTGCTCTTAGGAAATTTGAGATGTTTGTTGGAATTACGGTATCAGGACACTGATGGGCTGTATCTGTAATATACATGTTTATCCTTATTGAATTTGCTGCTCTCAGTTGTGATATGGACAGACTTTCCATCCATCCAGGTGGTTGATAACTTTGTCAGAGGACAGCAAGAACTTATTTTGTATAGGATTGTGAGTTTGGAATGCTATGGTTATGCCTAGTTATGTGAAAGCTGTATTTTTTCTTCATTTCTCTTCCTACAATAACTGAATGGAAACCATTATAAAGCCAAGGCTTTTTCCAAAAAAATCAAAATATTTATGTATATAGTATACACTTCTTCATTATTTATTCTCCATGTACGACAAAACTGAGCCAAAGCTGCATTTTGTATGGTGTGGAAAGAACAGGTATTTGACCCCAGTGTTAATGCATCTTAAGGGAGCATCAATTAGTTATTTATCCTATTAGAAGATTGTGCTTGCTTCTGTGGTATGAAAAGGGTACTCTTGTAAGGGTAAAGAAGACCCTACAGAATGAGTCATTTTTTTTTTTAAGTTTTGTTTTTACTTTTGCAAGGTTGGACAAGCCAAGGATGAAATTCTAACGAATCAGCTGATAGATTATCTAATGGGTGAGGGTGACGGAATGCCCAAGGTAACTTTGATCCAGAATTATAATATGTGCTAGATATTTTCTTATTTATTTTGCATGCTAATTTACATACCTAATATGTATTGATTATATAAGATTGTAATATTCAAAGTTAAGTAATTTCCTTGAGTTGCATGATGTTGCTTCTGTATTGTATCCACAAAGTCGATGCAGTGCCAATTACATTGAATATAGTTTTATATATTATCTTTAAAAAGATTTCTGCCATGTATGGTTTATTTTGAGTTTAATTACCTGATTGGAATAATAATCTGCTTTTCACATTTAAAAAAATGATATACCTGGCCCATTAATTGTTTTAAGCTGTAGCATAGTGGTTATTACATAGGATATACGGCACAGAAACAGGCCATTCGGCCCACCCAGTCCATGCCAGCGTTTATGCTCCACACGGGCCTCCTCCCATCTTTCCTCATCTAAATCTATCAGCATAACCCTCTATACCCTTCTCCTCATATGCTTATCTAGCCTCCCCTTAAATGCACCTATACTATTTGCTTCAACCACTCCCTGTGGTAGTGAGTTCCACATTCTCACCACTCTCTGGGTAAAGAAGTTTCTTCTGAATTCCCTATTTGATTTCTTGGTGACTATCTTATATTGATAGCCTCTAGTTTTGCTCTTCCCTACAAGTGGAAACACGCTCTCTGTATCTACTCTATCAAAACCTTTCAAAGACATATTTTAAAGACCTCTGTTAGGTCACCCCCTCGGCCTTCTCTTTTCAAAAGAAAAGAGACCCAGCCTGTTCATCCTTTCCTGATAGGTATACCCTCACATTTCTGGTATCATCCTTGTAAATCTTCTCTGTACCCTCTCCAGTGCCTCTATATCCTTTTTATAATATGGCGACCAGAATTGTACGCAGTACTCCAAGTGTGGGCTTACCAAGGTTCAATACAAGTTTAGCATAACTAACACTACTTTTCAATTCTATCCCTCTAGAAATAAACCCTAATGCTTGGTTTGCTTTTTTATGGCCTTGTTGCTATGTGTTGCTACTTTTAGTGATTTGTGTATTTGTACTCCGCGATCCCTTTGCTCCTCTACCTGACCCAGACTCGCACCCTCCAAGTGATATGTGACCTCCCTATTCTTACTACCAAAATGTAATACATCACATTTATGTGTTGAAATTCATTTGCCAATTATATGACCATTCTTCAAATTTATCAATGTTTTCCTGTAATTTGTTGCAGTCCTCCTCAGTATTGACTATCCCCCCCAATTTGGTGTCATCCGCAAATTTAGAAATTGTGTTTTTGATTCCGAAGTCTAAATCGTTAATATAAATTGTGAACAAAAGTGGTCCCAGCACTGATCCTTATGCAACACTACTTCCCACCTTCTGCCACTCTGAATAGCTCCCCTTTACCCCTACTCTCTGCTTTCTGTCTTGAAGCCAGCTAGCTATCCATTCTGCGACTTGTCCCCTGACTCCGCATTCTCTGATCTTATTCATTAGTCTATTATGTGGTACCTTATCGAAGGCCTTTTGAAAATCTAGATAAATTATATGTACCGCATTACCCTTGTCTACTCTCTCTGTTACCTCTTCAAAAAAATTCAATGAGGTTGGTCAAGCAAGATTTTCCCTTTTGAAATCCATGCTGACTATTCATTGTTATATTTTTGGTTTCTAAATGTTCTTCTATTTTCTCCTTTAGTAGGGATTCCATTATTTTTCCTACCACCGATGTTAAGCTGACTGGTCTATAGTTCCCTGGACATGTTCTAGCTCCCTTCTTAAATATAGGTATTACGTTATCTATCTGCCAGTCCTCTGGCACTACATTTTTTTCTAACGAATTATTAAATGTGTAGTAATGCCTCTACTATCTCTTCCCTAAATTCTTTTAAAATGCGCGGATGAAATCCGTCCGGACCAGGGGTTTTATCCTCTTTGAGTTCAGTTGGTTTATTTAATATATTTCCTCTTTTTATTTTAAATGCAGTTATCTCATTACTAATCTCATCATCTGATGTCATGTCCATTTGTTCTATCTCCCTGGTAAATACTGAAGCAAAGTAATTATTTAATATTTCTGCCATCTCTCTATCGCTGCCTGTGGTATTATCCTGTCCATCCCTTAGTGGCCCTATTCCCATCCCAACCTTTTCTTATTTATGTGCCTGTAAAATATTTTACTATTTTGTTTTATGTTCCTTGATAACTTAATTTCATAGCTCCTCTTTGCCTTCCTAATTAGTTTTTTGACTTCTCTCCTAATCTCTTCATATGTCATGCTCTCCCCTGCTGTCCATGTACTTAATGTATGCCTCTTTCCTTACCCTCAATTTTTCCCTGATGGCTTTATTCATCCATGGTGTCTCATTAGTGTTTAGCTTGTTCTTGTTTTTTAGCGGAATATATTTTTCCTGGACTCTGTTGAACAGCGTTTCAAATGTTTCCCATTGCTGTTCTATATCATTGTTTGCCAATATTGTTGTCCCAAGTTTTATTCTCAGCCCCTCAAAATCAGCTTTTCTCCAATCTATTTTCCTGGTCTTTGTCATGCTTATGTCTTTCTCAGTTATTATCTTAAAGTGTATTATATTATGGTCACTATTGCCTAGATGTTCCCCTACTTTTACTTCTCTTATCTGCTCTGGTTCATTCCCCATTACTAGATCCAATAACGAATCCTCCCTTGTTGGGCTTTTTACATATTGAGTTAGAAAGGAGTCCTGTACACATTGTAGGAACTCCATTCCCTAATCCCCTTTACCTACCTCTTCTGTCCAATTAATATCAGGGTAGTTGAAATCCCCCGTGATTATTATTCTATGCTTTTTAGTCATTTTCCTAATTTGTTTGCATATTTCTTCCTCCACCTCCCTTCCACTATTAGATGGTCTGTAGACTATTGCTATTAGTGTGTTTGACCCTTTATTATCTTTTATCTCTATCCACATGGATTCTATTTCTGTCTTGCTGATAGCTGCGTAATTTTTTTCTGCTGCCGTTATGTTATCCCTAATAAGTACAGCTACTCCACCTCCCCTTTTTCCCCCCTCTATCTTTTCTAAATATGTTGTACCCTACAATGTTTAATTCCCAGTCCTGATTTTTCTGTAGCCATGTCTCAGTAATCCCTACTGTGTCTGGTTCCTCGCAACGCACGATTGCCTCCAGCTCCCCTGTTTTATTACAGACACTGTGTGCATTGCTGTACAGACAGTTTAACTCATTTTTAATAGCAGTTCCTCTCACTTTATTTTTAACCATCTTTTTAAACTCCTGTTCTATAACTCTATTCCCTGGCCATCAATGTCCTCCCTTACTTTATTCTTTCATATGCTCTCCATTCCTGTTTTGTTTATATTTAGGCTGGTTTCATTTCTTGTAGATCCCTCCCCCGTCTTACTAGTTTAAAGCCTTTGCCACCTCCCTATTTACCCTTTCCTCTAGGACACGGGTCCCATCCCAGTTCAGGTGGAACCCGTCCCATCGGTACAGCTTCTTCCTGTCCCAGTACTGGTGCCAGTGTCCCATGAAAAGGAACCCCTCTTTCCCACACCAGCCCTTTAGCCACGTGTTAATTCTCCTGATCTGACTGTTTCTCTGCCAATTTGCATATGGCTCGGGCAATAATCCAGAGAATATTACCCTCAAGGTCCTGCTTTTTAATTTAGCTCCGAACTCCTGATACTCCCTCAGCAGGAGCTCCTCCCTGTTCCTACCTATGTTGTTTATTCTGACATGGACCACGACAACTGGATTTACCCCCTCCCTTTCCAAATTACTCTCCTGCCTCCTCTAGATATCCCTTACCCTGACAACACACCCTTCGGGATTCTCGTTCCTGGCTGCAGAGGATGCTATCTTTCTCCCGAATTATAGATCCCCGACCACTACCACATTTCTATTCTGCTCTTCTCCCCACCCCACCCTTGGACAGCCTTCTGAGCCACAGTGCCTTGGTCAGCATTGTGGCTGTCCTCCCCGCAGTCTTTCTCCTTGTCCTCACAGGTAGCGAGTACATCATACCTGTTGGACAAGACCAGTGTCTGCGGGACCTCCTTCTCAATCTCTCCTAAGTCCCTGCTACCCGGCTCCCTAAAAGTCACACCCTCCCTTTCCTGAACCTGGAGTGTGACTATTCTGGATCAAACTATCCAGAAATTCCTCCCCCTACCTTATGTTTCAGAGTGTCTCTAACTCACACTCCAGCTTAATGACACTGAGCCGGAGTGACTGATGGCAGAGACATTTCCTGCAGATGTTGTTACTGGACTAGTAATCTAGAGACCTGGACTAATGATCTGGAGACATGAGTTCAAATTCCACCACGGCAGCTGGGGAATTTAAATTCAGTTAAATGAATAAATCTGGAATAAAAAGCTAGTATCAGTAATGGGGACCATGAAACTACCGGATTACTGTAAAAACCCATCTGGTTCACTAATGTCTTTTAGCAAAGGAAATCTGCCGTTCTTACCTAGTCTGGTCTACATGTGACTCCAGACCCACAGCAATGTGATTGACTCGTAACTGCCCTCTGAGGTGGCCTAGCAAGCCACTCAGTTGTACCAAACCGCTACTAAAAGAAAGACTTAGATTTATATAGTGCCTTTCACGACCACCGGACATCTCAGCGCTTTACAGCCAGTGAAGTACTTTTGGAGTGTAGTCACTGTTGCAGTGTGGGAAAGGCGGTAGCGCACAGCAAGCTCCCACAAACAGCAATGTGATAATGACCAGATAATCTGTTCTTGTTATGTTAATTGAGGGATAAATATTGGCCAGGACACCGGGGATAACTCCCCTGCTCTTTTTGAAATAGTGCCATGGGATCCTTTACGTCCACCTGAGGGAGCAGACGGGGCTTCGGTTTAGCGTCTCATCCGAAAGACGGCACCTCCGACAGTGCAGCACTCCCTCAGCACTGCACTGGAGTGTCAGCCTAGGTTTATGTGCTCAAGTCCCTGGAGTGGGATTTGAACCCACAACCTTCTGACTAAGAATAAAACCGGACACACCACCCGGCATCGACTTGGGCACCGGACATGACAAAGGCACACCCAGCCCAGTCGACCCTGCAAAGTCCTCTTCACTAACATCTGGGGAAGTGCCAAAATTGGGAAAGCTGTCCCACAAACTAGTCAAACAAAAACCTGACATAGTCATACTCACAGAAACATACCTTTCAGCAACGTCCCAGACTCCTCCATCACCAGAGGTGGCGGGAGGGAAGGAGTGGCCCTGGGAGTCCTCAACATTGACTCCGGACCCCATGAAGTCTCATGGCATCAGGTCAAACATGGGCAAGGAAACCTCCTGCTGATTACCACCTACTGCCCTCCCTCAGCTGATGAATCAGTACTCCTCCATGTTGAACACCACTTGAAAGAAGCACTGAGGGTAGCAAGGGTACAGAACGTACTCTGTGTGAGGGACTTCATTGTCCATCACCAAGAGTGGCTTGGTAGCACCACTACTGACTGAGCTGGCCGAGTCCTGAAGGACATTGCTACCAGACTTGGCATGCGGCAGGTGGTGAGAGAACCAACACGAGGGAAAAAGCCACTTGACCTCGTCCTCACTAATCTACCTGTCACAGATGCATCTGTCCATGACAGTATTGGTTGGAGTGACCATCGCACTGTCCTAGTGGAGACGAAGTCCCGTCTTCACACTTGAGGACACCCTCCATCATGTTGTGTGGCACCACCACCGTGCTAAATGGGATAGATTCAGAACAGATCTAGCAGTTTAAAACTGGGCATCCATGAGGCGCTGTGGACCACCATCAGCAGCAGAATTGTATTCCACCACAATCTGTAACCTCATGGCCCGGCATATCCCTCACTCTACTATTACCATCAAGCTAGGGGACCAACCCTGGTTCAATGAGGAGTGTAGAAGAGCATGCCAGGAGCAGCACCGTGCACACCTAAAAATGAGGTGCCAGCCTGGTGAAGCTACAACACAGGACTACATATATGCTAAACAGCAGAAGCAGCATACTATAGACAGCTAAGAGATCCCACAATCAACGGATCAGATCAAAGCTCTGCAGTCCTGCCACATCCAGTCATGAATGGTGGTGGACAATTAAACAACTAACGGGAGGAAGAGGCTCCATAAACATCCCCATCTTCAATGATAGCGGAGCCTAGCATGTGAGTGCAAAAGACAAGCCTGAAGCGTTCACAACCACCTTCAGCCAGAAGTGTCGAGTGAATGATCCATTTCGGCCTCCTCCCGAGCTCCCCATCATCAAGAAGCCAGTCTTCAGCCAATTTGATTCACTCCACATGATATCAAGAAACAGCTGAGCTCACTAGATACAGCAACAGCTGTGGGCCCTGACAGCATTCTGGTTGTCGTGCTGAAGACTTGTGCTCCTGAACTAGCCGCGCCTCTAGCCAAGCTGTTTCAGTAGAGCTACAACACTGGCATCTACCCGACAATGTGGAAAATTGCCCAGGTATGTCCTATCCACAAAAAGCAGGACAAATCCAACCCAGCTAATTGCCGCCCCATCAGTCTACTCTCAATCATCAGCAAAGTGATGGAAGGTGTCGTCGACAGTGCTATCAAGCGGCACTTACTCACCAAAAACCTGTTCACTGATGCTCAGTTTGGGTTCCGTCCGGACCACTCGCCTCCAGGCCTCATTACAGCCATGGTCCAAACATGGACAAAAGAGCTGAATTCCAGAGGTGAGGTGAGAGTGATTGCCCTTGACATCAAAGCAGCATTTGACGAAGTGTGGCATCAAGGAGCCCTAGTAAAATTGAAGTCAACGGAGATTAGGAGGATAACTCTCCACTGTCTGGAGTCATACCTAGCACAAAGGAAGATGGTTGTGGTGGTTGGAGATCATCTCAGCCCAGGACATCGCTGCAGGAGTTCCTCAGGGCAGTGTCCTCGGCCCAACCATCTTCAGCTGCTTCATCAATGACCTTCCCTCCATCATAAGGTCAGAAGTGGGGATGTTCGCTGCTGATTGCACAGTGTTCAGTTCCATTCGCAGCAGGCTTCTTCGGCAGCACCTCCCCAAACCCACCTAGAAGGACAAGGGCAGCAGGCGCATGGGAACATCATCACCTGCAAGTTCCCCTCCAAGTCACACACCATCCTGACTTAGAAATATATCGCCGATCCTTCATCGTTGCTGGGTCAAAATCCTGGAACTGCCTCCCTAACAGCACTGTGTGGGAGTACCTTCACCACACGAACTGCAGCAGTTCAAGAAGGCGGTTCACCACCACCTTCTCGAGGGCAATTCGGGATTGGCAATAAACGCTGGCCTTGCCAGCGACGCCCACATCCCGTGAAAGAATTTTTTTTTAAGTTTGATCGGTCCCATGTTTCAAATTGTAATCTGTTTGCAATGTTTAGTTTCCTGGGGAAAAAAAAATTGTGGGCAACAAAATGACTAATCTTTGACGGTCTTGCCTCTGGTGCTTGTTATACAATGAATTTAGTGCAACATCACTGTATACGTATATGAAAATGCCCCATATGTTTAAAATGGAACTCTGTTGTCGAGATATGGTGCTGAATTTCTGCTGTAGCTGGAGGAAGCACAGCATCCATACTTTAAAATGGTAAGACATTTTTTCTTATTTTGTTCTCGGGATGTGGGCACCTCTGGCAAGGTTGCATTTACTGGCCATCGCTAATTGCCCTGAGAAGATGGGGTGGACCTCCTCTTTGTTGTGATGATACTAACACCATGGTGTTAGGTAGGTAGGGAATTCCAGGATTTTGACCCATTAACGATGAAGCAACTGTGATTTGTGACCAAGTCAGGATGGTGTGTGAATTGGAGGGAAACTTGAGGTGATGGTGTTCTTGTGAGATTGCTGCTCTTGTCCTTCTTGGTGGTGGAGTGCATGGGGTTGGGAGGTTCTGTTAAACACGAGGGAGTAACCTATTTATCTTAAATTAGACTGGATAGACAAGAAAAAAAAGCATTTAAAATTATCTCTCCTTTGAATTGAGAATGTTATTCCCAGATGTTTTTAGCCTGTATACAGTGATGTTCTCACAACGGAGGCACGAGCTGAATTAACTTGTTTTTCTTAATGACGTTTGACTAGTTATTTTTAAAAGCCATTTGAAAACAGGGAATTCTGGTATAGCTTTTTGATGATCAGGACAGAAAGGAAAATTAAGTACTTTGCAAATTCTGCATTGTTTTAGCAGGTTTTATTTTAATCAATTTTCCAAAGGAATATCACAGAATCCCCACAGTGCAGATAGAGGCCATTTCGGCCCATCAAGCCTGCACCGACACATATCCCACCCTATCCCCGTAACACCACTTATTTAATCCCCCCTAACACTAAGGTCAATTTATCATAGCCAAATCAACCTAACCCGCACATCTTTGGACTGTGGGAGGAAACCGGAGCACCCGGAGGAAACCCACGCAGACACAGGGAGAATGTGCAAACTCCACACAGTCACCCGAGGCCGGATTCGAACCCGGGTCCCTGGCGCTGTGAGGCAGCAGTGCTAACCACTATACCACCGTGTTGCCCTAACAACTGTTAGTGGGCACTAACAGAAATCCTGTATTTCTTCCATCCTGTAGTCGATTTCAAAAGTGTTGCCCTTGAGCTTTGGGAGCAGGGATGGCAGGACATTGATTTCCAGCTAAATGCTCTTGTAACATTTTTGTTGAACTCTGGTTTAATGAGACAAATTCAAGCATCAGACTAACATACTGAAAAGGATTCGATACAAATTTTGTACACAGTTATTAATTGCTAAATGCCTGAAATACACAAAAATTTGCATTTAAAAAACAATACTGTGCTTTCCCCCCCCCCCCCCTTTTCTCCCCTCTCACCATGCCAATATAGGATGCAAAATACCTTTTCCGACTGTATATGGCTTTGAAGCAATATCGAGAGGCAGCCAGAACAGCCATAATCATCGCCAGAGAAGAACAATCTGCAGGTATGATCATCTATGCAAGAAATGATTGCTATGTGGAAATCTTTTTTTTCCTTTGAGAGCAAACCTTTATAGGATATCTGTTACAAAAGTGATGCTCTAAAAATCATATTCCATTGTTACTGCAGCTAATACGTTTACTTTCATTCTGGAATAACCCCAACAAAGTTAAGCTTTTCATTGGCAAAGTTCTTAAAACTAATAACTGTACTGACACAAACACAGTGTTATGATGCAGGCTTCTCCAGATACTTTCTCTTGTTCCCAACACATTTCCTATGAACTGAAATATGAACTGGTACACAAAGTAATCTGGGATAGTGTGCTCTGGGCGAACAATAGATTTGTTTATTGTCTCTAAAGTTGTATTGTGACCTCACACACGTTGGAATTATTCCAGAATGAATGACTATATTAGATGCACAGTGGGATATAATTTTTAGAGAAGTGCTCTTGTAAGAGATATTAATGTCAGAAGACCATTACTATGTCATGTAATAGACTAAATTACCAAACAGGTTTATTGACAGATAATCATTTACAATGAGTTGTTGAAGTCAATCCAAATAACGTAGAAGCTTTGAATCAGTTTATGAAGGGGTTAAACAGGCAAACCCAGCAGTTGAGTTGATTGGCTTCCATTGGAGATCCTCCTAACAAAAGATGGAGAAATGCTTCGGAGAAGGGGAATAGTTGCCTGCCCCCTACCGGTTAAAGTCTTTTGGGAATTATGTAGGAAGTTCTACCTTATTTTAGATTTCAAGCACTTGCAGCTTTTTTTAATCTTGCCTATTAAAAATTGGTCTGCAAATAATCAGATTGCCAGTGACCAGTTTTAGAAGCTCAATTCTCTTTATATAGGTCCAATAACTCTAAATCCCCAGAGTACTTCAAATCATTTCAAAGCCATGTCTGTCATAGATTTAATAGCCTAACAAGATAGTGGTACTCTAAGTCTCAAAGAGTAAAGTGCAAAATTCAATGCATGTGGCAGATACTGCGAAGGCAGTGAGATTTACTGTATCATTTGCTTTGTTTCAGGAAACTACAGGAATGCACACGATGTGCTATTTAGTATGTACACAGAGCTCAAAGCACAGAAAATCAAAATCCCCTCAGAAATGGTAACAAACCTTATGATTCTGCACAGCTACATTCTGGTAAAGGTAGGAAACTAAAACCACTCATGTATACTATTAGTATGAGAGCTTTCATGCCGGTGAGCATAGTACTGCCTGTTTTCTGGACATTGGTAGTTTGAAAATATTCATGTGCTTAACAGTCAACTCTCAGTTGGTGCATTCTAATGTGCTTCATGCACATTTATCACTTTCTGGATATAAAGAGCTTTTATGAACTATCAATGGAAGTATGCTGCCAGTTGTAGGATGGTAGTTCCCTCCCTACACTACATGTGCAAATAGAACATTCCTGTTTGATCATACCTTCAAAATATGCCATATATCAAAAGTCAATGCAATGAGAATCAATCGAGGTGAATAATTGGCAGCTGATCCAATATCGCCCGTTTTACACCATCACCCCCAGCGAGTCACTCATCTAAATTGGGGTGGTGGAAGACTATGTATTTCCTCAAAGAGAGGGAAGGAAAATTCCTGCACAAATCAACCCTCTTGTGCACCTTAGTGGCCAAGATTTGAAGAGGTTAGTTAAACTTATTGAAGCAGGTTTATAAGAAAAATGGTCTACAACATAGAAGGTAGTTGTTCCAATTCAGGGAAATGATGAGTAGAATTAAACTTTTAGCAGGGATTATTTAGAGATGGTTGTTTCTATTCTTTTATTATTTGAAGATTTCTTTTCTCTTTCTAGACTCATGTGAAGCGTGGAGACCACATGAAAGGAGCAAGGATGCTCATCCGAGTTGCAAACAACATCAGCAAGTTTCCATCTCGTAAGTATCTAGTATGAATGTTGTGATTACAAAGGGATGGTCAAGTGCCATGGTTTATGCTTCTTCACAAAAATCCAATCCTACTTCATTACTACAAACTGGTGATAGTTTACTGAGGGTAGGATAAACTGTATAAAGTAATTTTCAGTTTCAGGTATAATATGGCATGTATGCTTAATAGTAAATGTTTCAATTGTGAATTATTGTGGTTCTCTCACTTTTAAGGTACCTTTGATTTTATAAAACAGATGGAACTATTTACTTAGAGAAAAGCTGAGACAGCAGGGCCTGGAAATTCTGCGGGAGCTGTCCTGTGACTTCAGTTGGAGGTCGGCGTAATCCCCAAAGAAACAGCGTGAACAGCTTTTTTCAACCATTTACACCATTTCTCTTGGGATTCTGCCAATCTCCTGACGAAGTTACAATGGGAGATCAGGAGATCCCCTGCAGAATTTCAAGGTCCAGTTGTTTTTCTAATAAAGTCAATTATTTTCAGCATGGTGAATTTTAACACTATCACTAAAGTAAACACTCCTATAAATCTAGATTGATATTCCACTGTATATTACTTTGCATGCTTCATGTGCTTATCCAGGACAGGATGACCATGCTATGAAACACATTTTTTTGCAATCAGTGATTAAGCACATGTTTACTATTTGCATTAGCTAGATGTAACATAAGACTTCTAACCGCAAACAAATTGCTTCATAGAGAGTTTAAGACACGTTATGTGTCTTACTCTTATTAAGTATGTCTCTGAGGAATTACTCTTACTCTTATTAAGTATGTCTCTGACCTCAACCTTTTTAAAGCATGAATTAAAATTAGTTGTTTTCATGTATCGTATTCTCCCCTTTCATATATTATCAGAAGACACACCCTGGACTTTGGGCTAAGAGGCCACACACACAGATGCCTAGAGTCAGCTGGAATGCTGAAGTTCCAATCAAAATGGGAGCACAGCTCATGTTTCTTTCCTTCTGTTGGTTTAGCATCTTACAAACATACAAAAAAATGACAGGTAAAGACCAACTGGTCAATCAAGCCTGTCTCGGCCTAGCATGGTGTAACCTGTGCACACCATCACGCCCCCCCCCCATTCACACAGCCACAAATCTCCTGGGAGAGGCAAGTGTTCAATAGTGCTTCTAATAACTCAGCTGAGATCATATGGTATTTCTATTTGACACCATAAATTATCTCAAGTTTTTTAACAATATTACCAATTTGAATTCAAGGACAACTTTAATCTGAATACTCAACTACATAAAACTTGATTAAAAATTAAAACTATTAATAGGTATCAAAGATATTAGACTTTCATTCCATCTGTTGATAGATTCTGATTTAGGTATTATAAATACACTGCATTGTATGGCTCTTCTTTACAGCACTATTAAAATCACAAAGCAGCTATAAAAGCTTCAAAAGTTGCTTTTACTCTATAGGTTGCTCATTGCTCATATTTGCATCTTTTTGTCAGATATTGTGCCCATTTTGACATCAACAGTAATTGAATGTCACCGAGCAGGGTTGAGGAACTCTGCCTTTAGTTTTGCTGCCATGCTGATGAGACCAGAGTACAGAAACAAAATTGATGCAAAGTACAAGAAGAAGATAGAGGCTATGGTTAGGTAAGCATCGGTCAAGTGCCACTTTGAAAATCTTCAAAAGTCCTCATATATTTATGGTGCCTCTCCTTGTGTTAAATGATAGCTTCTGGTATTAGAACTTGTTTAGAACTTCAGGTTAAAGATAGTCAGACCTAGCTGTATGAAGACAAGCAGCACCGAGTGTGATTCTAAACTAGACTTAACAAATTTTGGTGAGCTGTTGAGAGCCGCACAGCAATGTTCCCCCTAAGGTGCACGGTCGTGCAGCAATCGCGCGGTCTCGCACAGGCTGCTCACCAGCTCCGGCCGCGCAGCAAATTTAAAGGGATTGTGCACGAGAAGAAATTCGAGGGAACATTGCATAAACATAAACATAAATTCAGATAGTAGTCAGATACTATCTTAAATACAAAAAATGTAGTGTAAAATTGTAAAATCTTCCGTTGTTAAATGAATGAAATGATTGATCGCTCGATCATCTGTTTTACTGAAAGTCTACGTGGCTTGAGTCTGCGGGGCCTCCGACGAGAGAGGTGTTCTCTTTTTAGTGTGTTGAGTATGGGAGCCCGAGGCTTCACAAGGCCTGAACTACAATCGCGTTACCTGGAGTCCTTATGCTCCAGGATCCACTCCCATGTCCAAGATAGCGATGAGAGCTCCCCTGCTGTCGTACTCTATGTACCAGGAGAGGAAAGACGCAGCATTGGTCGCTTTCTCCGGTAAAAGAGTCGTCGAGATGAGCAGCCATGACTCGACAGAGGAGCATCCAGTGCACATGCGCAGCAGGTCCCCCACCAGCCAGCAATGAGCAGGGGATTTGACGGGTTTTAGAAAAGTGATTCACCCAGACAGAGCGGGAGAGAGCCAGACATGACTTACCGTGAGTAGCGTCGCAGGACATCTAATATTTGTGTGTGTATCAGATATAATTATTGGATTTCCTGTGGCATTGCTCATGGTGAATCTGATAGGGAGTCTTTGGATGGATGGGATTGAGAGACGGTGAAAGACCTTCTGTGGGGGGGCTGGAGAGGTTGGGGAGAAAGAGCCCTTGGGGAGATGAAAGAGAAGAGGGGAGCCTAACTTGTTACAATATTATAAAAGTTACCTTCGCACCAAAAGATAAATTATTGATCTTTACCAGGCGTCCTGATGCATCGGAGGTGGAAGAGTTTACCTCGCCATGTCCGTACTGTGCTTTTCAGTTGCCAGAATGTGAGCTGCTCTGTCCAGGTTGTAAAAACAATCTGCCTTACTGTATTATAACTGTGAGTATCAAAAAATGACTGCACCATCCTCCATCATAATAGAGGGCAAATTTGCTTTTCAAATTAAAATTAAATGTTGTTTTCCTGTGAGGTGATGTATCTTCAGTATTAATGATGGGTAGTAGGGAGTACAGGGTGAACATTCACTTTCGTGTCTTCAGAAACTCGCTATTCTAAACGCAAGTTCAACGTGTTATAGTAGAAAGTGATTCTAGAGATAGGCATCTTCTACTACCCTTAGATAGTTTGTAATTTGTTTTTAAACAGTTTTTTAAGTACTGTTGTTCACTCTGTAAATTCCTGTATTTGTTTTTCGTAGATTCTCCCAATTTTTGAAGTTATTCATCGCTTTCCCTTTATTGTATCTTCCATGCTCCCACATCCACCAATGCCATTCTGAAATCAGCCACTATTGGGTGCATGAGACTCATCTGTGATGGTTTTCCCTCCACCCAACAGGAAGCTCCTTGTTGCCTCCCATGATGGGGCAGCTGAGAGGTTGTGAGCTCATTATGTAGAGGATTATAGGAGGCAGCATGTATCATATCATTCTGTGACATAACAAATTGTGGTTTTATTATACCATTGTTATTCATTTTAATCCACCAAACACGAGCATAGGGATCTCTTCAAAATATGTTGTTAGTGTCCCTAGGAATGGTCTGATTTCTGACCAATCACTGATTCTTTTCTTTATCCCTCTTTCGGTCTGGATGGAATCTTTCCAAACTCAGTAAAGACCAGTTCGTCCAGCTGTTTGCAGACAGATACCTGTGAACATTAATTTAAAGTAGCTGAAATCCCAGCCAACACGCAACTAAAGGAGTGCACCAATTGACACTGTTAATTTTCACATCATTTTTAAGCTTTATTATTTCTTTGAAAATACATCCTGGGGATGTGTATACATTTTTTTAAATTAAGAATTGAACAGTTATATGCAGACTTTTGCCTTGAGGTGGATAGGCTCTCAAGCAGAACTGCCATTTTGTACCTAAGCCTAGAATTTTGATCTAAATATGTGGTGATCATTGTGTAGAGGATTGTAGGAGGCAGCATGTTTCCTATCATTGTGAATTATGCAAATCACTGACTTCACGAGCCTTAGAAACTATGTGAAACTTAGCAGCTTCCTTTGAGGCTGACTATTCTCCAACACAGCATTTAACCATTTTTCGATGTTAAAATAAATTTAAAAAAAATAACTGGGTATTTTTCTTTGAAGCACTATTCAAGGAAAAGACCTTTTTAATCATGGACTATTTCTTTATTTGAAAGTTATTAGATTGTAGTATGAACAGACACTTAAATGAGCCTATGTATATCACAGTATTCAATGGGAGCTGGCAGAGTGCACATTTGGAATTTGTTTTACCAGGGCCGCCACATGGTGAAGGATGACTGGACAGTTTGCCCCCACTGTGATTTTCCTGGCTTGTACTCGGAGTTCAAAGTGTGAGTAGATAGTATTCAAAATAATATCTCTAATGTGTAAAGTCTGATAAGTGGAGTTGTACTACCAGGGGATGTTGTAGCTTTAACTGTTGTCTATACCAGGACGATTGCTGGGAGGCGGCGCGTCAGTGTTTTTTTAGGCTTAGATCTTCATCCTAACTTGTGCTCTCTAACAGTTTGTTTTCAGAGGTACAACTTACTTTAAAATTTCTAACATTAGAAAGCACAAAAAGTGCATTCATCAATATAAATTAAATACATTGCTTTTTTTTGTATCTTAGTCTACTCGCTACCGAGAAAGCTTGTCCTATGTGCTCAGAAAAACTGAGTGTGGAGCAGCTGTCAAAAATCATTGAGCCAGCACCATACCTACTCTCAGATGAGGCTGATTAGTGAGAAGTGCTGAATGGAGATACAAGGTACAAGAGTTTAAAGTACAGTCTATGTGTATGTGGGTGAGTGATTGTATTTCACCTTCTCCAATCCAGAATCTGGTTGCAGAAGTTCACTTGGTTGAGGTGTGCGCAGCTGTTTGAAGAGTCTACCAACCAATGTGTTTGATTTCAATGAGTCTGTCATTTTAAAATGGAGCTCCCAACAGTACAGATTATTTTGGTACATGGGGCTGCTGTTAACAGAGGCATTCAATAGAGTCAAAGATGACAGCCAACCAAACTGATTCAGTAA
Organism: Squalus acanthias; assembly: GCA_030390025.1. Classification (NCBI taxonomy): domain Eukaryota; kingdom Metazoa; phylum Chordata; class Chondrichthyes; order Squaliformes; family Squalidae; genus Squalus; species Squalus acanthias. Next base: position 146,563 of record JASTWF010000175.1, read on the forward strand.
ACATAGACTGGATACTGTGAAGCTCAATAGTCATATAACCTATTCAGTAACTCTTGAAATTTGTTTCTAATACTTATTGCAAGATCTGCCTGATATCACTAAACAGGTTGCTGTGTAGGGCAGTACTACCATCATGTACTGATAGTTTAATAGTTTTGTGTTTGCAAGTTCTGGATGAAGCGAGCAAAAGTTGCACACAAACCTGAATCTAATAAAGCACTCCCAACTAAGTGACCTAGGAAGAAAATGAGGGGAGGCTAATCTGAGGACTGGTCACCCAATCATCGTAGCTACAGAGTGGCAAAGGGCTGTCAGTAAATACTCTGGTATCTGGCAATTGTGAAGATTAAAAATTAATTTGAACTTGTATGTTATTTTAAAATCTAATTTGCCAGTCAGCAACCTACTCACTGGAACAATTGCACCCATTAGCTCATTCATTTGATATTTAATGATATGCAAGTGCTGAACACTGAAGCTTAGTGGCTGCAACTTTACAAGTATATGGGACAATCTTTGGTGGATTATAATCTAATCTAGGTAACTGTCAAAATTGTTTTAATAGCAACATCCATATACGCCTAGGGTATCACTGACTGATGCATATTGCTCCAAGGCTTTTTCATGAATGTTCTCTGGAGTGCTCCTTTAATCCTAATTGAGTCCCTCTCTAATCTGCACCATCCTTCAGTCAAGAGGTCTGGTAGGCAACCTGCTCAATAGACTGCTGCATTACAGTATTCCTTTAAAATAAACAATTTCTTCCCCTACTCCATGTGCACAAGTCCACAATTGAGCCTGTCGTACACTTTTAGAAACAAGTGATTGTGTTGTGAATGACGCGGGTAATAAATGCTCTCCCCACTGTGAAACAGAGCAGGAAGGTAGCTCGCCAGTGCTGAGTGTGCTCATCTAAGCTGGGCAACATTTTGGCACTACAATTAACTTGTTCATCCATGGCCTAGGGAGGGGGGTTTCTCAGCTGGGGTTGCCACTCCTGTTCACTATCCAGTAATACTTGCTGAAAAATGTGCATGTATGGCAACAGGCATGACTCAACTATGATGCCTCCCAATACTCAGTCACATCTCAACTGGCACTTGCGCAGGGTATTGTACCCAAGCAAAGGGGGAATGGAAATTAGGAGATAAGATAATAAACTGACTCCAAACAACTGCACCTAAGAAATGTTACCTTCCAAATCAAGTTCTCTTCTGTTTTATACAATATCCTACAATAATATTTACACTAACAGCAACTTGCCTGGTGTTCCATCTTCCATAAGGCCAGACTGTAACCTAGCTAACTCAAAATAAATGGTCTTAGGTGAAAAGTAATATTGATTAAAAACAAGTTATTGCTTTGAGAGAAATTCAGATTGTCATTTATTTAAGATTTCTCAAGTGCCTAGTTTGCTATGATTAATCCATGTTACATTTCAACTGAACATTTAAAGCAGGTTCAGATCCATTTATCAAATAACTGCCAAGCAAAGTTGTTGCAGTACATGTAATATTTTGTCTTTTTCTTTAACTCGTGTGGCACACAATTGCCTTTATTTGAGAGCAGTGATCTGCTGCCAATCTCTGCAATGCCTTCTGGTAAGGACCCATATATATGAGCAACATGACTCCAGTTCCATCCTCACATCCACTTGGTAGTTCCCCAGATACCTTCAGCTGAGCTTGCTTTGTTCAGAATGTGGTGTGAACCTAAGTCATCCAGCTCTGTGGCACACTGTCAGCAGTCATTAACTAGAGCACCTGTCTGCAAGTGACACTCAAGGCTGACATCTGCCAGGTTAAGAATACATACTGCAGAATCATTTATTATCAGATATTGCCTGTACCTATGGATTCCTTTTGAACAGGAAAGGAGGAAATATCTTGACTCCATAACAGCTGCACTAAATTAACACAAGTCTTGGTGAAAGTACCCGACCCACTGCATCAAATGTTTGATCGGATGTTTATATTAAAACAGAGGGTTAATGGCTCCAGCCTTGTATCAACTATGGAATGCGTCAGGTAAATGTCTAATAATAAACAGATAACTGGAATAGTCACCATTTTTAATAAATTCAACTGCTTGTGAATTTTAATTGTATACACTGCTATATAATCAAAACACAATGGGATGGTAGTGATGGGGCAGAAATGAACAGCAGACAGATGATCCATTCTGCCAGTTTACAGCCAAAGTGGTGAAGGTGAAAATTACCCCCACTTGTCATTTGTTTTACAGATCCAGCACGAGGCACTCGTATCTTGTTCGAAGCCCCAGCAACAGATCTTCTGTGCAGATCTACATTCCAAACTTGTTTCATTTTTAAACATATTTATGGCCAGAAAATGTAAATACCCTTTTCTGAAGAAAGGCAAATTAAGTTTATATTAAGTATTAAAGTTTATAGTAAACTCTAATGTTAATAAGTCTGATATTTTAAAAATAATCATTCTATGGTGACAGTATATGAATATATAGAGCCAGTTCAATCTTCTCCAGTACAATCTCATCTGTCTGCACTCTCCTGCAACACTTGATTGAGTGCACTGCATGGTAACGCATCCCGAAAGTCAGCAGATTTTAATTTTGAAAGCATATCCTATAAAGAATTATCAAAAAAATTAGTTCAGTGGGAAATAGCAGACCTGGAGGAAGACCGATTTAAAAACTTAATGCCCTAAAATTGAGATCTTCCAGACCATGCCCACAGAGTGGACCTCATATCTCAACAGCATTCAGAGCAAAGGACACAAGAGTAGTGGGAAATCTGGCAGGTGACATCATCCTCACCTCCAGGTTACACAGCAGGCCTTCACTGGGACTGACTGAAATCGGCTCACCTGGAATTTACAGAATGCAATCTTTAAGCCAGAGTCCTGCCATTTGTAGGTCCATCTCGTGTTCTTGAGGAAATTGGGAACCTATGTTGCCAATTTATGAAGCTCTTTCATAATGCTCTCTTCAATTAATCCCTCCTCTGTCCACGTTACCTGTGAGATTACAAGTATCTGGCTGTAACCTTGTCTCACTTCCCTTCACTTGAACTAGTTCACCTTCAGACATCACCACTTCATTTGCTTCACTTTCCCCCTCTCTTCCTCATCCAGTCACAACTCTGGGACTAGTAGACACTTGTTGAAGGGGACTGCAGTTCTGACCTCTGAAGATTTCATGATCTTGTATTGTTTTTGGGTGTCTTGCTGGGGAAATGGAGTTTATACAATGTGTGCATGACTCCTTTCTTATCCAGTATGTAAAAAGCTCAACGAGAGGGGGAGTACTGCTGGATCTAGTAATGAGAAATGAACTAGATCAGAGAAGTAAGTGATAGGGAACATCTAGGCAATAGCAATCACAACAGGTTTAAGATAAAGATTGAGAAGGACATAAGACAAAGACCAAAGTAATAAATTTAAAAAAGCTGATTTTATGGGGATGAGAATGGCACTAGGGAAAGTAAACTGGAAAAAAAATTACTGACGAAACAAAGATAAAATAGCAGTGAGAAATATTTAAAACCATAATCAACAGGGTCCAGTAGAAATATATCCCACTAAAAAGCAAGAACAAGAAAGGCGAAAAGTGGTGTTCTAGAGGGACTGGTGCTGGGACCACTGTTGTTCACTATTTACATAAACAATTTGGACTTGGGAATCGGAAGTACAATTTCAAAATTTGCGGACACCACCAAATTGAGGGGTGTAATTAATCCAGAGGAGGACTGCGACAAAATACAGGAAGACATTAATAAACTTGCAGAATGGTGTGTAATTGGCAAATGAACTTCAATATAGATAAAAGTGTGAGGTGGTACATTTTGCTAGGGAAAATAAGTGTCTAAATAGGGTAGAGGAGCAGAGGGATCTGGGGGTAGATACACAAATCACTAAAGCAGTGGTTCTCAAACTGGGGTCCGCAGACCCCTGGGGGTCTGTAGAGGCTTTCCAGGGGTCCACGACCGGAAGTAATTTCAGACCTCTTTATAAAACCGAGACTGATTCAGTTCTTGGGAATTATTCTCAACAGCTGGGCCCGTCTCCTCAGAGACCAACAGCTCTCGCTCACTTTGCAACAAGTGCTCCCTGGTGCCGCGACCTTGTGCCATGCTCCAGACACGTGATCAGAGCACCTGCAGGGCCCTCCAAGCCAGTGACTGAACATGTTCACGCAAACACGTACAATCCCACAGTGCCGCTGTTACAGAACATGCCAGTGGGACAGTACGGCGGTGAGTCATGCTTCCAGCAGCACCCCAGCATGTGCATGGGTGCTCGTGCCCTCACTCACCTTGGCCAGCCTGCTTTAAAAATTGTCCAGCACTAAGTGGCTAATAGTGGCCACCTGTTGCTGCGGAGTACCCACAATTGGAGAGAGAAGCAGGCACACCTATCTCTGATATCTAAGTATATATCTGTTTTCGTAAAATAATTATTAAAACAGTCTACATGCAACTCTTTCATATTATGAGTATTATGTAGTATTATAAATTTAGATGGGGGGGGTCAGTGATTACTAATCCATTTGAAAAGAGGTCCTTCAACCAAAGAAGTTTGAGAACCACTGCACTAAAGGTAGTGACGCAGATTAATAAGGCCATAAAAAAAAGTAAACAAAGCACTGGGGTTAATTTCAAGAGGGATAGAATTAAAAGCAGAGAAGTTATGTTAAACTTGTATAGAACCTTGGTTAGACCACATGGAGTATGGTGAACAGTTCTGGTCTCCATATTATAAAGGATATAGAGGCAAAAAGGTGCAAAAAAAAATTTACTAGAACGATGAGAACTGAGAGGTTATACCCATCAGAAAAGATTGAACAGGCTGGGGCTCTTTTCTCTTGAAAAAAGACTGAGGGGAGACCTGATAGAGGTCTTTAAGATTATGAAAGGCTTTGATGGGGAAGATGTTTCCACTTGCAGGGGAGACCAAAACTAGGGGTCATAAATATAAGATAGTCACTAATAAATCCAATTTCAGGAGAAACTTCTTTACCCAGAGGGTGGTTAGAATGTGGAACTCACTACCACAAGGAGTAGTTGAGGCGACATAGATGCATTTAACAGGAAGCTAGATAAACACGAGGGAGAAAGGAATAGAAGGATGTGATGAGGATAGATGAAGTAGAGTGGGAGGAGGTTCGTGTGGAGCATAAACACTGGCATGGACCAGTTGGGCCAAACGGCCTTTTTCCATGCTGTAAATAGGAACTAAATAGTACTATGTACTATTTTACTTCTTTCTCCAATTCAGTTACTATCATTTTAAGCTCCCAAGTTATATACTCTTGAAACCTTTAGATAGATCTCTGCTCAAATGTTACAGCCCCTCGTGTGCACAAGTCTGTCCGTTCTACATGCCGTAGCTGCTCCTTATTGTCCCAATTTTGTCCTTTTTATAAATAAATTTAAAATCACTATCTTAAGGATTTTTATTTGCATTTTCTTTTTGTTTTACATAATATCTTGATTGCCTTTTCAGTTTTTGGGATTTTTTTTTAAATTCTAAATTTTACACATGGGAATCTCCAGCTGGTTACTCCCAGATTAACGCTTACTTTGAACTCCGTCAAAGTTAGTGATTTTGAATAAATATGCTGAACACTTTGTACATACACCCTCTCTAAATGTATTATGCTGTTAACATACCTAGTTTTCCCAACGATCACAAAGCTCCTCTCACCAGTAATTACTTCATTACTACCATTTTTATAATGAATCATTTATAATTGTTGCTTTCTACAGTTCAATTTATCACAAATAAAACTAAAGATCAGACCAGCTTTCACAGGAATGATTTTCCTCATTCTTCAAAAGACATTCATGCTTTGAAGTCACACTGCACGGTATTAGTAACAAATTATCAGTCTGTCATTTAAATTTTTCTTACCTTGACTGTTAGTAGCACTAATCTCAAGGTGGAGGTTTATGGGTTCAAGCCCCACTCCAGGAAAGAAGATAGACTGACAATCCAGAGCAATACTGTACTGTCAGGGGTGATATTCTTCAGATGGGACATTAATCCAAGATCCCATGGGCCTGCTCCAGTGAACATTAAAAGTTCCTGCGGGAGGAAGCTCTCCTGCTCAACAAGCACCACGAAAAACATTAACTGGTCCTTTATGACCTGTTAAGTGCTTTGAAATTTTTCTGTGGGATTTGATAAGGCACTATATAAATGCAAGTCTTACTTTTTTCTTTCACATGTGCTACCAATATTGCAACATATAATTTCAACCCCAAAATTCCTGGAAGTCAATCTTACCTCAATTTGGAAGATTGTTTCTTGGTTAAAATGGGCCTATTTCTGAAAGGACGCGACTGCTGCCAACGAAGTTGAAGTAGTTGTGCATGTGCAGTCAGTTTTTTTTGGTTGTTCACTTCAGGACTCACGGGCTCTGGGGGAAAAAATGCTGGTAACACTGAGCAGGCCTTCGGGACTCTGGGGGGAAAAATGGCAGGAACACGGAGTGGGCCTTCGGAACTCATGTAAAAAATGTTGGGAACAGAGCGAGCCTTCGGGACTCACGGGCTCTGTGAAAAAAACCAGAAACATCATCGATATCAGCTTCCAGATTAACACGCCGCTTCCGGTCATTGGCAGCAGTCACCGTTTCTGAAAAGCTGGGCCCGTTATTGACACATCAAGATGAGAATTCAGATTTTATTGTTGCTTTTTGAAGCTCTCCAGGGTTGGCCCCCAAGTAAACTGAACTGAAAAGGGAAGCACCAGCAACCTTTTCTGCAAGTCTAGTAGGAAGCCAAATACTCAGGCCTGAGAGTGATAGGGGCAATGCACCAGAGTGCTGTCATGGCCAGACCCAACAGTCTCCATCATGGCCAATTAATTAGTGTAGCAGCTCAACCCCCTAGTGAATGCTGTACACAGGAGCTTGCACCCGATTCCTAGTAATGGCAGAAATTTTCAGTAGCTATGATTTTATACTCAAACTTCAGCTGCAATCTCTGGTGAGAGACCACAAGCCCTTAGAGCATTTAAAGCATCAGTAAAAGTCTCTTTCCATGCATCAACTTCCTTTGACTTTCACTGGCGGGAGGAACAGGAATATTCCACTGAGCAGCACACTTGCCACATTATACTTCAATGGCAAAAAGCAACTCAGCCAGTGACTGCATGAAACCTGGGGGATCCGATAGGACCAGGTGCCAGGCTTGGTCACTACAGAAACTGCTGGAATAAATTGTCCCCAATTATTTGGGGGACAATTGGTGGTAACTAGACCCAGCAAAATATGGCATACAGCAATGTCTATTTAATCAATGATGTACACAGTCCCTGGGCCCGCTCCACTACCCACAGGGCCATGACCGATCCGAACCTAGACTCATGTCCAAATTCCTGCCCGCTCCCCGTAACCCTTAATGCCCTTTACTTCTAGGAAACTGTCTATTTCTGTTTTAAATTTAATTAATGTTGTAGCTTCTACAGCTTTTTGTGGCAGCATATTCCATGGACCTACCACCCTCTGAGTGAAGTAGTTCCTCCTCATCTCAGTTTTGAAAGAGCAGCCCCTTATTCTAAGACTATGTCCCCTAGTTCTCGTCTCACCCGTCATCGGGAACATCCTCCCCGCATCCACCCGATCCAACCCCTTCACAATCTTATATGTTTCAATAAGATCGCCTCTCATTCTTCTGAACTCCAATGAGTAGAGTCCCAATCTACCCAACCTCTCCTCATATGACCACCCCCTCATCCCCGGGATTAACCGAGTGAACCTTTTTTGCACTGCCTCGAGAGCAAGGATGTCTTTCCTTAAGTAAGGTTTCCTTGCTCACTCCAGGATGTGTTTAATCAGCAACTGAGAAGCAATACCGTTGCATTATATTTACACTGTATACACTTCCCCACATCATACTGCAAGCGGAAAGCCCTTTGTAAATGGGCAAAAAACACCAAACCAAAATGTATTCCTGAGTTAGTGGCTTCATTCTAATAGGAGCAATTTGACATCTTTAGTTTCTGTAGTCGTGACATAGACCTACTAGACTATTTATAGCCTCATAAATGTAAAGTGCAGAACTGCGGGTTTGAATTATTCGGGGGGGGGGGGGGGGGGGGGAAGGAATGATGGGTGCCAGGCTGGCAACATGACTTCACCACACTGGTATTGCTCTGGACACCGAGGGGCAAACTAGCTCCAAGCAAGGCCACAGTAAAAACAGGACAATGCTTGTACAGATTCCGGTACGCAGGTCTCAAAGCTCAAAAGATGCCACTGCAGGGAATAGTCCAGCTAATCCTTAAGTCCTTTCTCAGCAGTTTCTAATTATGCCTGCACAGGAAAGTAACACAGGGCTCACCTTCCTGGTGCAGATGGGACTGCAAGAATTACTTTATTCAAAAAAAAGGAACTTGCGCCACATTTTGTTAATGTACAGTTTCAAAAAATACCTAAAGGGTAGTTTTTTTGCATTGCATATATACAGTGAATAATTCTCACACTGCTCTACTTCAGTGAGTAAAGACAGTAAATAAAAATTAAGAATTCAAAAGAAACTGCGCTCTGGAATGAACGGTCTTATTGAGCACGAGGAATTCAGCCTGGTCTCTGCAGTCCCATTTTCAGCAGAGCTCCAGCCAGTGAAAAAGCAACTGATCTCCAGACTATATCACTTTGTTGCCTTTCGTTTCCCCTTATCTTTTCTTCCTCGCTGCTGTGGTAATTTTTCTTCCTTTCTGCTCTTTGATGCTTTAGGCTTCTTTGGCTGAAAAGAAAAACAATTTATAAGGAATCTTAACCATGAAAGCATTACACTGCAGAAATAAAACCACCGTAACAAAGCAGTGAAATGAGAAAAGGCCATTCAGCCCCTCAAACCTGCTCCTTCCACAGACACGGTAGAATAGTGGTTATGTTACTGGACTAATGATCCGGAAACATGAGTTCAAATCCCACCACGGCAGCTGGGGAATTTAAATTCAGTTAATTAAATAAATGTCAGTAATGGGGACCATGAAATTACCGGATTGTCGTAAAAACCTATCTGGTTCACAAATATCCTTCAAGGAATGAAATCTTACCCAGTCTGGCCTATGTGTTGACTCTTAACTGCCCTCTGAACTGGCCCAGCAAGCCATTCAGTTGTATTCAAGGCGGCTCACCACCACCTTCGAGGGCAATTAGGGATGGGCAATATGTGCTGGCCTTGCCAGCAACGTCCACATCCAGTGAATAAATAAAAAACACACTGCAATCTACCCGACCATGGACTCTACCCCCACTCTTAAAATTACCTTTTTTTTTTTTAATTATTCGTTTATGGGATGTGGGCGTCGCTGACAAGGCCAACATTTATTGCCCATCCCTAGTTGCCCTCGAGAAGGTGGTGGTGATCCGCCTTCTTGAACCGCTGCAGTCCGTGTGGTGAAGGTACTCCCACACTGCTGTTAGGGAGGGAGTTCCAGGATTTTGACCCAGCGACGATGAAGGATCGGCAATATACTTCTAAGTCAGGATGGTGTGTGACTTGGAGGGGGAACTTGGAGGTGGTGCTGTTTCCATGCGCCTGCTGCCCTTGTCCTTCTAGGTGGAAGAGGTCGCGGGTTTGGGAGGTGCTGCCGAAGAAACCTTGGCGAGTTGCTGCAGTGCATCTTGTAGATGGTACACACTGCAGCCACGGTATGCCAGTGGTGGAGGGAGTGAATGTTTAATGTGGTGGATGGGGTGCTAATCAAGCGGGCTGCTTTGTCCTAGATGGGTGTCGAGCTTCGAGTGTTGTTGGAGCTGCACTCATCCAGGCAAGTGGAGTATTCCATCATACTCCCTACTTGTGCCTTGTAGATGGTGGAAAGGCTTTGGGGAATCAGGAGGTGAGACACTCCCCGCAGAATACCTAGCCTCTGACCTGCTCTTGTTGTCACTGTATGTGTGTGGCTGGTCCAGTTAAGTTTCTGGTCAATGGTGTTCCCCAGGATGTTGATGGTAATGCCGTTGAATGTCAAGGGGAGGTGGTTAGACTCTCGCTTGGAGATAGTCATTGCCTGGCACTTATGTAGCGCGAATGTTACCTGCCACTAATCAGCCCAAGCCTGAACATCGTCCAGGTTTTGTTGCATGCAGGCATGGACTGCTTCATTATCTGAGGAGTTGTGAATGGCGCTGAACACTGTGCAGTCATCAGCGAACATCCCCATTTCTGACAATATGTTGGAGGGAAGGTCATTGATGAAGCAGCTGAAGAGGGTTGGGCCTAGGACACTGCCCTGAGGAACTCCTGCAGCGATGTCCTGGAGTTGTGATGATTGACCTTTAACCACCACAACCATCTCCTTTGTGCTAGGTATGACTCCAGCCAGTGGAGAGTTTTCCCCCCCCGATTCCCATTGACCTCAGTTTTACTAGGGCTCCTTGATGCCACACTCTGTGTAATTCTGCCTTGATGTCAAGGGCAGTCACTCTCACCACCAATTCAGCTCCTTTGTCCATGTTTGGACCAAGGCTGTAATGAGGTCGGGAGCAGAGTGGTCTTGGCAGAACCCAAACTGGGCATCCATGAGCAGGCTATTGGTGAGTAAGTGCCACTTGATAGCACTGTCGGTGACACCTTCCATCAGTTTGCTGATTATTGAGAGTAGACTGATGGGGCGGTAATTGGCCGGGTTGGATTTGTCCTGCTTTTTGTGGACAGGACATACTTGGGCAGTGTTCCACATTGTCGGATAGATGTCAGTGTTGTAGCTGAACTGGAACAGCTTGGCTAGAGGCTCTGCTAGTTCTGGAACACAAGTCTCCAGCACGATAGCCGTGACCCAGAGCCTTTGCTGTATCCAGTGCGCTTAGCCGTTTCTTGATATCACGTGGAGTGAATGGAATTGGATGAAGACTGACTTCTGTGATGGTGGGGACCTCAGGAGTAGGCCGATATGGATCATCCACTCAGCACTTCTGGCTGAAGATGGTTGCAAACGCTTCAGCCTTGTCTTTTGCACTCACGTGCTGGGCTCCACCATCATTGAGGATGGGGATATTCATGGAGCCGCGTCCTCCTGTTGTTTAATGGTCCACCACCATTCACGACTGGATGTGGCAGGACTGCAGAGCTTTGATCTGATCCGTTGATTGTGGGATCACTTAGCCCTGTCTATAGCATGCTGCTTCCGCTGTTTAGCATGCATGTAGTCCTGTGTTGCAGCTTCCCCAGGTTGGCGCTGCATATTTAGGTACGCCTGGTGCTGCTCCTGCCATGCTCTTCTACACTCCTTATTGAACCAGGGTTGGCCCCCTGGCTTGGTGGTAATGGTAGCGTGAGGGATATGCCGGGTCATGAAGTTACAGATTGTGGTGGAATACAATTCTGCTGCTGCTGATGGCCCACAGCGCCTCATGGATGCCCAGTTTTGAGTTGCTAGATCTGTTCTGAATCTATCCCATTTAGCACGGTGGTAGTGCCACACAACATGATGGAGGATGTCCTCAGTGTGAAGACGGGACTTCGTCTCCACAATGACTGTTACCAATACTGTTATGGACAGATGCATCTGCGACAGGTAGATTTGTGAGGACGAGGTCAATTATTTTTCCCTAGTGTTGGTGCTACCGAGCCACTCTTGGTGATGGACATTGAAGTCCCCCACCCAGAGTACATTCTGTGCCCTTGCTACTCAGTGTTTCTTCCAAGTGGGAAGTTATGCACAGTACTCCCCGTTTCCAAAGATAATTGAGAAAAAATTGCAAATATTCATCCATTCCTATATCCTCACTATTTAACCCAGGCTAGTTGCCCTCCAGACAACACTGCCCCCACAAACAGATGCTTTCAATCTCAGCAAAGTCCCAAACCCCTTTCAATAAAACAAATTAAAAAGTACATTGTTCATCCAGCAAACATTACCCTCCTTCTAAATACCATAGATCTGCTCAGACTCATTACGTCAAACAGTAGTCGGCCTATACCCTGCCTTTTAAGAATAAAAAAATGAAACACTCCTAGGCCAAACTCAGGATATTACGTGGCTTCTTTCCATGCTTTATGTGCTTTTATTTTTCACAGGACCTGTTCTAGTGGAGCAGACTCCCAACATGCACAGCTGGCTGCAACTCAAATTTCTATGGCCAGGAAGACCAGGCTCAAAATGTTGGGATGAGAAACTATAATTATGAGGAGAGACTTAAGATACTGGCACTATTATCATTGGAGGTGGGAAGGCCAAGAGAAGAGTTAATGGAGGATTTGATGGGGACAGACTATTTCTGCTGTTGGGGAGTCAGTGATGAGAGGCCATCAATTTGAAAGTATCAGTAAGAGTGAGAGGAGAAAAATTAGGAGAAATTTCTTTAAGCAGCGAGTTGCTGGAGTTTGGACTGCTTTGCCACAGGGAGTGGTTGAAACAGAGACCATTGCTTCTTTTAAGGGAAGAGTAGATAAACATTTGAAGTAGAGGAAGATTCAGCAGTTATGGTGAGAGAACAGGACAGTAGTAGTTTTGGATTGCAAAGAGCCTGCATCGACACAATGGGCTAAATGGCTTTGTTCTATGCTGTAAACTTCTATGGTTAAATATGTCTTCCTGCCTTGGCAAGATTACTTTTAGGGTGCAGTTTGGCTGCCACTAGGACAGGTCTTAGTGCAAAATAAAAGCATCTTTAATATACCTAGTGCCCAAACTACTCCGGTCCATTTCAATAGGAGATATGTGCTAATCCCCTAAATCTTCAATTTACCAGTCCAATCTATAGCTATAATCCAATCAGCTATTATTCCTAGGAAGTTACTTGTTTGGTTTTCATACAAACTTTCTACAGCTGGGTCGAGAGCAGAGAAACAAAGCTGCCATCTTTCACAAATCATCCTATTTATGTCAATGCTCTTCTACAACAATCCCTCTTTACAGAGCGACTTCATTTGGTTCCTCAATTTTAAATATCAAGCAGTCCCAGGTAAAATTCTTCAGTCAATATTCTACTTCAAATCATTTTATTCAGTGAGGTGTCTTAAGTGGTTTCAAAAAGAAACATTAAATGAAAGATGGAGTCCTACCTTAATCATTCCATCTAATTCCAGGTTATCCTCAGCCTCATCTGGTTGTACATCCTCTGTCTGCAATTCGTCATTAAGCTCGGAGTCTAGTGACGATCCAGCTGCACGTCCATGTTTCAATTTCTTTACAGCTTGCAGTGCATAGGGAGTCAAGTGTGTCTCTCTGTTATAGGTCCGAGTAAATGCAGCTTTCACCTGACCGGGTGGGGAGAGATTTGAGATGTTGTCAGTAATCTATACGGGTAAGGATTACACAGACTATTGGATCAACCACAGCAGAGAAGTTTAACAATGCCGGGCTTGTGTCAGATATGAATTTAGCTTAGACTTGGAATCAGCATCAAATTCAGTTCCACTAGAAACAGACTGCAATAAAGTGTGATCAGCAGAAATGGGTTTGGAGTTACCTTAGGGTCTAGTTTAGAGAAAGGGTCGGGTCGACCACCCCAGCTGCTGATCTCCATGATGCAATCCACATCTTCTTTCATCAGATAATACGCATCCATCGTTTCAACTGCCTCTTGAACACCATTTGTTCCCTGAAGTGTCAGAGGCTGCACCAGAGCGTCCCGCAGGTAAGGAAGGTAATCCAGGTTAACAGCCCGCTTACTGGCGTGTGTCCTTTTATCAGTTTTAAAAATAATAGATGTGAGGTTGGAGAAAGATCAACAAATACAGAACAATTAAAACCAACTTCATCTGAATTTGGTATCTTTATTAACCGTCAGTATTCTTCCCTGGCTGGTCAGCTCACAGGATTAGCTACAAGTACGGACTCCGCGCCAATCAACAAGGAGAACTAGAAGCCACCAAGCACGGAGCTGACCAACACCAACCAACACTTGAGTGTGTCACTCTCCTGAAGCTGCACACTCGCCCACCTTAGCTTCTCCCGCTCCCCACTTGAAGCACTGACTCAACACTGGGCTGCACTAGCACAGTATTTGGCCAATGCCATTCTTTGCGTGTGAACCTAGAGTCCGAGGGCTGACAGGCTAATTCTCCACAGAAGCATCACAAAAGCATCACAAATCGATGTCCACACCTGTCCTTTTTCTAGCAGGGGTGACTTATAGTCATCAGGATTGACAATCCTGGTTGATTTCCACCCGCCCCACCTCCATAGCTAGAGGTACCAAGGTCGCCACTTCAACCTCAAGGAGTTCAGGTAGCTTAGCAATGACTGTGGATTGAACCTGGGCCTTCCTGATATGTATAGCTCAGCATCATACTTCCCATTAAGCTATTGGGAGATCTTTACAATGGGGTCCGTTTTTTTATTTAAAAAAAGCACACAATGTGAATACTGTGGCATTAAGTGGCTATTCTACTGAAATCACATCTCCATACCTTAGGCACATGTGCCTGGTAAGTTCTTGCACGATACGATCGTGCTTGCCAGTGGATGAAAATTTTCCGAACCAACTCGGGAAACTTGGAAACTGCGACATGTAACCTCTCATCAACTCGCCAGGAATCACACTGGCATAAATAGCCTGAAAAGCAAGACAGCAAGACTTCAACAGCCTGCAGTAGAAATTCATTTAAACATTTATTATATTTTCACCATCATCCTTAAATTCATATCCAGCATCCCTCTAATTCTCTACTCCACTGGTTCAACTGGTCATGACACAGGAGCTTGGAATGCTGCTGTTAGACTTCTCAATGCTATTGTCTGTCCGACCAAGAGCAGGTACAATTCAAGCAAGGCAGACTGAATTTCCTCCGATTTCCTTTATCATATTTTGTTCCATCCAACTGAGAATTAATAACACTGACAGGCAGAGCTAGGTCTCAGTCCACGAGGCAAGCACAAAACTGCCTCAAAATCTCAATCAAAAATATATTCAGAGATCTCGAGCTCATCATGTATATTAGCACACTATTATACAGTTCTTTAAAAACCCATCTTCAAATTTGCAACCAATCCTTCAATCTAGTGATTGCCTATTTCATTCTTTGAGAGTTTGTTCCATCAGTAATCTGGCCAGGTTCTATGTGCAGTTAGTGTTCTGGTTTAATACTTGACTTTATCTTACTCATGTAGTTTGTAGAATCAAAATTTCTGCATAGATAGCTAATAATTACAATTAAGGAAACAGGGATTCTGGTGCTACCTTGGTGCTGTGCACAGGAAAACCAACAGGTACCGTCGCAGAGTGGTGGGATACAGGATTGACCCCGCACTTTGCAGAGTTCAATGTAAAAAGGTGCAGCTCCTAGGTCAGGTCTTTCCCCTCGAGGAGGAGGGCGGGGGGGGGAAAAAATGGGAATATTTATGTGCATTCCAACAACCGACTTCAGCTACATTTTGGTGAATGGCAGCAGATACAAGGTTCTGTGTCACAATTTAAATATAAAGGAGGCCAGTTCTGGATCTCCAGCAGTATCGAAGCTCCCTGTTTTCATGGGTGCCACAAGCTTTCATCAGATTGGGCACCTCCTGCTCTGGGCTGCTAAATAAGTGGAAACTGTTTATGCATCTGCATGTTTGTGTCCTAATGCAGGCAGACAGGTGCACTGACTGGCTAATGTGTCATTCCAGGCCGGTCCACTCAGTAAACTGCTAGCTTTCATGAGACAGGACGAAATGGTTACCAGCCAAAGGAGTGAAACCAAACAAAGGCAGTCCCATGGAGGTGGAACATGAAGGAGAGGCAGTGGAGAAGGATGGTATGTTTGACAGTGTTGAATACTGCAGCAAAGTCAAGGAGAGAGAGAGTGCTCCCTGGTCACAGGATATCATTGGTGACTTTGACCAAAGTGGTCTCTCCATGCTGTGGGCAGGACAGAAAACAGATAAAAAGAAATTCAAACAGACACTAGTGGGAGTGGTAAGCTGGTAACTATAAACAGTCATATTTATGCACAACATTGGTAGTGATGAGTAAACTGCTAGCTACCATGATACAGAATAAAATTACTACTCACTTAGAGAGAGTGGTAAATTAAGGACAGCCAGCACAGATTTGTAAAAGGCAAGTTCATTTGTTTCAGGAAATAACCAGAGTGGAATGATAAAAGAAAATGCAGTGGATGTTCTGTATACGGATCTGCAAAAGGCAGGCGTCATGTTGCTGCATAGGAGGCTTGTTGGTAAATTTAATGCACATCATATTAAAGGGAACAAGGCAGCATGGATAGGAAATTGGTTAACGGTCAGAAAACAGTTGTGGTTGATATTAGATTTTCAGACTGGAGGGATATAAACAGCTCCCAGGGTCAGTCTTAGGACCATTTTGCAGATGATGAAACATTTTGGGAGGAGGGAGAAGG
The DNA here is from genome assembly GCA_030390025.1 of Squalus acanthias. Lineage (NCBI taxonomy): Eukaryota > Metazoa > Chordata > Chondrichthyes > Squaliformes > Squalidae > Squalus > Squalus acanthias. The sequence continues at coordinate 162,845 of JASTWF010000175.1, forward strand.
AAAGGAAGTGCACACTAAATGGTAAAAAAAAACTTTAAAAGAGTAGAACAGAAGACATGTGTTCAGGTACACAAATCATTACAAGTGGCGAGGAAAAAGTGATAAAGTTGTAAAAAAGCATAGGTTTTATAAATGGGGCTTAAGAGGAAAGAAGTTATGCTAAACCTATAAAAAAAAATCATTGGTTACACTGCAGTTAGATTATTGTATCCGGTTTTGGGTGCTCTATTTTAGGAAGGATATCAATGCTATAAGGAATGTGAAGAAATTTACGAAGACGATATCAGCACTGAGAGGCTTTAGTTGTGAAAATAGAAAAACGGGCCCTTTTCATTAGAATAGAGAAGGTTAAGATGAGATCTGATGGAGTCGCTCAAAATTATATGGGGTTTTGATGAGTTAGGGAACTCTATTTCCATTGGTCGGTGAGTCGTTAACGAGATGGGATAAATTTAAAATCAGCATCAGAATGAAGGGAAGTTAGGAGATTTTTATAAACCCAGAAGGTTGTTACGAAATTGAATGTCCAGCCAGTATAAGGAGTGGATGGAGAATCCAGAATAGCTTTTAGAGAAGTGGATAAATATTTTAAAAATAAAAAAAATAAAGGCTTGTGGGGAATAGGCAGAATAGGATTAAGTGGATAGCTTTCAAAAAGTTGGTACAGGTACAGTGGGCTGAATTGCCTTCATTTGTACTATAACAAACATTCTGTGATTCTATGTACAAAATTCGCAATTATCACAAAGCAATACAATTGACAATTACCACAGATTTGTGCAACTTATCCAAGGCCTTCTCACAAGAAATACAATGCAAAGTCTACAAGCAAACAAAACTATCTATTCTCTAATTTGAATATATAAACTGAATAATGCCTATCTAGTAATTATTTAAAATATAGCAGCAAATTAACCATCACAGGGTACAATTTTTTTGTAACCGCTTAGAAAATTAGTTAAAACAACTGATGCAATGACATTATAGCATTACATTCCTCTGTATACAAAACCTGTAATGTATTGTGCAAGACACTCTACAAAACCCATTACAGCACCATCTTCAGCCAGAAGTGCCGAGTGGATGATCCATATCAGCCTCCTCCTGAGGTCCCCACCATCACAGAAGCCAGTCTTCAGCCAATTCGATTCATTCCACGTGATATCAAGAAACGGCTGAGCCCACAGGATACAGCAAAGGCTATGGGCCCAGACAACATCCTGGCTATCATGCTTAAGATTTGTGCTCCAGAACTAGCTGCGCCTCTAGCCAAGCTGTTCCAGTACAGCTACAACACTGGCATCTATCCAACAAAGTGGAAAACTGCCCAGGTATTTCCTGTCCACAAAAAGCCGGACAAATCCAACCCGGCCAATTACCGCCCCATCAGTCTACTCTCAATCATCAAAGTGATAGAAGGGGTCATTGAAAGTGCCATCAAACGGCACTTACTCACCAATAGCCTGCTCACGGATGCCCAGTTTGGGTTCCGCCAAGACCACTCGGCTCCCGACCTCATTACAGCCTTGGTCCAAACATGGACAAAGGAGCTGAATTCCAGAGGTGAGGGGAGAGTGATTGCTCTTGACATCAAAGCGGCATTTGACCAGAGTGTGGCATCAAGGAGCCCTAGTAAAACTGAAGTCAATGGGACTCAGGGGGAAAACGCCCCACTGGCTGGAGTCATACCTAGCACAAAGGAAGATGGTTGTGGTGGTTGAAGGTCAATAATCACAGCCCCAGGACATCGCTGCAGGAGTTCCTCAGGGCAGTGTCCTAGGCACAACCATCTTCAGCTGCTTCATCAATGACCTTCCCTCCAACATAAGGTCAGAAATGGGGATGTTCGCTGATGACTGCACAGTGTTCAGCGCCATTCACAACTCCTCAGATAATGAAGCAGTCCATGCCCGCATGCAACAAGACCTGGACGACGTTCAGGCTTGGGCTGATAAGTGGCAGGTAACATTCGCGCCACAGAAGTGCCAGGCAATGACTATCTCCAACAAGCGAGAGTCTAACCACCTCCCCTTGACATTCAACGGTATTACCATCGCCGAATCCCCCACTATCAACATCCTGGGGGGTCACCATTGGCCAGAAACTTAACTGGACCAGCCGCATAAATACTGTGGCAACAAGAGCAGGTCAGAGGCTGGGTATTCTGCGGCGAGTGTCTCATGTTTGACTCCCCAAAGCCTTTCCACCATCTACAAGGCACAAGTAAGGAGTGGGATGGAATACTCTCCACTTGCCTGGATGACTGCAGCTCCAACACCACGTAAGAAGCTCGACACCATCCAGGACAAAGCAGCTCGCTTGATTGGCACCCCATCCACCACATTAAACATTCACTCACTCCGTCCACCACCAGCGTACCTCCTTCTTCTTCTTAAGCAGTCCCTCGGAACTGAGGTTGACTTGCTTCCACACTAAAAATGAGTTCTCAAGTGACTGAAGAGTCCAATGCGGGACCTACAGTCTCTGTCACAGGTGGGGCAGACGGTGGTTGAAGGGGCGGGTGGGTGGGGAAGCTTGGGTTGACGTGCGCTCCTTCCGCTGTTTGCACTTGCTCCCAGCGAAGAGACTCGAGGTGTTCGGCGCCTTCCCGGATGCTTCTCCTCCACTTTGTGCGGTCTTGGGCCAGGGATTCCCAGGTGTCGGTGGAGATGTTGCACTTTTTCAAGGAGGCTTTGAGGGTGTCCTTGAAGCGTTTCCTCTGCCCACCCGGGGCTCTCGTGCCGTGTCGGAGCTACGAGTAGAGCGCTTGTTTTGGAAGTCTCGTATCAGGCATGCCGACAATGTGGCCCGTCCATCGGAGCTGATCGAACGTGGTCAAAGCCTCGATGCTGGCCTGAGCGAGAACACAAGACGTTGGTGCGCCTATCCTGCCAATGGATTTGCAGGATCTTGCGGAGGCAGCGTTGGTGGTACCTCTCCAGTGCTTTGAGGTGCCTGCTGTACATGGTCCATGTCTCTGAAGCATACAGGAGGGCAGGCATCACTACTGCTCTGCAGACCATGAGCTTGGTTTGAGGTCCTGGTCTTCAAACACTCTCTTCCTGAGGCGACCGAAGGCTACACTGGCACACTGAAGGCGGTGTTGGACTTCGTCATCGACGTCTGCCCTTGTTGACAGTAGGCTCCCGAGGTATGGAAAGTGGTCCACGTTGTCCAAGGCCTAGTCATGGATTTTGATAATCAGGGAGCAGTACTGTGTGGCGGGGGCAGGTTGGTAGAGGAGCTTTGTCTTACGGATCTTTTGTGTAAGGCCTATGCTCTGGTACGCTTCGGTGAAGGTGTTGACGATGGTTTGGAGTTCAGCCTCAGAGTGTGCGCAGATGCAAGCGTCGTCTGCATGCTGTAATTCGCTGACAGAAGATGGGACGACCTTGGATCTGGACTGGAGGCGACGGAGGTTGAACAGCTTCCCGTTTGTTCTGTAGATTAGCTCCACTCCAGCGGGGAGCTTACGGAGGGCGAGATCGAGCATTGCAGCCAGGAAGATCGAGAAGAGCGTTGATGCGATGACACAGCCTTGCTTGACCCCGGTTCGTACGTGAATTGGGTCTGTGGTGGATCCGTTGGTCAGGATCACGGCTTGCATGTCGTCGTGAAACATAGAAACATAGAAGATAGGAGCAGGCCATTCGGCCCCTCGAGCCTGTTCCGCCATTTAATGAGACCATGGCTGATCATCCAAATTCAGTACCCTGTCCCTACTTTCTCCCCATATCCCTTGATCCCTTTAGCCTTAAGAAATATATCTAACTCCTTCTTGAATATATTTAATGAATTGGCCTCAACTGCCATCTGTGGTAGAGAATTCCACAGGTTCACATCTCTCTGGGTGAAGAAATTCCTCCTCATCTCAGTCCTAAATGGCTTACCCCTTATCCTCAGACTGTGACCCCCGGTTCTGGACTCCCCCGCCATCAGGAACATCCTTCCTGCATCTAGTCTGTCTAGTCTTGTTAGAATTTTATAAGTTTCAATGAGATCCCCTCTCATTCTTCTAAACTCTAGCAAATATAAGCCTAATCGACCCAATCTCTCTTCATACGTCATTCCTGCCATCCCAGGTATCAGTCTGGTGAATCTTCGCTGCACTCCCTCCATGGCAAGAACATCCTTCCTCAGATAAGGTGACCAAACTGCACACAATACTCAAGGTGTGGTCTCACCAAGGCCCTGTACAACTGCAGCAAGACAACCTTGCTCCTGTACTCCAATCCTCTCGCTATGAAGGCCAACATACCATTTGCCTTCTTAGCCGCCTGCTGCACCTGCATGCTTACCTTCAGCGACTGGTGCACAAGGACACCCAGGTCTCGTTGCACTTCCCCTTTTCCCAATCTATTGCCGTTCAGATAATAATCTGTCTTCCTGTTTTTGTCACCAAAGTGGATAACCTCGCATTTATCCACTTTATACTGCATCTGCCATGCATCTGCCCACTCACCCAACCTGTCCAAATCATACTGGAGTTTCTCTGCATCCTCCTCACAGCACACACCCACCCAGCTTTGTGTCGTCTGCAAACTTGGATATATTACATCTAGTTCCCTCGTCTAGATCATTAATATATATTGTGAATAGCTGGGGTCCTAGCACCGATCCCTGCGGTACCCCACTAGTCACTGTCTGCCATTCGGAAAAACACCCATTTATTCCAACGCTTTGCTTCCTGTCTGCCAACCAGTTCTCTATCCAAGTCAGTACCTTACCCCCAATCCCATGTGCTTTAACTGCACGCTAATCTCTTATGTGGGACCTTATCGAAAGCCTCAAAGTCCAAATACACCACATCCACTGGTTCTCCCTTATCTATTCTACCAGTTACATCCTCAAAATATTCCAGTAGATTAGTCAAGCATGATTTACCTTTTGTAAATCCATGTTGACTTTGTCCGATCCTGTCACTGTTTTCCAAGTGCTCTGCTATTACATCTTTTATAATGGACTCTAGCATTTTCCCCACTATCTATGTCAGGCTTACCAGTCTATAATTCCCCGTTTTCTCTCTACCACCTTTTTTAAATAGTGGGGTTACATTAGCTACCCTCCAATCCATGGGAACTGTGCCAGAGTCTATAGAATTTTGGAAGATGACCAGCAATGCATCTACTATTTCTAGGGCCACTTCCTTAAGTACCCTAGGATGTAGATCATCAGGCCCTAGGGATTTATCGGCCTTCAATCCCGTCAATTTCCCTAACACTATTTCCCTGCAAATACTGATGTCATTCAATTCCTCCCTCTCATTAGACCCTATGTTCCCCGACATCTCTGGGAGGTTATTTGTGTCCTCCTTTGTGAAGACAGAACCAAAGTATGTATTTAATTGGTCTGCCATTTCTTTGTTCCCCATTATAAATTCCCCTGATTCTGACTGCAAGGGACCTACGCTTGACTTCACCAATCTTTTTCTCTTGACATATCTATAGAAGCTTTTAGAGTCAGTTTTTATGTTCCCTGCAAGCTTACTCTCATTCTATTTTCCCCCTCTTAATTAATCCCTTTGTCCTCCTTTGCTGAATCCTAAACTGCTCCCAGTCCTCAGGTTTGCTGCTTTTTCTGGCCAATTTATATGTCCTCTCCTTGGATCTTATGCTATCCCTAATTTCCCTTGTTAGCCACGGTTGAGTCACCTTTTTTGTTTTATTTTTATGCCGAACAGGGATGAACAAATTCTGTAGTTCATCCATGCGATCTTTAAATGTTTGCCATTGCCTATCCACCGTCAACCCTTTAACGCTCCCCAAGCCATCCTAGCCAACTCGCGCCTCATACCATCGTAGTTTCCTTTATTTAAATTCAGGACCCTAGTCTCTGAGTCAACTACTTCACTCTCCATCTTAAATTAAGAATTCTATCATATTATGATCGCTCCTCCCCAAGGGGCCTCGCACAACAAGATTGCTAATTAATCCTCTCTCATTACATAATACCCAGTCTAAGATGGCCTGATCTCTAGTTGGTTCCTCGACATATTGGTCCAAGAAACCATCCCGTATACACTCCAGGAATTCCTCCTCCACAGTATTGTTACTAATTTGGTTAGCCCAATCTATATGTAGATTAAAGTCACCCATGATAACTGCTGTGCCCTTATTGCACGCATCTCTAATTTCCCATTTAATGCCATCCCCAACCTCAGCATTACTGTTTGGGGGTCTGCATACAACTCCCACTAATGTTTTCTGCCCCTTGGTATTTCTCAGCTCTACTCATACAGATTCCACATCATCAGAGCTAATATCCTTCCTTACTATTGTGTTAATCTCCTCTTTAACCAGCAATGCTACCCCACCTCCTTTTCCTTTTTGCCTGTCCTTCCTGAATATTGAATACCCCTGGATGTTGATTCCCAGCCTTGGTCACCCTGGAGCCATGTCTCCGTAATCCCAATTATATCATATCCGTTTACATCTATCTGCGCAGCTAATTCATCCACCTTATTACGAATGCTCCTCGCATTAAGACACAAAGCCTTCTGGCTTGTCTTTTTAACACTCTTAGTCCTTTTAGAATTATTATTTACTGTAGCCCTGTTTGATTTACACCCTTGATTTCTCTGCCTTCCACTTTTGCTTTTCTCCTTCCTGTCTTTTGTTTCTATCCTCGTTTCCCTTTCCTCTGTCTCCCTGCACAGGTTCCCAACCCCCTGCCATTTTAGTTTAAACCCTCCCCAACAGCACTAGCAAACACTCCCCCGAGGACATCGGTCCCGGTCCCACCCAGGTACAAACCGTCCAATTTGTACTGGTCCTACCTCCCCTAGAACCAGTTCCAATGTCCCAGGAATTTGAATCCCTCTCCCTTGCACCATTCCTCTAGCCACGTATTCATCTGAAATATCCTTCTATTTCTACTCTGACTAGCACGTGGCACTGGTAGCAATCCTGAGATTACTACCTTTGAGGTCCTATTTTTTAAATTTACCTCCTAACTCCCTATATTCAGCTTTTAGGACCTCATCCCGTTTTTTACCTCTATCGTTGGCACCTATATGCACCACGACAACTGGCTGTTCACCCACCCCCTCCAGAATGCCCTGCAGCCGCCCCGAGACATCCTTGACCCTTGCACCAGGGAGGCAACATACCATCCTGGAGTCTCGTTTGCAGCCGCAGAAACGCCTATCTATTCCCCTTACAATAGAATCCCCCATCACTATAGCAGGTGAAGGATGGTGACAAAGTTTTGCGGGCAGCCGAATTTGAGGAGGACACTCCATAATCCCTCACGGTTGACGGTGTCGAAGGCCTTTGTGAGGTCAAAGGCGGCCATGTACAGCAGTTGGTGCTTCTCCCTGCATTTCTCTTGTAGTTGACGCGCGGTGAAGATCATGTCCATTGTGCCCCTTAGTGAGCGGAATCCGCATTGCGACTCTGGAGGAGCTCTTCAGCCACTGGGAGAGGTGATTGAGGAGGATTCGCAATGACTTTCCCTGTGGCAGACAGCAGGGAGACTCCTCTGTAATTACCACAATCGGACTTGTCACCTTTCTTGAAGATGGTCACGATTACGGCCGCCTGAGGAAGAGAGTATTTGAAGACCAGGACCTCAAACCCAGCACCAAGCTCATGGTCTACAGAGCAGTAGTGATACCCGCCCTCCTGTATGCTTCAGAGACATGGACCATGTACAGCAGGCACCTCAAAGCACTGGAGAGGTACCAACGCTGCCTCCACAAGATCCGGCGTACCATGTCTGCAGTGTGTACCATCTACAAGATGCACTGCAGCAACTCGCCAAGGCTTCTTCGGCAGCACCTCCCAAACCCGCGACCTCTTCCACCTCGAAGGACAAGGGCAGCAGGCGCATGGGAACACCACCACCTCCAAGTTCCCCTCCAAGTCACACACCATCCTGACTTAGAAGTATATCGCCGATCCTTCATCGTCACTGGATCAAAATCCTGGAACTCCCTCCCTAACAGCACTGCGTGAGTACATTCACCACGCGGACTGCAACAGGTCAAGAAGGCGGCTCACCACCACCTCCTCAAGAGCAACTAGGGATGGGCAATAAATGCTGGCCTTGCCAGCGACACCCACATCCCATAAACTAATTTTTTTTTTTTTTAAATCAAGCAATGATATTACTGTCTCAAAGTGCTTTCCATCCAATTAATTACTTTCAAGTGCAGCGACTGTGTAGGCAAATTGAGTAGCCATTTGGACACAGCAGGATCTCACAAACAGCAGTCAGGAAAAGGTAGATTGAAATCTTATATACAATAGGTCCAACCAAGCCAAATAAGTAACATATTCAGCATTGCATATGTCAAGGCTAGCTTTAATCGGTAGCAAGCCAGGAAGTGAGTGGGCTGGCTCAAGATTTATTTAAGTCAGGCCTGAATTGATTTAGTCCAATGCACATGAAGCACCATCATATTATCATACATACTTTGTTTAAGGTTAAATCTAAACTGGTCTAAACTTAATTTGAAAGAAAGAACTTGCACTTATGTAGGGCATCCCAAAACATTTCATATCTAATGAATTACTGTTGGAGTATAGACACCGACCGCTGTTCTGTAGGGAAAAAACATCACCTAATCTGTGCATAACAAGGTTCCATAAACAGCAAATGAGTGTCCAGCTAATCTGTTTTTGATGGTGTTGGTTAAGGGAGAAATGGTAGAATTCCCTGCGCTATTTGAATAGCTGCATGGGATTTTATTTAACATGTCCTTTAAGAAGAAGAATGAGTTTAACATCTCAGCTAAAAGACAGCAACTCTAATGATGCAGCATTCCCTCCCTCAGTACGACACTAAGCGTCAGACTAGATTATAAACTCCTGTCCTGGGGTGGGGCTTGAACCCACATTCTTTTTACTCGGAGTTAATAGTATCCAATGGAGCTAAACTGACACATGGCATTATAAATACATTGGTTTATTATTAGTTACTTGGAAAGTAGCCTGCATCTATGGAAACTAACTTCAAACCACAATTCCAGAACTTGTGAAACAACGTCATTTCAAACAATTCAACTGAAGCACATTTTTGGGTTCAGTAACAGACATACAAAGCAGCAGGAAAGAATGAGAGAGAATGCCTTCCTACTCAACACAGGAAGCCTCACACCAGCACTGACCTGAGTAGGGAGTAGGTTCCACATCTGCAGAGAGCGGATTCGTTTATCAACAAGGTCCCCATCACAGATACTTTCTGCTGTCTTACTCAACAGCATTAGGTGCTTCTTCAGGTTCGTTCTAAAACATAAGCACAGCACAACACAAATAACATAAGAACATAAGAAATAGGAGCAGGAGTAGGCCATTTGGCCCCTCGAGCCAGCTGCAAGTGCAGTGGGATTCAGAGACTACACTTGTCATGTAACGGGCAACAAGTGAAAGAGATACTGGGGAAAGACAGCTATGAACATGCAGATCAACAGTTTATAAAAATAGAGATTCAAAACAATGAAAGCAACTAAATTCAGCAACTGTCTAAACTAAAGGATGACAGTGTTTAGACACAAAAATGCTGCTATTCAAAATTGACATTCAGCATTGAGATTTTACGGTTCATTCTGTGTAAATATATAACTATTAAAAGGAAACAGTCCATTTAACAAAAATGGTGAATTCCAGTCAGTCACTCACTCCAACACAACCCTCTGCCTGGTGTCCTAAGTTACATGTCACTGTGCTGTGGAAAACTCCAGCTTGTGGCATTACACTTCAGTTAGTGACATTTCAATCCAGATGATGTCACTATGGAAGGACTGTACATTATGTAAATATATTAGTGATATATAAACTTTACACAATTTGTCCAAGTGAGATATCTTCATCATAGCTATGAGAAGTCAAAGTGATTCAAGGACCTGCTATAACCACACACCTTAAAAGTTCCATATATAATTAAAAAGTTGTGCTCTGCACACTCTTGGGCCGAGGTTCCTGTGAAACTATCTCTGCCGTGACACTACCCTCTCCAACATTCTACTGGTCTGTTGCTGAATCACCTGGTTTTAACCTTAGTCAGCAGTTGAAAGGTCTCATTACCAAATTACTTCAAGTTAACAGGTAATCGATTGTCTTAATGAACCCAGAATGGCTTGGTACTGCTGGATGAAGTCATTTGGACACATTACTAATAAACTAATAATGGCATCAACAGTTCAGAGAACACACACACACCCCAATCTTATTTCAACATTTTTGTACAAAAACATTTAAATTCAAAGACAGAAATATATCCCAAAAGATGTTACACAAAATGTAAAACTACAGGACACGGGGAACAGGTCAACACTCTGCTACTTACCCAGCAGCCGCTGGCTTCACATGCAAGTAGTTCTCTTGCACAAAAAGTGGTGCAATTGAGTAATCATGAAAGAAGAGGTCTGACTTGTCTATCAGACTCATACGGGCGGTTTCCTCCCCAGCAGCAAACACTTTTCTCACAATATCAAAGGGACCCTGAAATCAGGAGGTTGACTTTTTGTAATCACTGTTTATATAGATGTCATTTTGTAAATAAGTAAAATAGTGTGTTTATCGAATGGAATATCCAAAAGGTATTTAAAAAAATATATATTCATCAAGATTCATGCCTTGCTCAAAATATTAATCGTCACAAATAATACTCAGATATAACACACTGCTAAGCAAGGTGAGGGGAGTGCAATGTGATTTTCCAAAAGACCTATATTTGTATTTATATCCCTCTTCCCCTTTGTAGTTTTTCCTGGGAGTGCTTGATACTAATGCTGGATGTCCTAAATGGGAATGTGATCCACTTCCCAGCACCAACATTCCCTATTTTCTATAGTTTCTATGTTTACCCTTGAGCAGAAAATTCACCAAAAAACAATTATAAAAGTCACCAAATTATACCAAGCAAGAGCAAATCTCAGTCAGTGCTGGGATACAAATTCATGAGTTTGGAGGGAAGCCCAAAACTCCACAAATTATACTAGAATTCTATTCCTACAATATGTGCGACAATAAAGAATAAATCATTGTCTAAATGATGGCCTCACCAGTTTAATATCTTTCCTGGTCCGGCTGCCATTTTCTTTGGCCTGATCGTAAGTCAGAGTCTTGTTTTCTGCACACCACATACTGAGATTATGCAGAACCTAAAAAGTTTGGGAAAGAAATACATACAGCTTCAAAGTACAAGGTCAATGGTAGAGTGTATGAACATGTAGGACTCATGCTGGGTCGGTGGACAGAGGGCAAAGTAAAAGACCACCACAGAACACTTTAAAACAGCTCAAAGGCCCTGTTCCAGAATAGAAACTGCATACTGATGAGTTTGGAATTTTTCCTCCCACCCACCCCCGCTCCATCCACACACTATTTTTCAGTTAGGGCCATGGAACACACCTGAGGGGCACATGGCCCTTTATCCAAGATTTGCTAATGTTTCTCAATTATCTGCCACTATGAGCTGCATGAGGGGTTGACTATTTGGCACCATTCCCAGTTGGCAAGGATCAGATCCTCAGACAGTGAAGACAGCGGCCCAATGGGGGAGAAAGACAACATCTGGCATGATTTTGTTTAAAATGCAACCGAGAGGAAAAAAGTGGTGGAGTATTTTCCAACAAATATCCAACAAGAAGGCCACTGTAGGGCCTTAACATTCAAGTTTTTTTTAATCTGATGACATTATTGCCAATGTTATTTAAACTTCTGTTGAAGGTTCTGTGTAGCCAGTTGCTGAAGAAGGAACTGATCAAACAAGTGTGGGTTGACCAAGATACTCGTGAGCAACTTGTGTAGGTCCCTCTCACAATTGAAGACAGACTATATATTCAAAGGCTTGCTGTAAAGTAATACTGGGAAATTAATTGAAATCCATCCGTAATACTGGATATTACCAGGAAAATGAGGAGTCTGCACTGTTAGAGGAGCAACGAGATTTGGATGTCCAGGTACACAAATCACTAAGAGCTGGTGCACAGGTACAAAAAGTAATCAAAATGGCTAATGGAATTTATCTCAAGGGGGCTGGAATAAAAATGGGAGGAAGTTATGATTCAGTTGTAAAGAGCCTTGGTCAGACCCCATCTTGAGAACTGCATTCAGTCTGGCCACCGCACCTCAGAATGGATATATTGGCCTTGAAGGGGTGCAGCACAGGTTCACCAGAATGATACCGGGGCTTAGAGGGTTAAATTGAGGACAGGTCGCATAAACTTGGCTTGTATTGCTTGAGCATAGAAGATTGACCTGATCGAGGTGTTTATAAAGTTATAACGATTTGATAGGGTAGATACGGAGAAACTATTTCTAGAACAAGGGGTCATAATCTTATTAGAGCTATGCTGTTGAGGAGTGAAATTACATAGGATATACAGCAAGTGAAATGACATAGGATTACATAGGATATACGGCACAGAAACAGGCCTTTCGGCCCAACCAGTCCATGCCGATGTTTATGCTCCACTCGAGCCTCCTCTCTTCTTTCCTCATCTAACTATCAGAATAACCCTCTATTCCCTTCTCCCTTATATGCTTATCTAACCGCCCCTTAAATGCATCTATACTATTCGCCTCAACCACTCCCCTGTGGTAGCGAGTTCCACTTTCTCACCACTCTCTGGGTGAAGAAGTTTCTTCTGAATTCCCCATTTGATTTCTTGGTGACTATCTTATATTTATATTGATGGCCTCTAGTTATGCTCTTCCCTACAAGTGGAAACACACTCTCTGTATCTACTCTATCAAAACCTTTCATAATTTTTACAGACCTCTATTAGGTCACCCCTCAGCCTTCTCTTTTCAAGAGAAAGGAAACCCAGCCTGTTCATCCTTTCCTGATAGGTATACCTCACATTTCTGGTATCATCCTTGTAAATCTTCTCTGCACTCTCTCCAGTGCCTCTATATCTTTTTTTATAATATGGCAACCAAAATTGCACGCAGTACTCCAAGTGTGGTCTAACCAAGGTTCGATACAAGTTTAGCATAACTTCACTACTTTTCAATTCTATCCCTCTAGAAATAAACCCTAGTGCTGGGTTTGCTTTTTTTTTAAAAAAATGGCTTTGTTAACCCCTTGTTAACCTGTGTCGCCACTTTGTGATGTGTATTTGTACTTAGAGATCCCTTTGCTCCTCTACCCCACCCAGACTAGCACCCTCCAAGTAATGTGACCTCCCTATTCTTCCGACCAAAATGTAATACCTCACATTTATCGGTGTTGAAACTAATTTGCCAATTATACAAGCACTTTTTCACACAAAGGGTGGTAGAAATCCGGAACTCTCAAAAGGCTGTGGATCCTAGGACAATTGAAGCTTTCAAGACCGAGATCGATAGATTTTTGTTAGGTAAAGCTATCAAGGGATACAGAGCAAAGGCGGGTAAATGGAGTTGGGGTACTGATTAGCCATGATCTAACTGAATGGCGGAACCAGCTCGAGGGGCTGAATATCCTGCTCTTGTTCCCATGTTTCTAATTACATCTGCGCAAGCTAATTCAATGATCCTCAGTCCTCTAACCCCAGCTCCTTTTTGAAGAAAATTGTCTACCTTCGCCTTATCTATACCTTTCAACATTTTATTTTTGTTCCCATTTTCAGGTAATTCTAGGAGTAGTTGTAAGATACAAGTTATGAAGTTTTAGTCACTGCTGTAACTGCAACATGCACTGTATTAAGCAGTCAAACTATATTGAAAACCAAGAGTAAGAAAAAGCATTCCTCACCTCAAAAGGGACTCAGTGGTGATAATTAGTATCAAGTTTGATACAAGTCTAGTAAAAGGTTTTTAAATTATTGAGGCGACGAGGCAATACCTGCAAACAGGCAGTTCTGTAACATATCACTTTACTGTCTTCAATCACACAAACAATTTGTCATCAACTCTAGCTCTCTGCAAGGCTTCGGTTCACATGATCACTGCAGTCACTAACCTGTCTGATATCCTGATTGGCTGCAAGTATAATTTCATTCATAGCTGGAGGTGGAATCTTCAAGCCTTCTTTAAAAGCAACAGTCATCATAGCACCCTGAAGAGAGAGAAAGAAGCTTACAGAAGTCATTGAAGGGTCAATTATATCAGTGCTGCGCAGACTATGATGTTAGTTTTATTTTCAATATCGTTTATTGGTGTGTTTGTGGACGGTGGTAGTTATACATTGCTATAAAGTAACTGTTCTGTAAAATATAATGCTGCCTTTGTCCCTATGGGCAAGACACTCAAATTTACTGTACTGCACAAAATAGCCTCTTCAATTATCGCCCCTTCTACTTTTCCAAAGTGCTAAAATAAAAATCAGCAGTTTCATTGGTCAAGTGCTAAAGCAGTCAGGCTCATACAGTGCTCTGAACACAACGGTGATGAGTTCCCAGCACAACACTCACCCACCATTTGTACCCGAGCATGTATGAGAGAGTTTACACCCAGCTCTTCTGCAAGCATGGCAAGTGAGGGCAAAAATCTGAAGAATGGGAGTGGGGTGACATTCGAGTCACAATTCATACATCAATAGTTGGGTGGCTAAATAGTGTAATAGTCATAGTTGCTACCTTCATGGCAGAGACCAGTACACAGAAATGTAAACAACCAGGAACCCACAGAATAGCAGAATTGAGAGTCATTTAACACAACAGATGGACAACTATTGAAGCCCCACCTTGATTTGTTCAACTCGAGGCCGCTGGAAGCGGAGGTCGAAGCAGTAATTGGCCAATGAGCGAATCTTGGGATGGTTACGGTCGTTACACATACAGATTATAGGAACCTTGGTCTGTTTAATGAGAGAAATCAGTTCCTGAAACAGAAGAACAAAAATACATCCAATGTCACACCCAAGTTCCTGTTAAGACGGTTAGAGCAGCCACTCCGAATCTGCCCTCTGACGTGACAAGACCAAGAGGAGAGAAGGAAATCACGACCGTTAATCCAGATTCTACACAAACGGACAGTCGGATGACATCACACCTCAATAATTACAGCATATTGTTTTCCTTCGTTGCTATGAGGTGGATCTGTGCTTCTCAGATTAGTAGGTGGTGTCCAAACCTGGCATTTTTGCATCTTATTTCACAGTGATGAGAAAGAGGTTTTCTGGATAATTTTTCTATGTTTCCTGAACTTCTGGTTTTCCCCTCCATGGTAGGATTCTAAGGATTCCATTGGCTAAGTCACCCTCTGGTACCTCCCCCAGGAGGCCATTCTTCACCTAGACAGTCAATGTAAGCATCACCACTGATCCCAAAGCAGTCCTCATTTCAGGTCCACAGACATGCAACTGCAATTAGGTCAGGAATTTCCAGATTTTTTTTTCCTTAATTGGCCTGGGTTTTTATCTGGTGTTTCACCTCTCCCAGGATATCGCACGGCTTTTGGGTGGGGAGTGTATATATTGTGATGCACAAGGCATTGTGTGGGACAGGCTGGATGGACCAATGGGTCTTTTCCAGTCTGTCATTGTCGGAACTCTCCAAGAGGAATCACTAAATATGGATCACGAGTAGGAATTCTGGTTAATTTTCCCCATTTTTTTATTTTTATTTTTTTTATTCGCTTATGGGATCTGGGCATCGCTGGCAAGGCCAGCATTTATTGCCCATCCCCAGTTGCCCTCGAGAAGGTGGTGGTGAGCCGCCTTCTTGAACCGCTGCAGTCCGTGTGGTGATGGTACTCCCACAGTGCTGTTAGGGAGGGAGTTCCAGGATTTTGACCCAGCGACAATGAAGGATCGGCGATATACTTCTAAGTCAGGATGGTGTGTGACTTGGAGGTGGTGGTGTTCCCATGTGCCTGCTGCCCTTGTACTTCTAGGTGGAAGAGGTCGCGGGTTTGGGAGGTGCTGCCGAAGAAGCCTTGGCGAGTTGCTGCAGTGCATCTTGTAGATGGTACACACTGCAGCCATGGTACGCCGGTGGTGGCGGGAGTGAATGTTTAAGGTGTTGGATGGGGTGCCAATCAAACGGACTGCTTTGTCCTAGCTGGTGTCGAGCTTCTTGAGTGTTATTGGAGCTGCACTCATCCAGGCAAGTGGAGAGTATTCCATCACACTCCTTACTTGTGCCTTGTAGATGGTGGAAAGGCTTTGGGGAGTCAGGTGGTGAGACACTCGCCGCAGAATACCTAGCCTCTGACCTGCTCTTGTTGCCACAGTATTTATGTGGCTGGTCCAGTTACGTTTCTGGTCAATGGTGACCCCCCAGGATGTTGATGGTGGGGGATTCAGTGATGGTAATGCCATTGAATGTCAAAGAGCGGTGGTTAGACTCTCACTTGTTGGAGATAGTCATTGCCTGGCACTTGTGTGGCAACTAGGGATGAGCACTAAATACTGGCTTACCAGAGTCACCGCATCTCAAGAACAAAAAGAAAATCTCATGGAAAGCAAGTGCACATTGGCAGGGATTTAAAAAAAAGAAATCTGCCCTCCAAAAACAACTTCACTGGATAGAAGTCTCCAGCTCCGTTAATACTACAGGAAATCAGTAACATCTCACTGGGTCACTGGAGTTCACACTAAATACGGACTGTGCATTGTTGGAAATACTGTCCTGCAAATACAATGATAAACAGCAGTCCCTCTTTCCACAGCCACCCCAGTGCTCAAACATAAACAAGATGTGGTATTTCATTAACAGTTCCCTAGTTAAATGTTATTTAAACGAATGAGGCTCTACATCAAATGAAGTAGTCAAACGGTGTTACCTGTATCCCTCCCCTGTCCTCATTGCCAGCCATACCATCCACCTCATCCATGATTAGTAAGTGTTTGGTGCTTACTGATGATGAAGCTCCTGAAAAGAGGAAAGCATAATTTGTATTGAAAAAAAATCTTGTCAACCATTTCTCAAATTGTACAGCAGTGTACTGGCAAATACTGATCTGAAGCCACTACACACATCAGCACATACCGGAGTAGAATCCTTTGATGCTAGTGTTGTTCAGCGACTCTGCTATCACTTCCTTCAGTGTGTTCTTGCTGCGAGTGTCACTGGCATTGAGTTCAACATAGCTGTATCCCAGATCCTTCCAGGAAAAAGAAATACAATTTGACTTGTCAATTTCTTTTTAAAATTTATATAAAGAAAATCCGGATGAAGAGCCAAGACCCTTGTTGAAGGACACTAAAGTCAGAGAAGGCAAGGTAAATAAAGAAACAGGGGCTAGGTGACACCAAGCTTGGGATCTAGAGACCTGTAGATTGTAGGGTTCTTTATTTAAGTTGAAGAACCTAGGAGAAAGTAAGTTCCCCTATTCAGATACAAACTACCAACTGACACGAGAGAAGCAAAACAGAAAACAAAATTTTGATGAGTGCATGGACTTCCATTCGTGTTATAGCCACTCAGTTCATTATTAGGCTTATTCTGAGAGATGAGCGTGCAAGGAGATGTTTTGTAAAGTCTGCATTTTACACGATCATTCCAGTTTTGATGGATGTACTCAATTTGCAACCTAATTGCGTACTGTTCCCTTGGATACTGAAATCAGCTTCATCTCAGAGATTTCATAACTAGTGTTTCAAGTCACAGCATTTTGATGAGGCAGAGCAATGGGTAATGGTGACAACAGGACATCCTAATGCAATGTTTGTGGAATTTCTCTCTTTGTTCATTTTCTGCACAAATATATTTACTCCTTGCTGGGGTAAGATTCCACAGGCACCAATAATCCTCTAGTGCCTCACTCAAGGGGCCATTTCTCAGATGCGAGACTTGATCAGGAGTGTTGGCAGGCTATCTCACTGAAGGAAGCATCGCTGCTCAGTCATATTCTGTCCGCACCCATCTCTATAGCTCAACTCATTGGATAAGCACACTTTTCCATCGAGAATTTTGTTTATCATATTAATTTTTACCCGTTTGGTCTCGGCATCAGTCTGGTTAGACTTATGCATCATATGCTCCAGTGTTTAACAGCGTTGTCCCACGTAACCAAAATGCCTTTTAACAACCTGCAAACAGGGATGCAGCTGAGAAATGAGCTCTCATGAATGTCTGTCACCTTATGATTCTTAATGAATAATTCTACTTCTTTATGAATCGTAGCAAAGTACCAAGTAAAATAATGAAGTTGGTAAATTGTCCAAGTATGGACACAAACATCTAGTACGAAAGTGGTTGGGCACAAAGGTTTCAAAAGCCTTCAACTCAGGAGATCTTAGTGTTTTTTTTATTACCAATGGTGTTCATATGAATAGTTAAAGAAAGATTAAGATTTACAGAGGCTTGGGATAGGTAATACTGTCAGCCTCCAGGAGTGTCCAAGAGTATGGTAGGGCAAGCATAGGACCGGGACTTGAGGGAATGCACTGCAAGATACTGCAGTCTGGTCAGGTCAAACCTGGAGTGCTATGCACACTTCCGGACACCATAACAAGGGAGCCATTTGGCCTTACAGGCAGTGCAGAGGAGAGCAATGAGGCCGATTCCTAGTGTCAGAAGGAAGAGGAACGACTTGATAAACTAGGGTAGAGACGATACTCAATGGGAATGGAGAAAATTAACCCAATCAGTACTTTCTTGTGCAGCAGAGTAGAAAAGCAAGAGGGCACAAATTGAAGGTTATGAGAGGGCTCTAGCTAGGACAGATTTTCCAGGAAGAGACACACCAGGACATTGGACTCATTTAAGAAACAAGTAGATGCTGCAATAGGGAAGGCAGGGTTGGTATTCTGGAAGAATCAGATCAAATGAGCCAAACAGCCGCCTTTATCTAAACCCAGCTGTAAAATCTGCAGGTGTTCAGTTCAACATGAACAGAATTATCTTCTCCAATTGCTCATGCAAAACAATCCACTATCATAATGCTTTCTCTGGGGGGAAAAAAATAACCTCAGGTCCTGTATCATTTCCAAAATTCAAGTTTATCGGATGTGAAGTTTGATCATCAATGCTTCTATTGAGACTTGCTTGAAAGATTGTGCAAATTGATTGTAACTATACAGCAACATTTGCACATTTTCTCTTTGTGCCAGTGCTCTGAATCATCCATTAATTAAATACCGTGCATTACTAGGGGGAAATGAATACAAACACTGCCTAGTTCTCATTGTGACATATGCTTATAACTGAACAAAGTGCCGAGATAACACGAGATTGTGATATTTGTGTTTCGACATTAAGAAAGTTCACTGCACTCAATGTTAGTGCATTGATCCATTGCTGCATTTACACTGCTGACTGAAAGCTGTAGCATGGATTGCAGTCAGTCAGTACCTTCTTTACACTGAATGGAACTGCTGTGCTGCTGCCCAGGAGAGAGCTCTGCACACACAGGCAAGTGGAGCTCTTCTTCCAACAATTAAAATTTAAATGTTTAGATAATGCGAGCAGCAAGATCCACACTGTAAAAATAAATGAACTGCAGGTGGGTTTAAAAAAAGTGTCCAGGAAGTCCAAGAGACTGACTGGCACTTCCTAAATCATAGTTGGAGTAATACTCCATGGTACAAAAGCAAAATACTGCAGATGCTAGAAATCTGTAAAAAAAAAAACAGAAAATGCTGGAAATACTCAGGTCAGGCAGCATCTGTGGAGAGAGAAACAGAGTTAACGTTTCAGGTCAATGACCTTTCATCAGAACCCATGGTGTTGGAGTAAAACTCCATAGTGTTCTCAAACCCAAGTAATGAGACACTACCTGCTCCAAGAGTATCACATTGCATCTCTCTGGATTCAGGTTGGATCCCATCTCTGGATTTATACTGCAACCCTCAAAAATTGTATTATAAATGCACCACATGTTAATCGTGGAAGGAAAAGACATTCTATTCCAGCACTGTGTTCTTACCTTAGAGACTAGAGTAGCGGTGGTCGTTTTACCTACACCAGGAGGACCGGACAGCAGAGCAGCTTTGAAACTTGAACCATCGTCCTTCCCACCAAATTTGCCGAATTTCACTGTACAAAGACATAGAGAGTAATTACATGCTCTGCATTATACAGCCAAAACAGGGCACAATTTATTACTAAGAGAAAGCATACAAGGGCTGTTTTTTGTACGACTTGTGTCCCAAGTGATCTTGAGATCCCCTCATTAGCAATTATTTGGAGATCCCTGCACCGATTGGACCCTATTGTTGGTAAAAGAATCAGAGGAGAGATGAGGAGAATTTTTTTTATGTAGCAAGTTGTGATGATCTGGAATGCACTGCCTGAAAGGGCGATGGAAGCATATTCAATAGTAACATTCAAAAAGGAATTAGATAAATAATTTGCAGGGTTATGGGGAAAGAGAAGGGGAGTGTGACTAATTGGATACCTCTTTCAAAGAGCTGGCACTGGCACAATGGGCTGAATGGCCTCCTTCTATGCTGTATGATTCTATGATATGCATACTTATTGTGAATCATTGTACTAGGTGAACTAACATTAAGCTTCTGGAAAAAATTTAGCTACGCAGGAAGATTAGATGCCGATGACAGTTGGAATCTATGCGCCTAAAAACAGGATGTTTCTAACAGAAAAAGACAAAATTGTGATTTGTCTAGAGCAAACTGTTATATGAAGTTCTGACAAAAGGTCATCGACCTGAAACGTTAACTCTGTTTCTCTCTTCACAGATGCTGCCTGACCTGCTGAGTATCTCCAGCATTTTCTGGTTTTATTTCAGATTTCCAGCACCTGCAGTATTTTCTTTGTGTTATATGAAGATGTGTATATGATTAAAAATGCAAGTAAAGGTTGTCTCATGACAAATTGCTAATAACGAAAGACTGCTAACAAACAAAAAGATGTCAAGGATGGTTAAAAAACATGATAAGGGAGAATAACAGATGTCAGGTCTGATGTTATGTTCCAAATATGATAACTATGTCATGGGAACTGGTCCTGACAAGTAGGTTATAAAATCTAGTAGAGGAGAGGTGAACTGCTTTCATCCGACAGGAGACGTCGGCAGGCCAGGAATGCCCCGAAACAGGTTAGCCTGGCTATGTGATAGAAGAGCGGACAGACTGATCAGGCACAAGACCCAGGTTCTCTCGGAGGAAAGCAAGCAGTAAGTCATGAAGAACGTCCTGCCGAAATATTAAATGATTATAAATAAACTTAAAAGAAACTAGAGCCTCTGTCTCCCTCTATTCCCAAGTTACATTGAAACCAGACAAGTCTGCCAGTGGCTTGGGTCATGTAATATGTCAACTTTCCGAGACAGGTTAGTTGTACCCAGATGGTAATTAAATAACACTGCAGGAAACATGTAGGCCACAGGGGCAGAATATCCAGCACGGCAGCAAATTTAAAGAGCCGCTGCTTTGCCTTAAGGGGCAGCCACAGATTGCGTCAATTTGTGGATGCTGCAGAAATTCCATTCACTGGTTTGCAATTGATGGTTGAAGGCAGCACAATGGTCCAGAGAAAAGAAAACTAAATGAGCCCTGGAGGTCATGCTGAGGGGAGGTGCAGCAAAGGAGAGCTGCCCTCTATGGAGCAGCGAGTCACTCCTCTCTCCCTACTCCCCCTCCAAAGAATCTGCTGCCTGGGAGAACCTGGTAAGCAGACGAGCATAGTTTCAGACATGCAGAGGTTGGCACACGGATGAGCAACATTTTTCCCCAAGTTGAGGAAGGTAAGTGTACCTGCATTTAGCTGCTTCAAGTATAATGGTGCAACATGCCTAGAACAAAGACTTTCACTGCACTTTGCAACTGTGGATGGTTTAGCCTCAATTTTTTTTTTTTTTTTTTTTTTTTTTAATTACACAAATACAAAACTAGCCCATATTCAGGTTTCCAAGGAAACCTTTAAATGTGGTTCAATCAGAAAACTTTGGCCCACTAACTCCTGCATACTTTAGGAGGCATGGTGGCCATTTGTACTGTAATGTCCATGCTCTTCAAAGCTCCAGCACTTTATCAATTTGTTTCAACTTGCAGGAAAAAGCAGCACAAAATGGAAGGGAGAGACGAAGAACAGGTAATGGTTCCTCCAACCTCAAACCCCTCTCAGGGAAATGATTCTCCAAGCAGTGGACCTGGAATCAAAAGAACCAATTGAAAAGGTTCATGCTGCAGAGTATCTCCCAGTTGCAGGCTTGTACCCATCATAGATGTTTATTCTTCCTTCCCAGTCATTCACACGCTCAGGCAGTCTCGTCACACCACGTATTGGCAAGTCACGCATAAGGAGTGTGTCACTGATACCATTGTAATAGGTGTGTTTCTATAGAAGTCTCTAAGGAGCTGCCAGCCACACTATCACCTCACAGCACCCATCATCACTCATTCCACTCATCCCAAGCATCGGCATTCACGCCAGGATTTAGATTCTGAGATTCAGGAGAGCGCACTGGGTGAAGCACACAGGATAATAAGGAAGCACAAGTGGAATTGGCAGAGAAGCAGGAACTTGCTGACTGGAGGGCCAGCTCAAGACTCAACCAATTCTGACTGAACACACTGCACCAACAAAGTTGCAAAGAAACATTTTGTCACCCTCACCTACAGGTTTGCTGCCTCCAGAGTTGTTCATGTGCCACTTTTTCAGCCAGCGGACTAGTTTATTTGCACAGCTCTGCTCCCCTTGTTGTCCTATTATATTCTTCAGCGCTGCAGGTCTATATTTATCCACCCACAGCAAACTTGGTTCCTCCTTCGCTAAAGTCCGCAACTGAGGTTCACACTTCAGTGTAGGCCTATTGGTGAAAGGTTCTGCTTTGAATGAAATACTCCTCTTCATACATCTCGAGGACTCGCCGCTCTCTGGTGCTGAAGGACTGATCTTTTTATGTTCAGTTTGTTTTTTTGATGCTGGCGAGATGTTCTTACTGTGCTCACCTGCTTCTCTTGCATTGGACTTTGATTTTTTAACCTGTAATTTTAAAAATTAAGAAAATAAAATCTGTCCTCATCAAGTCAACTAAGGGATTTAAATTAATACATAGTTCTGAAGGGAAGTTTCTTTTTGGTCATTTGCAGAGGTGCTCATTAAGCAACATACAATGAAAGAAAGCATTTCATGACCCAAAAACGTCCCAAAGCGCTTCACAGCCAATGAAGTAGTTTTGAAGTGCCTTTACTGTTGTAAAGCAGGGAACCGTGAAAGCCAATTTGCACAGCAAGGTCCCACAAACAGCAATGAGATAAATGACCAGATAATCTATAGTTTGTTTGTTTGTTTGTTTTTAAAAAAGTGATGTTGGTTGAGGGATAAATGGACACCAGGAGAAATCCTTTTTGCTCTTCTTCGAATAGTTCTACGAGATCTTTTATGTCCGCACCTGAGAGAGCAGACAGGGCCTTGGTGTAATGTCTTATCCGAAAGATGGCACCTTCGGCAGTATGGCTCTGGAGTGTCAGCCTAGATTGTGTGATCAAGTCTCTAGAGTGGGGCTTGAACCCACAATCCTGAGTCAGAAGTGAGAATGTTACCACTGAGCCCAGGCTAACAACTTCATACAAACTCATTAATGTATTCATAACTAATACACAGCATGTTTTCAGCCCATAAGTGATAAAGAAGGTCGTACAATGCATTGAAAATAGGCAGCTGTAAACACCATCAAACTTACATTCTGAAATTTGACCTTATGGGTGAGCTGCCTAATGGATTTATGCATGAACCAATGCTTATTTGTTTCCTCTAATAATGGTTAACATTCAGTACTAAGACAGGGCTCACACCAAGCTTAGGGTGTTGCAAAACTGAAATTTATGATTTAAAATCTTCATTAAAAGGAGAAAATAAATATTGTTGCCTGAATCTCACAAATTAAATCAAAAGAACTGAACTCATCAAAAGCATTCTGTAAACCAGTCACAACAGTAACTTCAAATTAATTATGTAGCAATATTAAAGGGGAACACATTTGGCAAATGGCATCTTTCTGGTTTGCCGAGAGGGGGTTAAACAGTGCCACGATCCAGTAGGAACCTAAATTACCATAGGACACATCAATGTGATCACAGCTGCACTTATTGGGACCTCGGAAATACTTATTGGAAGTGTTTGATTCCAACAAAGGTACAATCAAAATTTCATGGATACCTTTGTGTTTGGCAATAGAAGACCTTATTCCAGGAGAGCAGCTGGCTACAAGTGGGAATGAGGATTATATAAAATACCGCAGAGTGAAGAGTGAAAGATCGAAACTCCACTAACATACAAATAGCAGGATTAGTCTCACCACAAAAATCTCTCATGCAATGTGGTACTCAGCCACATAAACCAAGGTCCCAGGTTCGATCCCTGGTTTGTGCTGAATTAGCTGATCCCAGTCAGAGAAGTGGTGGAGGGTGAAACAGGCTCGTGTCTGGACTAGGTAAGAGGGGGAACCAGCCAGGTTTTCCACATCTGATCACTTTCACAAGGCATTTGATAAGATAGCTCAAGAGGTTTGTTAGAAACATCCTGGCATATGGTATAAAAGGAAATGTAGCAGCATGGATAAGAAGTTAGTTGACAGACAAAAAAAAGGAATTAGGATGAATAGGTGCTGCTCAGAATGGAAAGGGTTGGAAACAGTGTTGGGTCCACTTTTGTTCTCAGCATATATAGATAATTTGGACTTGGATATAGAGAGCACAATTTTAATCTTTGCTGGCAAAACAAATAGGTTTGGCAAACATTGAGGATGACTGTAAAAGACTTCTGGAAGACAGACAAGTTAGCAAAATGGGCAGACAGGTGTCTGATGCAATTTAATGTGGATAAGTGAGGGGTAGTGCATTTTGGCAGAAGGCAACAAGGAATGGGAGTATGCACTTAATGGAAGACACAAGATTCCCACACTATACCCATATCCCTTGATTCCCTTAGTATCCAAAAATCTATCGATCTCTGTCTGGAATATACTCAACGACTGAGCATCTACAGCTCTCTGGGCTAGAGAATTACAAAGATTCACAACCCTTTTAAGTGAAGAAATTTCTCATCATCTCAGTCCTAAATGGCCAACCAAATGGTTCACTAAGGTCCTTTAGGGAAGGAAATCTGCCATCCTTACCTGGTCTGGCCTATGTGTGACTCCAGACCCACAGCAATGTGGTTGACTCTTAACTGCCTTCTGAAATGGTCCAGCAAGCCACTCAGATGTAAAAAAAACACTACAAAAAACAAGAATAATAAAACCGGACGGACCACCCGGCATCGACCTCGGCACCAGCTGCAGACACGACAATGGCACAGCCGAACCTGCAAAGTCCTCCTCACCAACATCTGGGGACTTGTGCCAAAATTGGGAGAGCTGCCCCACAGACTAGTCAAGCAACATCCTGATATAGTCATATACAGAATCGTACCTTTCAGCCAATGTCCCAAACACCTCCATCACCATCCCTAGGTATGTCCTGTCACACCGGCAGAACAGACCCACCAGGGGTGGCGGCACAGTGGTATACAGTAGGGAAGTGGTAGCCCTGGGAGTCCTCAACATTGACTGCAGACCCCATGAAGTCTCATGGCTTCAGGTCAAGCATGGGCAAGGAAACCTCCTGCTGATTACCACCTCCCTCCCTCAGCTGATGACTCAGTACTCCTCCATGTTGAACACCACTTGGAAGAAGCACAGAGTAGCCAGGGCACAGAATGTACTCTGGGTGGGGGACTTCAATGTCCATCATCAACAGTGGCTCGGTAGCACCACTACCGACCGAGCTGGCCGAGTCCTGAAGGACATAACTGCCAGTCTGGGTCTGCAACAGGTGGTGAGAGAACCAACACGAGGGGAAAAACCTACTTGACCTCGTCCTCACCAATCTACCTGTTGCAGATGCATCTGTCCATGACAGTATTGGTAGCAGTGACCACCGCACAGTCATTGTGGAGACGAAGTCCCGTCTTCACACTGAGGGCACCCTCCATCGTGTTGTGTGGCACTACCACCGTGCTAAATAGGATAGATTCAGAACAGATCTAGCAGCTCAAAACTTGGCATCCATGAGGCGCTGTGGGCCATCAGCAGCAGCAGAATTGTATTCCACCACAATCTGTAACTTCATGGTCCGGCATATCCCTCACTCTACCATTACCATAAAGCCAGGGGACCAACCCTGGTTCAATAAGGAGCGCAGAAGAGCATGCCAGGAGCAGCACCAGGCATACCTAAAAAATGAGGTGCCAACCTGGGGAAGCTGCAATACAGGACTACATGCATGCTAAAAAGCGGAAGCAGCATGCTATAGACAGGGCTAAGCAATCAACAATCAACAGATCAGATCAAAGCTCTGCAGTCCTGCCACACCCAGTCGTGAATGGTGGTGGACCATTAAACAACTAACAGGAGGGGGCGGCTCCATGAATATCTCCATCCTCAATGATGGTGGAGCCCAGCATGAGTGCAAAAGACAAAGCTGAAGCATTCACAACCATCTTCAGCCAGAAGTGCCGATTGGATGATCCATATCAGCTTACTCCTGAGGTCCCCACCACCACAGAAGCCAGTCTTCAGCCAATTCGATTCACTCCACGTGATATCAAGAAACGGCTGAGCGCACTGGATACAGCAAAGGCTATGGGCCCCGGCAACATCCCGGCTGTCGTGCTGAAGACTTGCGCTCCAGAACTAGCCGCGCCTCTAGTCAAGCTGTTCCAGTACAGCTATAACACTGGCATCTATCCGACAATGTGGAAAACCGCCCAGGTACGTCCTGTCCACAAAAAGCAGGACAAATTCAATCCAGCCAATTACTGCCCCATCAGACTACTCTCAATCATCAGCAAAGTGATGGAAGGTGTCGTCAACAGTGCTATCAAGCAGCACTTACTCACCAATAAACTGCTCACTGATGCTCAGTTTGGGTTCCGCCAGGACCACTCGGTTCCAGACCTCAATACAGCCTTGGGCCAAACATGACAAAAGAGCTGAATTCCAGAGGTGAGGTGAGAGTGACTGCCCTTGATATCAAGGCAGCATTTGACCAAGTGTGGCATCAAGGAGCCCTAGTAAAACTGAAGTCAATGGGAATCAGGGGGGAAACGCTCCACTGGCTGGAGTTATACCTAGCACAAAGGAAGATGGTTGCGGTGGTTGGAGGTCAACCATCACAGCCCCAGGATATCGCTGCAGGAGTTCCTCAGGGCAGTGTCCTAGGCCCAATAATCTTCAGCTGCTTCATCAATGACTTTCCCTCCATCATAAGGTCAGAAGTGGGGATGTTCGCTGATGACTGCACAGTGTTCAGTGCCATTCACAACTCCTCAGATAATGAAGCAGTCCATGCCCACCTGCAACAAGACCTGGACGACATTCAGGCTTGGGCTGATAAGTGGCAGGTAAAATTCGCGCCACACAAGTGTCAGGCAATGACTATCTCCAACAAGCGAGAGTCTAAACACCGCCCCATGACATTCAACGGCATTACCATTGCCAAATCCCCACCATCAATATCCTGGGGGGTCACCATTGACCAGAAACTTAACTGGACCAGCCACATAAATACTGTGGTATATATCAATGATTCATACTTCAATGTAGAGGTTATAATTAAGGAGGCATACGGGATACTTTCCTTTATTAGCCGAGGCATAGAATATAAGAGCAGAGAGGTTATGCTTGAACTGTATAAAACACTAGTTAGGCCACAGCTAGAGTGCTGCGTACAGTTCGGGTCACCACATTACAGGAAAGATGTGATTGCACTAGAGAGGGTACAGAGGAGATTAATGAGGATGTTGCTAGGACTGAAGAATTTTAGCTACGAGGAAAGATTGGATAGGCTGGAACAGAGGAGGCTGAGGGGAGACTTAACTGAGGTGTATAAAATTATGAGGGGCCTAGATACAGTGGATAGGAAGGACCTATTTCCCTTAGCAGAGAGGTCAATAACTAGGGGACATAGATTTAAAGTAATTAGTAGAAGGATTAGAGGGGAGTTGAGGAGAAATCTTTTCACCCAGAGGGTGGTGGGGGTCTGGAACACACTGCCTGAAAGGGTGGTAGAGGCAGAAACCATCATCATATTTAATAAGTGCTTGGATATGCACTTGAACTGCTGTAACCTGCAGGGGTACGGACCAAGAGCTGGAAAGTGGGATTAGGCTGGATAGCTCGTTATCGACCAACGCAGACACGATGGGCCGAATGGCCTCCTTCTGTGCCGTAAATTTCTATGATTCTAAGTTAGATCATCCCATGAGAAAATAGTGTGGATATCAGGTACAAATAAACTCACCATAACAGAAGCATACAATTATCAATTACTTTAATCGAAAGGATGCCAATCTTGACTAGCTCATAGTTCTGTTATCTTGGAGATATGAACCCTGCGCAAGACAAAGCTGAAGCGTTATAGATCGAGTACTTTATCTCTTTAAAACTGACCTCGTCTTCAGCTGCAATCTCATACTTTGATCTCTTTCCCGGCATTCGACGGATCAGATCCAGCAGTCCATCTTCATCAATTTGTTTTGTTCCAATACTCTCTGCCTAAAAAAGTTTTTTTTTTCCCCCCAAAGAAATAAAACCACACTTAATTTCAATGAAAACTTATTATGGATCATATATTTGGTGCTTTCAGAAAGTCATGGAAGGTCAATATTACAAATTGCAGGTCAGCAAAGAATGGCAAGACAGCAATTATGAAAAAGTTAACATCTGATCTCTAACTTGTATGTAGTTAGAATATTACACTAGTTTTATAATTGCAATATTAAAGATCACATCGGCCACCTTTAATGTCACAGAAGCATCAACACTCTTATACAACGACTGGTATCAATTGTACCTCCACCATGTTTAAAGAGTGGTGCTCATTACTACGCTCGTGCTACCGAAAGGTACTCACTTTGTCCAGTTTGGCTCGTCCACCTTCTCGACCCGTCACTAGGTAATTTGTTTTCTTACTAACATTTCCTGTCAGCTTCCCTCCATGACGCTCGATTAAAGACTTGGCATCATCACGTTCCATGGACTCCAGGACTCCTGTAATGACGAACGAAAGTCCTTCCAAGCAGTTCTCAGCTCCCTTAATGATAAGAATTTGAACAGTCATTCTAATCATAATGTACTAATCACTCTTTCTACGAGGTCTTTATGATGTTTGTGAGAGGATGTAACACAGCGAGACAATAGATTGGAGGCTAGAAGTAGAAGAATTGCCTACCAAATGACAAGCTTTTTCCTTGTATTCTTTCCAGGAGTGTAAGAGTGATGTTAAAAAAGCCTACCCGTATATGGGAGCAATAGATGGACTTGGCCTTTAGAGAGAATCAAGAGCTGATGAGAGGAAAGAAAGTGATTGGCAGAAAGAAACATTTCCTGGAGGCAATTGGGAAGATGCAAGAGCCCCATTTGAGTGCACTGGAGACAGTCAATAGGTGAGGAAAGACACACACACACACAGGGAATCTCTGGATAGCAATCAGGAGCAAAACGTGGCCAATTTCCTCCCTCTCCCAGGAACACGGAGGCCATTTGCAGCACCCCTAGCCACCTGGCTGACTCTACTAAGCATAGGCCATGGAGAAAAACATCTGGGACCTCCCTGGTCCATATGACACAGTTCCATGGAAAGGGGAGGGGGTGGCGTGTGGGAAAGGGGGCCTGACCAATTGACCTATGGTGAGGAGCAGCACAGTGCTCCTTATCTGGCAAACATATACACACACATCTTTCTTCCACTTCAATCTATAAACAAATAAAATCATCGAATGTTAAAGTACAGATGGAAGTCATTTAGCTCTTCACGCCCGTGCCAGCGCTCTTTATAAAGCATCCACTTAGTCCCAGTCCCTTTCCTCATACCCATTTTAAGTTGATTCTTTCTCAAATATTTATCCACTTCCCTCTGAAAACCATATCTGCTCATACCCGTTTCTGATGCATTAAAAAAAAATCTAACTTCTCCCTTTGTTGTTCTGATGATCTTAAACTTATGCCCTCTAGTTACCAACTCGCAAACCAGTGAAAATATATTTTCCCCAATTACCTCATCAAAACAATTCCCAAAACACCTCCATCAATTTCAATAAAAAGAGCCTCAGTTCCTCTAGGCGCTCATCCTTGGTATCATCTTAGCGAGAGTCTCTTCTCCATGGATTTGACATCCTTCCTAAAGTAAGGTTCTAACTGCACCTAACCAACGATTTGTATAGATTTGGCATTACCTCGGCTTTTTTTTAAAAACTTTAACAACTTGTCACCCCACTTTTAAAGATTTGGGTATCTGAACCCCTAAGTCTCTGCTATTTTTTAAAATAATTTAATCTTTATTTCCTCTCATTCTTCCTTCTAAAATTAATCACCTCATATTTTTCACTATTAAGTTTCATCTAGCATCTGTCTGTCCAATCCACTAACCTGTCCTTGCCCTCCTGAAGTCAGTCCTCTTCAGTTAATCATTCTGCTCATTTCTGTGCCATCTGCACAGTGAATTTATACCAGACTTAGATAAAGATTCAAGTGCCTATTGAGTTTCCATTAAATGCACAAAAAAGCAAGCAGCATCCAGTGATTCCCCAACTTATTGAATACCATGCTGTCTAAACACGATTTGAAATTATGTATTGTACCATCACAAATGATACAATAAAATCCAAATTGTAGAAAAATCAAGAGCAAATAATTGTTAAACATTTAGAAATAACCTTCCACCTTGGCTGATTAGATAAGGATGACCTATACCATAAAACCATGCAATGGATTTTAAACATTCTGTAATTCATAGTTAATTAGCATAAAAGAACACTATAGCATACGCTGGTTTTCAAACATATTAATTTCCATTGAAGTTATAAATAGGAACTTATCTTCTGTTTATAACTACAAATACCTTTGGTTTGCTTTCTTCTGTATCTTTCTACCAACCTACCTGGGGGATTTCTTTAGACCCCAGAGCTCGAGGTCCATCACGATTCAGGAAGCTACGATAGGCCAGGTAATTCTGACGCTTCTTTTCAGCATTCTCTGGACTCTTGGACTATAGAAACAAAGATGCAAACAGCGCTCTCTCAGCAGCTGCCTTCAAAATACCAAGCTATCCCAGAAAGAACTACTCTGAACCAAACAGAATACATTTCTGCTTAATGTGTTCAACAGCAGTGTGCTACAGTGTGGAAAGTAGGATAAACTACACATGCAACCAACACATTCCTCGACATTCAGTCAGTGCAGCCATTCCAGTTGTAAAATATAACAGTCTTGCCAACTAGCTGGTATTAAACACATTTTAATAAAATGCATTTAGTATGGTTGACCTGTTTCCATTCATTAATTTCCATTCTCTCAGTCTCATGAAATCTAATCAGCCCCGTTTTATTAGTTAAAAGGTGAGGAAAAGTCTAGGCAAGTATTTTCTGTTCAAAGTACTTGCCCAATACCAGTAGCATATTTTCCTGGATTTCAGGCACTTCCACTCCCAAGCCATTCCAAAACTGTGACTTGTAAAAATAGAGTCAAACCTGGACAGTTGCAACTCCTCTCAATCAGTGGCATGTACTGGAGGGAAGGTGGCCCAAAGCAGCAGGGCTCCAACTGTGGTAGGAAATCTGACTTTTTTTTTTTTAAAAACAAGTAAAACAGATTAACATTTTTAATATTGTTTTTCCACATTGACATGAGGGGTGGAGGGCCAGGTGAGGGGGAAGGACTCTGAACAGGAAATACCCCTTTCCCCTTTAATTTGAAGGAGACCACAACCTAAAGTGACCCAGCATGCACCTGACCCAAAGTACAGCAAATGTGACCAAAGTGCCTCCTACCTCAGGTTTATTTGGGGATATTTTCTCCTCTTTGCTTGGAGAAATCTTTTCTTTGTTTGGAAAAACAGTTTTCTCTTCTTTCTTTGGAGAAATGTTTGTCTCTCCTTTCTTTGAAGAACCAGTTTCCTCTTTTTTGGGAGAAACCTTTGTTTCCCCTTTCTTTGAAGAACCAGTTTTCTCCTCTTTCTTTGGCGAAATTCTCTTCTCTCGGACTGGTCTTGTTGGACTGTTCTCGATCACTCGTGTCAATTCTTTACGTTTCATGATGGCCAGTTTTGTACTTGTTTTCACGGGAGACATTTTACTAAATGGCTTTTCCACTTTAGTACTGGAAGATTCAGATGAAGGTTGAGAAAAAGTCCTCATGCTCTGTGATTTACTACTTACTAATTTTTCGCTGCAGTTTTTCACGTTGCTTTCAGTTTCACTCAACATCTTGGCTGAAAATTAAGGTAGAGATTGATAAGTGAAGTTTTTTTTTTTTAAATGTGCACATCAAGGTGAGGATGCTGTGAAATGGAACCCTTCCATTTCAGGGATCCAGTGTCAGCATTAAGCTTTCCGAACACAGTATGGCTAACTAAAGGGTATAGCTCCCTCTGTTCCAGGGGGTGTCCAACCATTTTCTCTTTCTGTACACTCAGTTGCTTACCATGGAACCCCACAGGCAACACAGTCATTTACACCACAATATATCAGATTCAATTGTTTATTAAAGATGACAGTGTGTGCAATATTGGGCTCCATACTATAGGAAGGATGTTGAAGCTTGAGAGGATAGAGCGCAGATTCACTAGGATGCTGCCTGGTATGAGGAAATACAAATATGAAGACAGATTTGACACTGATGCAGTCTTTTTTCATGGGAACAACACAGATCATGGCATGATACAATAGCAGCTTTTAAAATGATGAAAGGACAGGACAGGGTATATAGAAGCAGACAGTTTCCAGTAGTTGAAGGGTCAAGAATGAGGGGCCACAGATAAAAGATTAAATGCAAGAGATCTAGAACAGAGGGCAGGAGAAACTTCAGAGAGCTGTGAGGCTGTGTCATTCACTTCCAGTGTTAGTGGTTGATGCAGACACTATTTCAACATTCAAGATTAGATTGGTTAGCTGGATGAAGGCGAAGGGATATGGGAACAGGGTGGGTAAATGTGTTTAGAACTATTTGCTCAATTGGAGCATAAACACCGACAGAGTGGTTGGGCCGATTGGCCGGTTTCTGTGTTGTAACTTGTCTTTCTATGCATTCCCATCTAATTCTATGTATTTTTGTTGTTCATTAAAAGGTGCTATAATTCAAATACAATGGACTGTTATTTTTCTGTAACCAGCAGTCAGTAAATGGAGATTTTAAAAGAATAAACTTTTGACACTGGATTCTAATGAGTATTCTTATTCAGGAGGCTAGGTCAATTGAAAATTTCAAAACTTAGATTGCGAGTTTTGTGTCAGTCAAGGGTATTAAAGGATATGGAACCAAAACAGGTAAATGGAGTGAAGATACAGATCAACTGGGATCTAACCGAATAGTGGAACAGGCTCGAGGGGCTGAATGGCCTACTCCTGTTCCTATGTATTCATCTTGAAACAGAAATGTTTCTACATTTTCCTAGTTAAATATTTTATAGATTAAACTTTTACAAACACTTGGCACTATTGCTATTGGAGCAGAAAAAGCTGACAGAAGATTTAATAGAGGCTTTTAAAATGAAGAGTTTCGAAGCGGAGAAAGGATACAGGGCTGTGGGGAGAGAGCAGGGCCGTGGGAATAGCTTTGGATTTCTCTAGCAAAGAGCCGGCACAGACACAATGTGCTGAATGAAATCCCGGTTCATGGAATTCAAATTCCGGAACACCATTTGTTTTTTTAAAAAGCTTAGTTACTGCTTTTGTTATTTCAGATGGTACCAATATATTTTTACAGAACTGAACTAGGAACAAAAGTGCTTTAAAAATTTGTGACTTAACCTTTTCCACTTTAGTGACAAAAAGCACACATTTATTTAAGCCTTTTAAACAGGAAATTTGAGAGAACAGGAGTTGTCAAGGAGAAACCATTAACCATACATTTTCCGAAAATGCGAACGTGACATTTAATCACAGATTAAGTAGTGACTCGTGCAAGAACAGATAGAGACAATTCCCCCACTCTTCACTCTCCTCTTCCGGGGTATAGTTTCACCGACATTGCATGCTTTCCAGTGCCTCATCCAGTGGCTCTCCTTCATGTTTGAGCTCAAGGGAGGAAGCATTCACAGCACGCCCAACCCCACACGTGCACTTCCAGCAGAAGTCATCAACGGCACCTTCAGTGGCCACTGATAAGCTCACATTAAGCAGCTGGAGCACGCAACAGCATGCTCAAGAAACAAAGGCCAAAAGACTGAACTGATCCTTAGAGCCAGAGGTTTACAGCACAGGAGGTCATTAAGCCCATTGCATCTGTGCCAGCTCTTAGCTAACGCAGACCAAAACTAAACCCACTGCCCTACTCTCTCCCCACAGGTCCTGCATCTTCCTCTGATTCTAAACTCTTCATAATTTTAAAAATCTCTATTAAATCTCCTCTTGGCTTTTGCCGCTTCAGTGGACAGAGTCCAAGCGTCTCCTCACAACTATTGTTTCCTGTCCCTGGGATCACCCTGGTGAATGTACATTCGCTACAGTTTTAATGTCCTTTCCATAATGGAATGTCTGACACAGCACACAGGACTCTTAACTGTAGCCTAACCAATGTTTGATATAAATCTGTTATCACTTCTTTACTCATGTACTCCATGCCCCTATTTATAAAACCTAAAATTCTATTGGCCTTTTAACTGCCTCATCCACCTGCACTCACTTTCAAGGAATTATGAATTTGAACCCCCAAAATACACAGCCCTTCCCTCGGCACCTTCCCGTGCAAGCGCAGGAGATGCAACACCTGCCCTTTCATCTCCTCCCTTCCCAGCATCCAGGGTCCCAAATACTCCTTCCAGGTGAAACTTGTACTTCTTTCAGCTTAGTATACTGTATTCGCTGCTCATGATGCATTCTCCTCTACACTGGGGAGACCAAACGCAGATTGGGTGACTGCTTTGCGGAACACCTCCGTTCAGTCCTCAAGCGTGACCGAGCTTCCGGTCGCCTGTAATTTTAATTCTCCGCCCCACTCTGACCTCGGCCTCCTACACTGTTCCAATTAAGCTCAACGGAAGCTCGAGGAACAGCACCTCATCTTTCAATTAGGCACTTGACAACCTTCCGGACTCATGAGTTCAACAATTTCAGATCATAACCACTGCTCCCATTTCTTTCCCCAGACAGCAGGTGCTGGCAATACTTCTGCTGTTGCCATTTACAGCTCCTCTAGACCCATCTTTCGTTTCTTTACTTGTCCCATTACCGCTTCCTTTTGCTTGCACCATCATCCCTTTTGTCATTCAATCTCTCCTGCCTCACACCCCATCACAGACCTTCCCTTTTGTTCCAGCCTCTCCTCCCCTTCCCCTGCCTCTGTACTTGCTTAAAACCTGTTACACCTGTAATTTTTGCCAGTCTGACAAAGGTCAATGACCAGATACATTAACTGTTCCTCTCTCCACAGATGCTGCCTGACCTGCTGAGTATTTACGTCATTTTCTGTTTTCATTTCAGATTTCCAGCATCCGCAGTATTTTGCTTTGGTAATCTCTATTCATCCACACCCCTCTGCATCCTTCCATTGAGGGTATACTCCCGTTCCTGGTTTTTCCTCCCAAAACTTCTTACCTCATCCTTCTCCGCATTAAATTGCACCCGCTACCTATCTTTCCACTCCGCTAACCTGCCCTTGTCTTCCTGAAGTTAGGTTTTTTTTAATTAACAGATTTGCCAAAACTTTGCCTTACTTTTGTGTCCTCAACAAATTCCGGCATCATGTTGCCTGTGCCCAAGTTCAAATCATTTGTATATACCAAGAACAAAAGTGCACCCCTGGGAATCCAACCTTTCCCCAGACCAAACACCCATTAACCCCAACATTTTACTTCTTGTCTGTCAACTAAATTTTGTCCAGGCTGCTACCCTTCCTTTTACATGGCTTCAATATTGTGACACGCTCAATGCTTATTGTACTGAGCCTCAAATGGTTAGGATAAAAATGTACTTGGGAAACAGTCATCAGCCAAAGGCTAACTTAAGATGTTCTTAGCCTCACTTCCAGAATGGATGAAGAGATTCCAGTGTCATTTTTTTTTTTTATAAACGGAAGCTCGAGGAACAGCACCTCATCTTTCAATTAGGCACTTTACAGGCAAACTTTTTTTTTATATAAATGTTTTTGTTTAAATTATAGAAAATTTTAAATTTGGTATATTATTTAGAAGTTAGAAAAAAATTAACAGAGGAAAAAATAATTGGGAAAGCAGAGTTAAAGTATTTAAAACCCAACACCAAAGCAATAAAGCTACGCTTGGCAGCTAATTAGCATTACCCTAGTATTATGGTCTGCTGCAGCATTATCCAAAAACTGACTGACCCAGGCAGCCTGGTATTCCATGGAGCTGCCAGCAATTTAAGGGTTAAACAGCCTTAGCACTTAACCTTGGGGCCTCTGGAAAGTGTAGAGTCACATTTTTAAACGTGCAGTTACCCGAGTGTTCTGCTGTCTGTTCATCTGCCATTTTTCTGGGTTCAGCTTTTACAACCAAGGATAAAGATAGCTCCTGGCCTTCAGAATCAGTGCGTGCCTGAAAAGGATTGAAGCAAAGTCAATTGTTGAAGAAATAAATCAAGGAATGGGCCTATAATGGCCTTAATTCAGGTATTGGTTTGAAAGAAAATACTGCTTTTACAATCCAATAAATTTTTTAAAAGTTCCAAAAATATTGAGGGCATGGCTCCAACTTCAAGTTTCACACCTCCTCTCCTGAATGTGTACATTCCTTGGTGAGCTACTTGCACCAGCCTATTCCCCTGTGGAGGGCATCACAGCCAAGCACATGACACCACACACTAGCACCCATCAGGGATTCCTGGCGTGTTCAGCAGTAGGAATCTGGACTCTGATTTTTCTCCTTTCTGCCCCAGAGCCACTATAGCTGACTAGTAGAGTCAGCATTGGCGGAGCAGTAGCACTCTTGCCTCTGAATCAGAAACTCATGGGTTCAAGCCCCACTCCAAGACATGAGTGCATAATCTAGGTTGACAGTTCAGTGCAATGCTGAAGGAGTACAGCATTACTGGAGGTGCTGCCTTTCAGATGAGATGTTAAACCTGCTCAGGTGAATGCAAACGATCCCACTGCAGACTCGATGGGCCGACTGGCCTCCTTCTGTGCTGTACTATTATGATTCTGTGAAGAGCAGGGGAGTTCTCCTGGCTAACAATTTATCTTATTGCCATCTGTGGAACATTGTTGTGCACAAATTGGCTGCCGCATTTGCCTACAAAACAAGTGACTACACGTCAAAAAATTACTAGCTGGAAGGCCTTCAGCAGGTCTCGAGGATGTGAAATATATTATACACATGCAAGTTCTTTCTCTCTCGTAACCCCATCATTGCCCCAGTTGAGTTTATCTACTTCAGCAGACTAAGAATCGAGCATGGGACATTCTTGTCTGTATGACTCAGTCCTACACTGTGCCTTTACCCACTACTCCTTACTCTTTTCTACTACAGTCTGAGGTCCAGAAAGAAACCTGCTCACGGGTTACCATTGTCTCTTCTGAAATTTGTCCCTGGGAAGTCAGTCTAAGTGGCTCAGAGTGATCCTCGCCCTCCTGTCCCTTCCCTCCAACTTTGTAGCAAAGCATCCAGCCTGTGCTGAATACTTCGAGGAGTGAGTCTTTGATAAAACACAGATTAGCAACGTCATTGTTAGTCATCCAGAAATCTTTATACAGACGATATGTCTGAAGAATCATTACTGTGTGTGTATATAGAGCTCCAAAGGCCTCCTGGTGTTGTTATCAGACTGTTTCGTTGATTTGGCAGAGTTGTATCCCCTACATGAATGCTTGGGATGAGACTTATGAATGCCCAGCTGTTGGGATAAATAATTTCCCCTGTATACATGGTGTGCTGTGACTCCTAGCTGAAGAAATTTTCCTAAGCCATTCAGACCTCTGGGCTGATCAGGGCCAAGAGCTCAATGAGGTCTGCTCTGGACATTTGATTCTCTGGGACATCATGAACAAGTGAATTGATAAACATGATCCAAAACTGGTCAGTGCAGCTCAGGCCTGAAAAGCACAGGCTTACTTGGCCTTTTTTCCTATTCACTCATATTTTTGAAAACACTATGTCCATTCCTTCCTTCCCCATGGATAATGGTGCTGAATTAAATGCACTGAAATACATTCCTTGCAAAAAAGAGATTTTAAAACGCCACCTTTTGCTACTACAGGAAACTTTCGTTTATCCGGCATCGACGGGACTGGCGTGGTGCCGGTTTATCGAAAGTACCGGATAACAGAGAGTTATATCTACCGAGGCTATTTTTAACAAAGAGACTCCAAGCAGCACAGGAGAATCTACTCCTGCTACTGCAATGTTTCGGACTTGCGACAGCGCCAGGAGGCCGAGTAGTGGCACTTTTGAAAAGTACCCCTACTGACTAAATCGGCGTTCTCGGACTCGGACTCGGGATCGGCAACATTGCCGGTTATTTGAGAGGATTTTTCGGAGCACTCTGCGTTCGCGGAGACTCGACTGCGACTCGGCAACATTGCCGGTTATTTGAGAGGAGTTTTCGGAGGATGATTTTTGCCGGTTAAGCGAGAATTCCGGATATTTGGGTGCCGGATAAACGAAAGTTTCCTGTAGTTGCAAATTAGGCATTTTCAAATTAAATATCACAATGAAATGCAATGTAGGTTTAGTGTTAAAAATGGTAGATCTTTATTTCAGAAGTTACCTTTTTGCTTTTTGGCAGTTCATCCAACATGGCCAATGTTCTAGCAAATTCCTCATCCTCATGGAGCTGCCGCTCAAGCTGAAAAAGTCAGAAAACAGAACATGGTTAAGAAAAAAAATTGGACAAAAATCCATAGGCACTACATACAGAGCCTCAGGATTATTTGCAAATATTTTTCCCAGATAACGAGTGAGCAAACAAAAGTACCAGCACATAATAGGTGTCTCAATCAACTTGGGCACAATGATTTGCAAAGGGCAAACCTGCATACAAAGGCTGTATGAGGAAAATGGCACAATCCCAAGAGGAAATGGATGCAGTCAGATCAACCATCCCTGTCAGACACCAATTGGCTGGAGGAGAATGGCGAGACCTCATCTAACATTAACATGGACGGGAAAGGCTATGCCAGGGCAGAACAAGTTGGGCTGGCACACGTACTCGCACTATATTACGCTGGATGGAGGATTCTGATTGAGGCCTCATCTGCCACCATGCAGGGAGGGAGCAAGTTTCACATTTCAGAATACTTTAAAATCGTTCTATAAACGATAAACATGACATAAGACGTAGGAGCAGGAGGAGGTCATTTGAACCCTCGAGCCTGCTCCACCATTCAATAAGATCATGGCCGATCTGATCTTGGCCTCAACTCCACTTCCCTGCCCGCTCCCCATAACCCTCAACTCCCTTACCATTCAAAAATCTGTCTATCTCCACCTTAAATATATTCAATGACTCAGCCTCCACAGCTCTCTGGGGAAGAGAATTCCAGAGATTCACGAAATTCCTCCTCATTTCCCTTTTAAATGGGTGCCCCCTTATTCTGTAATTATGCCTCCTAGTTCTAGATTCCCCCACGAGGGGAAACATCCTCTCTGCATCTACCCTGTCAAGCCCCTTCGGAATCTTATATGTTTCAATAAGATCCCCTCTCATTCTTCTAAAGTTCAATGAGTATAGGCCCAACCTGCTCAATCTTTCTTCATAAGACAACCCCTTCATCTCCAGAATAAACCTCGTGAATCGTCTCTGAACTGCCTCCAATGCAAGTATATCCTTCCTTAAATAAGGAGACCAAAACTGTACGCAGTACTCAAGGTGTGGTCTCACCAATGCCCTGTACAGTTGTAACAGGACTTCCCTACTTTTATACTCCATTCCCTTTGCAATAAAGGCCAACATTCCATTTGTCTTCCTAATTACTTGCTGTACCTGCATGCTAACTTTTTCTGATTCATGTACAAGGACCCCCAGATCCCTCTGTACCTCAGCATTTTGTAATCTCTCTCCATTTAAATAATTTGCTTTTTCATTTTTCCTACCAAAGTGGATAACCTCGCATTTTCCCACATTATACTCCATCTGCCAGATTTTTGCCCACTCACTTAGCCTATCTATATCCCTTTGGAGATTCTTTGCGTCCTCCACACAATTTGCTTTCCCACCTACCTTTGTATCATCAGCAAATTTGGTTACATTACACTTGGTCCCTTCATCCAAGTCATTAATATAGATTATAAATACTTGAGGCTCCAGCGCTGATCCCTGCGGCACCCCACTAGTTACAGTTTGCCAACCTGAAAGTGACCCATTTATCCCGACACTCTGTTTTCTGTTAGCCAATTCTCTATCCATGCTAATATATTACCCCCAACCCCGTGAGCTCTTATCTTGTGCAGTAACCTTTTATGTAGCACCTTATCGAATGCCTTCTGGAAATCCAAATACACGACATCTACTGGTTCCCTTTTATCCACCCTGCTCATTACATCCTCAAAGATCTCCAGCAAATTTGTCAAACATGATTTCCCTTTCATAAAACTGAGTGTAAAGAACACACCCATCAAATTAAGTCCAAATTCAAACAAATCACTAAGTATTTCTAGGCAATAAGTGTAAAACATTCACTTTGACGCTTATGTTCACTGTACAGATTAAATAAAAGTGGATTAATTCTAGAAGACAGACATTGCATTAAAAAGAAACTGCATCGTCCCTTCAAATACATAATAGATTTTTCAGCTTCTGTTACCTCTGCATCGTCATCAAGCTGCAGCTGGCGAGCTAGCTCCTCATCATCTGCTGTGGAATCAGCGCTGCCTGAAGGCTAAGATCACAGGAACAAAGTTAACCAATTTTATCTTTCCCTCCCATTTCCTTCCCCTCAAGTTGTTGACTCCCTTACTGGTGTATTGTTGCACAAACAGCTTCACCCTCCACTTTCTCGCCAAAGTGGCCATCAACCATGCATGCGCCTTAGTAGTGCATATCATCTGGCTATTCAACTGCATAGGGCATCATAACAGACCCAGTCTTGTCCTCACACACATGCACTTTCAGCAGGAAATATTGCACAGCGATCAGGAGTAGGAACCACTACCAGTTTTGCCTTCCCTAATCCAAGGGTGTTAGTCAATTGCTGTTCTTCTACTGTTGCCTCAGCTGAGATCAGCTACTCCATACAGGCCAGGCCTCGAGCCTGGGACATTCCTGGTGTGACTAGCTCAGAGGCAGTGACTTTACCTCTAACCACTTTTTAAAAAGATGTTTTAACTCCTCTAATGGCCTAATAGGTAAAGGGATCACCAAATGTATTAAGTATACCTCACCTCCCGACTCCCCAAAGCCTTTCCACCATCTACAAGGCACAAGTAAGGAGTGTGATGGAATACTCTCCAATTGCCTGGATGAGTACAGCTCCAACAACACTCAAGAAGCTCGACACCATCCTGGACAAAGCAGCCCGCTTGATTGGCACCTCATCCACCACCTTAAACATCACTCCCTCCACCACCGGCACACCGCGGCTGCAGTGTGTACCATCTACAAGATGCACTGCAGCAACTCGCCCAGGCTTCTTCGGCAGCACCTCCCAAACCCGCAACTTCTACCACCTAAAAGGACAAGGGCAGCAGGCACATGGGAAAACCACCACCTGCAAGTCACCCCCAAGTTACACACCACCCTGACTTAGAAATATATCGCCGTTCCTTCATTGTCGCTGGGTCAAAACCATGGAACTCCCTCCCTAACAGCATTGTGGGAGTACCTTCACCACAAGGACTGTAGCGGTTCAAGGGCAACTAGGGATGGGCAATAAATGCTGGCCTTGCCAGCAACGCCCACCTCCCATAAATTAATTTTTTTTAAATAAGGTGGTCCCAGGTTCAATTCCCTGTCTTTGCTGAGCTAGCTGACTTCCACCTGGGGAAAAAAAGAGTAAAATTCACCTTAACTTTCCAGAGGGATACATCAATTACCCCCACCTTGGCACAACTGCTAAATGTACTGGCCAGGATGGCACAGCCATACAAACTTGGGCCGGGGGAGGAGAGAGAGGAGGGCGGTGAGTGAGGTTCAATACCCAATCAGTTCTGCATTCGTTGAGCTCAGATGGAGCGCTATTATTGTCCTCAGCATCCCTGGGCTAGGAAAGAGGAACAAAAAAACCCCACAGCTAAGCAACCCCCTTCCAGATTCCCAGTTGAGAAGGCTTCCACAGCCAAATAGGTCACTAATACTCACCATCTAAACACATGAAGAATGGCTACCAGAAAGGGTTAAGGAAAATAAAGAGGGAGGGAAGGGAAAGAGATCTAAAGTTCATGGTCATCCAATATCACTGATTTCACAAAAGTAAACAAATGCAAGAGGGGAGAAGAGAAGCTCAGAGTTCTAATCGTGAAGAGTCTAACAAATACAGATGGTCCCTTTCAAAAAGGTAATAACTTCGTGATTTTAGACAAAAGCAAGTACTGCAGATGCTGGAAATCGGATATAAAAATCACAAAATGCTGGAAATACCCAGCATCTGTGGAGAGAGAAACAGGTAATGGTTTAGGTCGATAACCTTCCATCAGAACTGGAAAAAGTTAAAGATGTAACAGGTTTTAAACAAGTACAGAGGCAGGGAAAGGGGGGAGGGGAGGCAAGAACAAAAGGGAAGGTCTGTGATAGGGTGAAGGCAGAAGAGATTAAAAGACAAAAGGGATGATGGTGCAAGGCAAAAGGAGATGGTAATGGACAAGTTAAGAAACAAAAGACGAGATGAGATAAGAGGAGGTGTAAATGGGAATATCAGAATCATCAACAGTTGCTGTCCGAAAAAAATGGGAGCAGAGGTTATGGTCTGAAATTGTTGAACTCAATGTTCAGTCTG
This sequence comes from Squalus acanthias, assembly GCA_030390025.1. Taxonomy (NCBI): domain Eukaryota; kingdom Metazoa; phylum Chordata; class Chondrichthyes; order Squaliformes; family Squalidae; genus Squalus; species Squalus acanthias. Next base: position 205,486 of record JASTWF010000175.1, read on the forward strand.
AAAGGCTGTAAAGTGCCTAATTGAAAGATGAGATGCTGTTCCTCGAGTTTATCTGAGCCCCGAGAGCGGGAGAGAGAGAAGTAAAAAATAATCAAAGTGTGACGTCACCAGAAAGCAGGTAAGTGATTGGTTGTTGAGTATTTCTCTTTTTCTCCATTTTCCAAACTTAAATTTTGTGGTTTATAGTTTCTAGGGTCTCTGTGGTGTAGCGGGGACAGTTGGTAAACAAGGGCCCTATATCATTTAATTATAGTATAATTGGTGGGATTGATTTGATTTAATTTAAGTTCAATTAATTAAAGGGCAAGTCATGGCAACACAGCTCGGCGCAGTGGTATGCTCCTCCTGCGCTATGTGGGAAATCGGGGACACTTCCTGTGTCCCTGACGACCATGTGTGCAGGAAGTGTATCCAGCTGCAGCTACTGGCAGACCGCATTGTGGCGCTGGAGCTGCAAATGGATACATACTGGAGCATTTGCGATGCTGAGGACCTCGTGGATAGCACGTTTAATGAGTTGGTCACACCGCAGGTAAAGGTTGCACAGGCAGAAAGGGAATGGGTGACCACCAGGCAGAGTAGTAGGCGCAGGCAGGTAGTGCAGGAGTCCCCTGTGGACATCCCCCTCTCAAACAGATATACCGCTTTGGATACTGTTGAGGGGGATGGCTTATCAGGGGAAGGCAGCAGCAGCCAACTTCCTGGCACCAGGGGTGGTTCTGCTGCACAGGACGGGAGGAAAAAGAGGGGTAGAGCTATAGTGATAGGGGACTCAATTGTAAGGGGAATAGATAGGCGTTTCTGCGGCCGCAAACGAGACTCCAGGATGGTGTGTTGCCTCCCTGGTGCAAGGGTCAAGGATGTCTCAGAGCGGCTGCAGAACATTTTGGAAGGGGAGGGAGAACAGCCAGTTGTCGTGGTGCATATAGGTAAAAAACGGGATGAGGTCCTAAAAGCTGAATATAGGGAGTTAGGAGGTAAATTAAAAATAGGACCTCAAAAGGTAGTAATCTCAGGATTGCTACCAGTGCCACGTGCTAGTCAGAGTAGAAATATAAGGATATTTCAGATGAATATGTGGCTAGAGGAATGGTGCAAGGGGGAGGGATTCAAATTCCTGGGACATTGGAACCGGTTCTGGAGGAGGTGGGACCAGTAGAAATCGGACGGTTTGCACATGGGCAGGACCAGGACCCATGTGCTTGGGGGAGTATTTGCTAGTGCTCTGGCGGAGGGTTTAAACTAAAATGGCAGGGGGTTGGGAACCTGAGCAGGGAGACAGAGGAAAGGGAAACAAGGATAGAAGCAAAAAAGTCAGGAAGGAAAAAAACCAAAGGTGTCAGTCAGAGAAATCAAGGGTTTAAATCAAACACGGCCACAGTAAATAATAATTCTAAAAGGTCTATGAGCGTTAAAAAAACAAGCCTGAATGCTTTGTGTCTTAATGCGAGGAGCATTCGTAATAAGGTGGATGAATTAGCTGCGCAAATAGAGGTAAACTAATATGATATGATTGGGATTACGGAAACATGGCTCCAGGGTGACCAAGGCTGGGAACTCGGGGTATTCAATATTCAGGAAAGATAGGCAAAAAGGAAAAGGAGGTGGGGTAGCATTGCTGGTTAAAGAGGGGATTAACACAATTGTAAGGAAGGATATTTGCTCTGATGATGTGGAATCTGTATGGGTAGAACTGAAAAATACCAAGGGGCAGAAAACGCTAGTGGGAGTGGTGTATAGGCCCCAAACAGTAATCCGGAGGTTGGGGATGGCATTAAAAGGGAAATTAGAGATGCGTGCAATAAGAGCACAGCAGTTATCATGGCGACTTTAATCTACATATAGATTGGGCTAACCAAATTAGTAACAATACTGTGGAGGAGGAATTCCTGGAGTGTATACGGGATGGTTTCCTGGACCAATATGTCGAGGAACCAACTAGAGATCAGGCTTAGACTGGGTATTATGTAATGAGAAAGGATTAATTAGCAATCTTGTTGTGCGAGGCCCCTTGGATCGGAGCGATCATAATATGATAGAATTCTTCATTAAGATGGAGAGTGAAGTAGTTGACTCAGAGACTAGGGTCCTGAATTTAAATAAAGGAAACTACGATGGTATGAGGCGCGAGTTGGGTAGGATTGATTGGGGAATGTCACTCAAAGGGTTGACGGTGGATAGGCAATGGCAAACATTCAAAGATCGCATGAATGAACTACAGAATTTGTTCATCCCAGTTTGGCATAAAAATAAAACAAAAAAGGTGACTCAACCGTGGCTAACAAAGGAAATTAGGGATAGCATAAGATCCAAGGAGAGGACATATAAATTGGTCAGAAAAAGCAGAAAACCTGAGGATTGGGAGCAGTATAGGATTCAGCAAAGGAGGACAAAGGGATTAATTAAGAGGGGGAAAATAGAATGAGAGTAAGCTTGCAGGTAACATAAAAACTGACTGTAAAAGCTTTTATAGATATGTGAAGAGAAAAAGATTGGTGAAGTCAAGTGTAGGTCCCTTGCAGTCAGAATCAGGGGAATTTATAATGGGGAACAAAGAAATGGCAGACCAATTAAATACATACTTTGATTCTGTCTTCACAAAGGAGGACACAAATAACCGCCCAGAGATGTCGGGGAACATGGGGTCTAATGAGAGGAACTGAAAGAAATCAGTATTTGTAGGGAAATAGTGTTAGGGAAATTGACGGGATTGAAGGCCAATAAATCCCCAGGGCCTGATGATCTACATCCTAGGGTACTTAAGGAAGTGTCCCTAGAAATAGTAGATGCATTGCTGATCATCTTCCAAAATTCTATAGACTCTGGAACAGTACCCATGGATTGGAGGGTAGTTAATGTTACCCCACTATTCAAAAAAGGTGGTAGAGAGAAAACGGGGAATTATAGACCGGTAAGCCTGACATCGATAGTGGGGAAAATGCTAGAGTCCATTATAAAAGATGTAATAGCAGAGCACTTGGAAAACAGTGACAGGATCGGACAAAGTCAACATGGATTTACAAAAGGTAAATCGTGCTTGACTAATCTACTGGAATTTTTTGAGGATGTAACTGGTAGAATAGATAAGGGAGAACCAGTGGATGTGGTGTATTTGGACTTTCAGAAGGCTTTCGATAAGGTCCCACATAAGAGATTAGCATGCAGTTAAAGCACATGGGATTGGGGGTAAGGTACTGTCTTGGACAGAGAAATGGTTGGCAGACAGAAAGCAAAGAGTTGGAATAAATGGGTCTTTTTCCGAATGGCAGGCAGTGACAAGTGGGGTACCGCAGGGATCGGTGCTAGGACCCCAGCTATTCACAATATATATTAATGATCTAGACGAGGGAATTGGATGTAATATCTCCAAGTTTGCAGATGACACAAAGCTGGGTGGGAGTGTGTGCCGGGAGGAGGATGCAGAGAAACTCCAGTATGATTTGGACAGGTTGGGTGATTGGGCAGAAGCATGGCAGATGCAATATAATGTGGATAAATGCGAGGTTATCCACTTTGGTGTCAAAAACAGGAAGGCAGATTATCTGAATGGCAATAGATTGGGAAAAGGGGAAGTGCAACGAGACCTGGGTGTCCTTGTGCACCAGTCGCAGAAGGTAAGCATGCAGGTGCAGCAGGCGGTTAAGAAGGCAAATGGTATGTTGGCCTTCGTAGCGAAAGGGTTCGAGTACAGGAACAAGGATGTCTTGCTGCAGTTGTACAGGGCCTTGGTGAGACCACACCTTGAGTATTGTGTGCAGTTTTGGTCGCCTTATCTGAGGAAGGATGTTCTTGCCATGGAGGGAGTGCAGCGAAGATTCACCAGGCTGATACCTGGGATGGCAGGAATGACGTATGAGGAGAGATTGGGTCGATTGGGCTTATACTCGCTCGAGTTTAGAAGAATGAGAGGGGATCTCATTGAAACTTATAAAATTCTAACAGGACTAGACAGACTAGATGCAGGAAGGATGTTCCCGATGGCGGGGGAGTCCAGAACCAGGGGTCACAGTCTAAGGATAAGGGGTAAGCCATTTAAGACTGAGATGAGGAGGAATTTCTTCACCCAGAGAGTGGTGAACCTGTGGAATTCTCTACCACAGAAGGCAGTTGAGGCCAATTCATTAAATATATTCAAGAAGGAGTTAGATATATTTCTTAAAGCTAAAGGGATATGGGGAGAAGGCAGGGACAGGGTACTGAATCTGGATGATCAGCCATGATCTCATTGAATGGCGGAGCAGGCTCGAGGGGCTGAATGGCCTACTCCTGCTCCTATCTTCTATGTTTCTATGTTTATGTTGAACTTCATTGGAACAGGGTAGGAGGCCGAGGTCAGAGTGAGAATTAAAATGACAGGTGACCGAAAGCTCAGGGACACACCTGCGGACTGAACGGAAGTGTTCCGCAAAGCGGTCACCCAATCTGCATTTGGTCTCCCCAATGTAGAGGAGACCGCATCGTGAGCAGCGAATACAGTATACAAAGTTGAAAGAAGTACAAGTAAATCACTGTTTCACCTGGAAGGAGTGTTTGGGGCCCTGGACGGTGGGAAGGGAGGAGGTAAAACAGCAGGTGCTGCATCTCCTGTGCTTGCACGGGAAGGGGAGGGGGTGTTGGGGGCGATACAGAAGTGGATCAGGGTGTCACGGAGGGAACAGTCCCTTTGGAATGCTGAAAGGGGAGGGGAAAATGTGCTTGGTGGTGGGACCACGCTGGAGGTGGCGGAAAATGATCTGTTGAATGTGGAGGCTGGTGAGGCGGAAGGTGAGGACAAGAGAAAACCTATTGTGGTTCTGGGAGAGAGGGGAAGGGGTGAAAGCAGAGGTGCAGGAAATAGAACGGACACGGTCGAGGGCCCGGTCAACCACGTCTGTTCCACTTCAAGAGCTTCCAGTCGCCTGTCATTTTAATTCTCCGCCCCACTCCCACTCTGTCCTCAGCCTCCTACACTGTTCCAATGAAGCTCAACATAAGCTCGAGGAACAGCACCTCATCTTTTTATTAGGCACTTTACCGCCTTCCGGAGTCAATATAGAGTTCAACAATTTCAGATCATAACCTCTGCCCCCATTTGTTTTGGACGGCAGCTGTTGCTGATGATTCGGATATTCCCATTTACACCTCTAGACCCATCTTTTACTTGTCCCATTACCATGTCCTTTTGCCTTGCACCTTTCATCCCTGGTCATTTAATCTCTCCTGCCTTCCACCCTATCACAGACCTTCCCTTTTGTTCTTTCCTGTACTTGCTTAAAACCGGTTACATCTCTAACTTTTTCCAGTTCTGATGAAAGGTCATCGACCTGAAATGTTAACTCTGTTTCTCTCTTCACAGATACTGCCTGGCCTGCTGAAAATTTCCAGCATTTTCTGTTTTTATTAGTGATTTTAGACATTTGCACCATGTCCAGACAACCCACTTCCAAATAGAACCAAGGGTAAATATGATAAAGACAGGGATTGTATTTGTACAAAAAATCAATGTAAACAATCCTTACTGCTTTCCTTTTGCTAGCCACCAGTTTTTTATTTGATCTCTGCACACTGCTTGTGCCGAAGTAATCACGCACTGATGTGCGGGTGACTTTCACTGGACTCGCTGGTTTGGGCTGCGTCGGTTTGACCTGTGGTTTAGTGTCGGCGGACCTTCCAGAGCCGGACGTTCCAGGATGGCCACCATTTTCTCTGGATTTCTGGGTTATCTTCCTACTTTGCAGAAAATCATCCTCTTCATCTTGAGATGATGGCAGGAGGAAGAGGGGGGAAAAAAAGAGATGATTAATGAGAAGTGTTGCCTGCATTCCAACAGATGTACAGTACTGAGTGCCAGATAGCATCAGTAAGAGCATATGAAAGCTGCTAATGCTGCTTTTGAAAATATACTTTTAAATGCAACCAATATCACCCTGCAGAATATCAGACCCCTTTAATTGTAGGGGATTTAACCCATTTCTTCCTGGGATTGGTCAACAAATCTTCAAAAAAACTCAAGTCTTTTAATCTCCTTCAAAGTCTAGCATCCCCAAATTTCAATGAACGTTTCTTTCCTCACTATCATATGAGTAAAGAGACAGAAAGAAAGAGTACTCTACTATATCCCTGGTTACTTACTGAAGATACTAGCTAGGTACTATAATTAATATTACAGGAAAGCAAAATACAAGTTGCTTTGTGAAGAGTTCTGCACCAGGTCATACTGCAGTCAGAAAAACAACCTCTTACAAATATTGTTAAAAATTAAATCAAGTTTCTGAAATGGTCATCACAATGAGAAGTATGGGAAGTTTTGACCTTAAATCACACTGGTTTCTGGAGAGGGAAACCTGCACACAATACAATTTCTATAAATAACATCAAATTCTAGTGTTAGTTTTGGAGGGAATTAACTCATACACAGCCCGAAACACGAGTAGAGCACGTTGACGAGACACAAGAGTGACAACTTCAGTATTTGCCAGCGGTTGTCTCATTGGAACAATAAATTGTCCTGCTAGAACGAAGGACCTCACACATTGGTCGGTGAAATCGAGTCTGCTACAGTTTCTCCAAAGTCGACTACTTGCTGATAGATTGTTGGCTTCCGGCTTTTTCCCTTTTTGTTAAGTGCATTGCAGCACTGAGGGATTCTTATTTCAGGTTAACTTTACTAAAGATTATTAAACAAGTGTGGTCCCTTGGCCATCTGTGCCTCCAGATGTCGATATGGGACAATCTCTCATATTTGCAGCATACTAGCGTGCCTTGGATCACTTGGTAGAACACAGAAACAACAGATATTCTTCGAGCACCCCCAACACTCACTCCCCTTCCCACAGCACCTTCCCATGCAAGCACAGGAGATGCAACACCTGCTCTTTCACCTCCTCTCTTCCCACCATCCAGGGCCCCAAACACTTTTCAGGTGAAACTGCAATTTATTTGTACTTCTTCCAACTTGGTATACTGTATTCACTGCTCACAATGCGGTCTCCTCTACATTGGGGAGACCATACACAGAATGGGTGATCTGAACACCTCCGTTCAGTCCGCAAGTATGACCTTGAACTTCCGGTCACTTGCCACTTTAATTCTCCACCCCACTCTGACCTCGACCTCCTACACAGTTCCCCATTGGAACAGCACCTCACTTTTCTATTAAGCACTCTACAGCCTTCCACCTCAACACTGAGTTTAACAAATTTAGATCTTAACCACCAGTCCCATTTCCTCAGACAGCAGGTGCTGGTAATGGAGGATGGCTGCACTAGAGCCACAAGGAGTGGAAGGGTGTGGGCTGGGGATCCCCTATAGGTACATGGCCAGTGTGGTGGTCTGTACCTCTAGGGTTTACCTACTTTATCCACCACATTCCCAGGCCACAAGAGCCTTCTCCTCTTTGCCAGATTTTCCATGCTTCCCTCCCCCTCTGCTATGCTGCTGGAACCATTTACACTTCCTCTGGAACCATTGTTTCGTTTCGTTACTTGTCCCATTCCCACCCCCTTTTGCCTTGCAGCATCATCCCTTTTGTCATTTAATCACTCCACCCTTTATTCTTTCCTGCCTCCTTTTCCCTGGCTCTGTACTTGCTTAAAAGCTGTTAACCTCAAACATCTTCCAGTTCTGATGAAAGGTCATCGACCTGAAAAGTTAGCATCTGTGGAGAGAGAAACAGAGTTGAGTGTTTCCAGCATTTTTACCTGTGCTTTGAAATATTATATTGAAGTGAAAGGTAGAAGTTATTGATAGACGAGCAACGCATAACCGGCACTTGGATTTCACACGAGTTTTTGTCTAACAAGACTGTTTTTCTTTTCATTTGAACCGTTAAATTAATGGAAGCAATAATGTTTGCTTCCATTAATCCACCACAGACCCAATTCACGTACGGACCGGGGTCAAGCAAGGCTGTGTCATCGCACCAACGCTCTTCTCGATCTTCCTGGCTGCAATGCTCCATCGGCACCCTCAGTAAGCTCCCCGCTGGAGTGGAGCTAATTTACAGAACAAACGGGAAACTGTTCAACCTCCGTCGCCTCCAGTCCAGATCCAAGGTCGTCCCATCCTCTGTCGTCAAATTACAGTATGCAGACGACACTTGCGTCTGCGCACACTTGGAAGTCGAACTCCAAACCATCGTTAACACCCTCACCGAAGCGTACGAGAGCATGGGCCTTACACTAAACATCCGTAAGACAAAAGGTCCTCTACCAACCTGCCCCCGCCACAGTACTGCCCCCCCGATTATCAAAATCCACGACAAGGCCTTGGACAATGTGGACCACTTTCCATACCTCAGGAGCCTACTGTCAACAAGGGCAGACGTCGATGACAAAGTCCAACACCGCCTTCAATGTGCCAGTGCAGCCTTCGGTCGCCTGAGGAAGAGAGTGTTTGAAGACCAGGACCTCAAACCCGGCACTAAGCTCATGGTCTACAGAGCATTAGTAATACCCGCTCTCCTGTATGCCTCAGAGACATGGACCATGTACAGCAGGCACCTCAAAGCACTGGAGAGGTACCACCAACGCTGCCTCCACAAGATCCTGCAAATCCATTGGCAGGATAGGCGCACCAACGTCAGTGTTCTCGCTCAGGCCAACATCCCCAGCATCGAAGCTTTGACCACGCTCGATCAGCTCCGATGGACGGGTCACATCGTCCGCATGCCCGATACGAGACTCCCAAAACAAGCGCTCTACTCGGAGCTCTGACACGGCAAGAGAGCCCCAGGTGGGCAGAGAAAATGCTTCAAGGACACCCTCAAAGCCTCCTTGAAAAAGTGCAACATCCCCACCGACACCTGGGAATCCCTGGCCCAAGACCGCACAAAGTGGAGGAGAAGCATCCGGGAAGGCGCCGAACACCTCGAGTATCTTCGCCGGGAGCAAGCGGAAGGAGCGCACGTCAACCCAAGCTCCCCACCCACCCGCCCCTTCAACCACCGTCTGCCCCACCTGTGACAGAGGCTGTAGGTCCCGCATTGGACTCATCAGTCACCTGAGAACTCATTTTTAGTGTGGAAGCAAGTTATCCTCGGTTCCGAGGGACTGCCTAAGCGAAGTTGAACCTTGTGAAATTACTATTTGAAAAAAATAGACCTTTTGAGGTAGTTTTGTTTGGTCTGGCAAGCTCATAGCCAAACATCCCTCCGAAACAAAAACTCCTGCTTATGCCACTGATGCCAGGGAATTATCATGACAAGGTACATAAATGGGCTCTTGGCACCAACAGTCCCATTCTGGTATTATTGAGTCCCCAGCACTTAACTTATGTCTGTCTAAATCAACATCCCTGGAGAGAGTCTGGAAACTGAACTTTGCATCAGACTGCTCATCGCCAACATTTCAGATAAAGAATTTATAGCTGAGGAAAACTAACTGATGTGATGGTGCATGTCTGGAGGCTTGTCCTGGAGGCTTATGTGACATGGGAGTAGAAAAGCATGAGGCAACAATCTGCAACATAACATTTCCTGTGTGTGCTTAGCATGAGTGTTCTCCAGAACACTTCAAGCTGTGCTTTATCCCCATAAATGGGAAGAATTATCCTTCCTAAGCAGAGGATACAAATGGCACTGATGCCAAGTCGAGGACTGCGCTCGGCTTAGAAAAAAATCCTCATCTGTTTACTTGCCCCAGTCAAGCAACCGTGGCCAGTTTCTCACTGCGTGCTACGCTGCAAGCAAATTTCCGGAAGCATCTTGAAGTCTGCCCGACTCGCATTTCTCATTCGCTGCAAGTCTGCAAACAATTAAGTGCTGTTTTCTATTCTGATCAATTGCTCGAACTAGATAGCACTGTACTCAGTTATGAAATACTCGTGCATTGCTATACTCCGTCTCAGCTACCAGACAACAATACTCACTCCTGTTATCCAGGAGCAGCATGAGCAAGGACTTCAACACAAAAACAAATGGGCCTGCACAATTTTTCCCCCGATTAATCTGACCATCACCTCCAGGATTAACATTGCCTCCATCTTTACACTCACCAACTCAAGACAATCGTCTTTAGGACTGAAGTTGTTAAAATAAAAACTCAAACAATTAGCAACAACAAAAGTCACATAAAACTCAAATCATTTCCAGCCTCAAAGAATCTTTAGTGAGTGAAATGCAACAGAAAAACTATTTGGCAGTTATGCAGTACCTCCAACAGTCAAGGTTAAAAAGGTTTCTGCTTAAAAGTGAGTGATTGAATTAAGTCCAAGGATCTACCCATGGCCCCCTCCTATTTCTCATCAGCATGCTGTCCCTCTGCAACATCATCCAAAAACAAGTCAGGTTCCACGTGTATGCTGACAACACCGGCTCTACCTCACCACCACCTCTTTCGGCCCCTCCACTGCCTCAGATTTGTCACGCTGCTTGTCTGACATCCAGAATTAGATGAGCAGAAATTTCCTCCAATTAAATAAGACCAAAGCCATCGTCTTCGGCCCCCACCACAAACTCTGTTCCTTAGCCACTGACTCCATCCCTCTCTTTGGCCACTGTCTGAGGCTGAACCAGACTTTGCCGCCGCCTCAGCATCCGCTCCATCACCAAGACCGCTTACTTCCACCTCCATAACATCACCCATCTCCACCCCTGCCTCGGCTCATCTGCTGCTGAAACCCTCATCCATGCCTTGGTTACCTCCAGACTTGACTACTCCAATGCAATCCTGGCCAGCCTCCCACCCTCCGTAAACTTGAGCTCATCCAAAACTCTGCTGCCCGTATCCTAAGTCCCACTCACCCATCACCACTGTGCTCGCTCACCCACATCAGCTCCCGGTCCGGCAACACCGATTTTAAAATTCTCATCCTTGTGTTCAAATCCCGCTGTAGTTTTGCAACTCTATCTCTAACCTCCTCCAGCCCTACAACCCTCTGAGATCTCCGTGCTAGTCCAATTCTGGCCTCTTGCGCATCCCTGATTTTCATCACCCCACCATTGGTGGGCCGGCCGTGCCTTCAGCTGCCTTGGTCCTAAGCTCTGGAATTCCCTCCCTAAACCTCTCTGCTTCTCTCCCCTCCTTTAAGTCACTCCTTAAAACCTACCTCTTTGACCAATGCTTTTGGTCACCTGTCCTAATATCTCTGTGGGGCTCGGTGTCAAATTTTGTCTGGTAACACTTCTCTGAAGCGCCCTTGGATGTTTTTACTACATTAAAAAGGTGCTATATAAATACAAGTTGCTGTTAGTCAAGTTTTATTTTTTTTTTTTTATCTCTCTCAGTACTATTTTGTCAGCCCAAGACTGTGGAAACAAAGCCTGTGCCCAAAGCCAAATATGTTCTGTTCCAGACACGAAGTGGTGCTGGACATCAAGATTCAACTTGTTCTCAGAGTCTGCCTCCCACTTCACCTCTTCTCTGTGCTTCCCACAGACACAATATGGGGGAAGAATTTAATGGACATTACATGGTCAGAGGCATGATGGATTGTGAAAATCTCTGGTGGAAAGCTTTGGGAGCCATAGGTCCAAAGTCACCTGTACCTCCCAAGCATGTTTAATTTACCATATGTTATGTCTCAAATTACTCATACTGTATCCCAAAATATTATTTTCTTAAGGAAATCTATCTAATTTGCATTTGAATGCAAGTATCTCAGTGCTGCCACTGCCCATTGAACCATAGCCCAGCAGGATTTACCACCTTCAGGAGGGATGGGGAGAACATAAGAACATAATAAATAGGAGCAGGAGTAGGCCAATTGGCCCCTCGAGCCTGCTCCGCCATTCAATAAGATCATGGCTGATCTGATCCTAACCGCCAATCCACTATCACAGAACCATCTCCTGAATCTAACAGAATTGGACACACGAAATAGGAGCAGGATCAGGCTACACGGCCCCTGGGCCCGCTACGCTACCCACAGGGCCATGACCGATCCGAACCTAGACTCATGTCCAAATTCCTGCCCGCTCCCCATAACCCTTAATTCCCTTTACTTCTAGGAAACTGTCTATTTCTGTTTTAAATTTATGTAATGATGTAGCTTCTACAGCTTTTTGGGGCAGCATATTCCATGGACCTACCACCCTCTGAGTGAAGTAGTTCCTTCTCATCTCAGTTTTGAAAGAACAGCCCCTTATTCTAAGACTATGCCCCCTAGTTCTAGTTTCACCCATCATCGGGAACATCCTCCCCGCATCCACCTGATCCAACCCCTTCACAATCTTATATGTTTCAATAAGATCGCCTCTCATTCTTCTGAACTCCAATGAGTAGAGTCCCAATCTACCCAACCTCTCCTCATGTCCATCCCCTCATCCCCGGGATTAACCGAGTGAACCTTCTTTGTACTGACTCGAGAGCAAGTATGTCTTTTCTTAAGTATGGACACCAAAACTGTACGCAGTATTCCAGGTGCGGTCTCACCAATACCTTGTACAACTGAAGCAATACCTCCCTATTTTTATATTCTATCCCCCTAGCAATGAAAGCCAACATTCCATTGGCCTTCTTAATCACTTGCTGCACCTGCATACTAACCTTTTGAGTTTCGTGCACCAGGACCCCCAGATCCCTTTGTACTTCAGTACTTTCCAGTTTCTTGCCATTAAGATAATAACTTGCTCTACTATTTTTCCTGCCAAAGTACATAACCTCACACTTTCCAGTATTGTATTCCATCTGCCAAATCTCTGCCCACTTACTTAGCCTGTCTATGTCCCCTTGCAGATTTTTTATGTCCTCCTCACTCACTACTTTCCCTCCCATCTTAGATATGTTACACTCGGTCCCCTCCTCCAAATCGTTAATATCGATTGTAAAGAGTTGGGGACCCAGCACTGACCCCTGCGGAACACCACTAGTTACTGATTGCCAGTCTGAGAATGAACAATTTATCCCAACTCTCCGCCTTCTGTTAGATAGCCAATCCTCTATCCATGCCAGAATATTACCCCCAATCCCGTGATTTTTTATCTTAAGCAATAATCTTTTGTGTGGCACCTTGTCAAATGCCTTTTGGAAGTCTAAATACACCACATCCATTGGTTCCCCTTTATCCACCCTGTATGTTACTTCCTCAAAGAACTCCAGCAAATTTGTCAAACATGACTTCCCCTTCATAAAACCATGCTGACTTTGTCCTATTAAATTATGATTATCCAAATGTCCCATTACTGTCTCCTTAATAATGGACTCCAAAATTTTACCTACCACAGATGTTAGGCTAACATCTGAGGTTAGGAGAAAATTGACAGCAAGGAAACACAATTAAAAGCCAAGCTCAAGTAAGCAGACATAGCACGAAATAACTGACCTGCAAGTGCCTTACTGCAAAATGCATCCAGGTGATGTCAGAAGCACAACCCACAATGTCAGCTATACAAGCTCACACAAACTGAATATATTTCACATGGTACAAAACAAAACTCTGCGGCAAGGTATGCAACTGTGTCAGAAAGTGAGCACTAACGTGCTGAGCCCTGTCAGAGAACAAAGCCAACATGACACCGGTTACCAACGGGTACAGTATATAGTCACATTTACATTGAAAATTGCTTCCACTGCGAGTTCAGCACATGGTTTTATGAAAGGGAAATCATGTTTAACAAATTTGCTGGAGTTCTTTGAGGATGTAACGAGTAGGGTGGATAAGGGTGAGCCAGTGGATGTGGTGTATTTGGATTTCCAGGAGGCATTCGATAAAGGTGCCACATAAAAGGTTACTGCATAAGATAAGAGCTCACGGAGTTGGGGGTAATATATTAGCATGGATAGAGAATTGGCTAACTAACAGAAAGCAGAGAGTCGGGATAAATGGGTCATTTTCCGATTGGCAAATGGTAACTATTGGGGTGCCACAGGGATTGGTGCTGGGGCCTCAACTATTTACAATCTACATTAATGACTTGGATGAAGGGACAGTGTAATGTAGCCAAGTTTGTGGATGATACAAAGGTGGGTGGGAAAGCAAGTTGCGCAGAGGACTCAAAGAACCTGCAAAGGGATATAGACAGGCTAAGTGAGTGGGAAAACATTTGGCAGATGGAGTATAATGTGGAAAAGTGCGAGGTTATCCACTTTGGCAGGAAAAATAAAAAAGCAAATTATTTAAATGGAGAGAGATTACAAAATGCTACAGTTCAGAGGGACCTGGGGGTCCTTGTGCATGAAACACAAAAAGTTAGCATGCAGGTGCAGCAAGTAATCAAAAAGGCAAATGGAATGTTGGCCTTTATTGCAAGGGGGTTGGAGTATAAAAGCAGGGATGTCCTGCTACAACTGTACAGGGTATTGGTGAGACCACACCTTGAGTACTGCGTACAGTTTTGGTCTCTTTATTTAAGGAAGGATATACTTGCATTGGAGGCAGTTCAAAGACGATTCACACGGTTGATTCCCGAGATGAGGGGGTTGACTTATGAAGAAAGGTTGAGCAGGTTGGGCCTATAATATTGGAATTTAGAAGAATGAGGGGTGATCTTATTGAAACATAAAAGATACTGAGGGGTCTCGACAAGGTAGATGCAGAGAGGATGTTTCCCTCGTGGGGGAATTTAGAATTCGGGGGCATAGTTTCAGAATAAAGGGTCGCCCTTTTAAAACTGAGACGAGGAGGAATTCCTTCTCTCAGAAGGTCATAAATCTGTGTCATTCTCTGCCCCAGAGAGCTGTGGAGGCTGGGTCATTGAATACATTTAAGGTGGAGATGGACAGAAAGGGTTATGGGGAGCGGGCAGGGAAGTGGCTTTGAGCCCAAGATCAGCCATGATCTTACTGAATGGCGGAGCAGGCTCGAGGGGCCAAGTGGCCTATTCCTGCTCCTATTTCT
>JASTWF010001750.1:0-61622 GCA_030390025.1 Squalus acanthias
GCTAGGTCACTGAGGGATGAAGGAGGCGAGTGTGCAGTGGAGAGTCAGGGTCGGGTCTAGGGTCACTGAGGGATGAAGGAGGCGAGTGTGCAGTGGAGAGTCAGGGTCGGGCTAGGTCACTGAGGGATGAAGGAGGCGAGTGTGCAGTGGAGAGTCAGGGTCGGGCTAGGTCACTGAGGGATGAAGGAGGCGAGTGTGCAGTGGAGAGTCAGGGTCGGGCTAGGTCACTGAGGGATGAAGGAGGCAGTGTGCAGTGGAGAGTCAGGGTCGGGCTAGGTCACTGAGGGATGAAAGAGGCGAGTGTGCAGTGGAGAGTCAGGGTCGGCTAGGTCACTGAGGGATGAAGGAGGCGAGTGTGCAGTGGAGAGTCAGGGTCGGGCTAGGTCACTGAGGGATGAAGGAGGCGAGTGTGCAGTGGAGAGTCAGGGTCGGGCTAGGTCACTGAGGGATGAAGGAGGCGAGTGTGCAGTGGAGAGTCAGGGTCGGGCTAGGTCACTGAGGGATGAAGGAGGCGAGTGTGCAGTGGAGAGTCAGGGTGGGCTAGGTCACTGAGGGATGAAGGAGGCGAGTGTGCAGTGGAGAGTCAGGGTCGGGCTAGGTCACTGAGGGATGAAGGAGGCGAGTGTGCAGTGGAGAGTCAGGGTCGGGCTAGGTCACTGAGGGATGAAGGAGGCGAGTGTGCAGTGGAGAGTCAGGGTCGGGCTAGTCACTTAGGGATGAAGGAGGCGAGTGTGCAGTGGAGAGTCAGGGTCGGGCTAGGTCACTGAGGGATGAAGGAGGCGAGTGTGCAGTGGAGAGTCAGGGTCGGGCTAGGTCACTGAGGGATGAAGGAGGCGAGTGTGCAGTGGAGAGTCAGGGTCGGGCTAGGTCACTGAGGGATGAAGGAGGCGAGTGTGCAGTGGAGAGTCAGGGTCGGGCTAGGTCACTGAGGGATGAAGGAGGCGAGTGTGCAGTGGAGAGTCAGGGGGGCTCGGTCACTGAGGGATGAAGGAGGTGGGAGTGTGCAGTGGAGAGTCAGGGTCGGGCTAGGTCACTGAGGGATGAAGGAGGCGAGTGTGCAGTGGAGAGTCAGGGTCGGGCTAGGTCACTGAGGATGAAGGAGGCGAGTGTGCAGTGGAGAGTCAGGGTCGGGCTAGGTCACTGAGGGATGAAGGAGGCGATGTGCAGTGGAGAGTCAGGGTCGGGCTAGGTCACTGAGGATGAAGGAGGCGAGTGTGCAGTGGAGAGTCAGGGTCGGGCTAGGTCACTGAGGGATGAAGGAGGCGAGTGTGCAGTGGAGAGTCAGGGTCGGGCTAGGTCACTGAGGGATGAAGGAGGCGAGTGTGCAGTGGAGAGTCAGGGTCGGGCTAGGTCACTGAGGGATGAAGGAGGCGAGTGTGCAGTGGAGAGTCAGGGTCGGGCTAGGTCACTGAGGGATGAAGGAGGCGAGTGTGCAGTGGAGAGTCAGGGTAGGGCTAGGTCACTGAGGGATGAAGGAGGCGAGTGTGCAGTGGAGAGTCAGGGTCGGGCTAGGTCACTGAGGATGAAGGAGGCGAGTGTGCAGTGGAGAGTCAGGGTCGGGCCTAGGTCACTGAGGGATGAAGGAGGCGAGTGTGCAGTGGAGAGTCAGGGTCGGGCTAGGTCACTGAGGGATGAAGGAGGCGAGTGTGCAGTGGAGAGTCAGGGTCGGGCTAGGTCACTGAGGGATGAAGGAGGCGAGTGTGCAGTGGAGAGTCAGGGTGGCTAGGTCACTGAGGATGAAGGAGGCGAGTGTGCAGTGGAGAGTCAGGGTCGGGCTAGGTCACTGAGGGATGAAGGAGGCGAGTGTGCAGTGGAGAGTCAGGGTCGGGCTAGGTCACTGAGGGATGAAGGAGGCGAGTGTGCAGTGGAGAGTCAGGGTCGGGCTAGGTCACTGAGGGATGAAGGAGGCGAGTGTGCAGTGGAGA
Organism: Squalus acanthias; assembly: GCA_030390025.1. Lineage (NCBI taxonomy): Eukaryota > Metazoa > Chordata > Chondrichthyes > Squaliformes > Squalidae > Squalus > Squalus acanthias. Next base: position 1,926 of record JASTWF010001750.1, read on the forward strand.
GTCAGGGTCGGGCTAGGTCACTGAGGGATGAAGGAGGCGAGTGTGCAGTGGAGAGTCAGGGTCGGCTAGGTCACTGAGGGATGAAGGAGGCGAGTGTGCAGTGGAGAGTCAGGGTCGGGCTAGGTCACTGAGGGATGAAGGAGGCGAGTGTGCAGTGGAGAGTCAGGGTCGGGCTAGGTCACTGAGGAATGAAGGAGGCGAGTGTGCAGTGGAGAGTCAGGGTCGGCTAGGTCACTGAGGGATGAAGGAGGCGAGTGTGCAGTGGAGAGTCAGGGTCGGGCTAGGTCACTGAGGGATGAAGGAGGCGAGTGTGCAGTGGAGAGTCAGGGTCGGGCTAGGTCACTGAGGGATGAAGGAGGCGAGTGTGCAGTGGAGAGTCAGGGTCGGGCTAGGTCACTGAGGGATGAAGGAGGCGAGTGTGCAGTGGAGAGTCAGGGTCGGGCTAGGTCACTGAGGGATGAAGGAGGCGAGTGTGCAGTGGAGAGTCAGGGTCGGGCTAGGTCACTGAGGGATGAAGGAGGCGAGTGTGCAGTGGAGAGTCAGGGTCGGGCTAGGTCACTGAGGGATGAAGGAGGCGAGTGTGCAGTGGAGAGTCAGGGTCGGGCTAGGTCACTGAGGGATGAAGGAGGCGAGTGTGCAGTGGAGAGTCAGGGTCGGGCTAGGTCACTGAGGGATGAAGGAGGCGAGTGTGCAGTGGAGAGTCAGGGTCGGGCTAGGTCACTGAGGGATGAAGGAGGCGAGTGTGCAGTGGAGAGTCAGGGTCGGGCTAGGTCACTGAGGGATGAAGGAGGCGAGTGTGCAGTGGAGAGTCAGGGTCGGGCTAGGTCACTGAGGGATGAAGGAGGCGAGTGTGCAGTGGAGAGTCAGGTCGGGCTAGGTCACTGAGGGATGAAGGAGGCGAGTGTGCAGTGGAGAGTCAGGGTCGGGCTAGGTCACTGAGGGATGAAGGAGGCGAGTGTGCAGTGGAGAGTCAGGGTCGGGCTAGGTCACTGAGGGATGAAGGAGGCGAGTGTGCAGTGGAGAGTCAGGGTCGGGCTAGGTCACTGGGATGAAGGAGGCGAGTGTGCAGTGGAGAGTCAGGGTCGGGCTAGGTCACTGAGGGATGAAGGAGGCGAGTGTGCAGTGGAGAGTCAGGGTCGGGCTAGTCACTGAGGGATGAAGGAGGCGAGTGTGCAGTGGAGAGTCAGGGTGGGCTAGGTCACTGAGGGATGAAGGAGGCGAGTGTGCAGTGGAGAGTCAGGGTCGGATCGGAGGGATGAAGGAGGCGAGTGTGCAGTGGAGAGTCAGGGTCGGGCTAGGTCACTGAGGGATGAAGGAGGCGAGTGTGCAGTGGAGAGTCAGGGTCGGGCTAGGTCACTGAGGGATGAAGGAGGCGAGTGTGCAGTGGAGAGTCAGGGTCGGGCTAGGTCACTGAGGGATGAAGGAGGCGAGTGTGCAGTGGAGAGTCAGGGTCGGGCTAGGTCACTGAGGGATGAAGGAGGCGAGTGTGCAGTGGAGAGTCAGGGTCGGGCTGGGTCACTGAGGGATGAAGGAGGCGAGTGTGCAGTGGAGAGTCAGGGTCGGGCTAGGTCACTGAGGGATGAAGGAGGCGAGTGTGCAGTGGAGAGTCAGGGTCGGGCTAGGTCACTGAGGGATGAAGGAGGCGAGTGTGCAGTGGAGAGTCAGGGTCGGGCTAGGTCACTGAGGGATGAAGGAGGCGAGTGTGCAGTGGAGAGTCAGGGTCGGGCTAGGTCACTGAGGGATGAAGGAGGCGAGTGTGCAGTGGAGAGTCAGGGTCGGGCTAGGTCACTGAGGGATGAAGGAGGCGAGTGTGCAGTGGAGAGTCAGGGTCGGGCTAGGTCACTGAGGGATGAAGGAGGCGAGTGTGCAGTGGAGAGTCAGGGTCGGGCTAGGTCACTGAGGGATGAAGGAGGCGAGTGTGCAGTGGAGAGTCAGGGTCGGGCTAGGTCACTGAGGGATGAAGGAGGCGAGTGTGCAGTGGAGAGTCAGGGTCGGGCTAGGTCACTGAGGGATGAAGGAGGCGAGTGTGCAGTGGAGAGTCAGGGTCGGGCTAGGTCACTGAGGGATGAAGGAGGCGAGTGTGCAGTGGAGAGTCAGGGTCGGGCTAGGTCACTGAGGGATGAAGGAGGCGAGTGTGCAGTGGAGAGTCAGGGTCGGGCTAGGTCACTGAGGGATGAAGGAGGCGAGTGTGCAGTGGAGAGTCAGGGTCGGGCTAGGTCACTGAGGGATGAAGGAGGCGAGTGTGCAGTGGAGAGTCAGGGTCGGGCTAGGTCACTGAGGGATGAAGGAGGCGAGTGTGCAGTGGAGAGTCAGGGTCGGGCTAGGGTGATGAAGGAGGCGAGTGTGCAGTGGAGAGTCAGGGTCGGGCTAGGTCACTGAGGGATGAAGGAGGCGAGTGTGCAGTGGAGAGTCAGGGTCGGGCTAGGTCACTGAGGGATGAAGGAGGCGAGTGTGCAGTGGAGAGTCAGGGTCGGGCTCGGTCACTGAGGGATGAAGGAGGCGAGTGTGCAGTGGAGAGTCAGGGTCGGGCTATCACTGGGGATGAAGGAGGCGAGTGTGCAGTGGAGAGTCAGGGTCGGGCTAGGTCACTGAGGGATGAAGGAGGCGAGTGTGCAGTGGAGAGTCAGGGTCGGGCTAGGTCACTGAGGGATGAAGGAGGCGAGTGTGCAGTGGAGAGTCAGGGTCGGGCTAGGTCACTGAGGGATGAAGGAGGCGAGTGTGCAGTGGAGAGTCAGGGTCGGGCTAGGTCACTGAGGGATGAAGGAGGCGAGTGTGCAGTGGAGAGTCAGGGTCGGGCTAGGTCACTGAGGGATGAAGGAGGCGAGTGTGCAGTGGAGAGTCAGGGTCGGGCTAGGTCACTGAGGGATGAAGGAGGCGAGTGTGCAGTGGAGAGTCAGGGTCGGGCTAGGTCACTGAGGGATGAAGGAGGCGAGTGTGCAGTGGAGAGTCAGGGTCGGGCTAGGTCACTGAGGGATGAAGGAGGCGAGTGTGCAGTGGAGAGTCAGGGTCGGGCTAGGTCACTGAGGGATGAAGGAGGCGAGTGTGCAGTGGAGAGTCAGGGTCGGGCTAGGTCACTGAGGGATGAAGGAGGCGAGTGTGCAGTGGAGAGTCAGGGTCGGGCTAGGTCACTGAGGGATGAAGGAGGCGAGTGTGCAGTGGAGAGTCAGGGTCGGGCTAGGTCACTGAGGGATGAAGGAGGCGAGTGTGCAGTGGAGAGTCAGGGTCGGGCTAGGTCACTGAGGGATGAAGGAGGCGAGTGTGCAGTGGAGAGTCAGGGTCGGGCTAGGTCACTGAGGGATGAAGGAGGCGAGTGTGCAGTGGAGAGTCAGGGTCGGGCTAGGTCACTGAGGGATGAAGGAGGCGAGTGTGCAGTGGAGAGTCAGGGTCGGGCTAGGTCACTGAGGGATGAAGGAGGCGAGTGTGCAGTGGAGAGTCAGGGTCGGGCTAGGTCACTGAGGGATGAAGGAGGCGAGTGTGCAGTGGAGAGTCAGGGTCGGGCTAGGTCACTGAGGGATGAAGGAGGCGAGTGTGCAGTGGAGAGTCAGGGTCGGGCTAGGTCACTGAGGGATGAAGGAGGCGAGTGTGCAGTGGAGAGTCAGGGTCGGGCTAGGTCACTGAGGGATGAAGGAGGCGAGTGTGCAGTGGAGAGTCAGGGTCGGGCTAGGTCACTGAGGGATGAAGGAGGCGAGTGTGCAGTGGAGAGTCAGGGTCGGGCTAGGTCACTGAGGGATGAAGGAGGCGAGTGTGCAGTGGAGAGTCAGGGTCGGGCTAGGTCACTGAGGGATGAAGGAGGCGAGTGTGCAGTGGAGAGTCAGGGTCGGGCTAGGTCACTGAGGGATGAAGGAGGCGAGTGTGCAGTGGAGAGTCAGGGTCGGGCTAGGTCACTGAGGGATGAAGGAGGCGAGTGTGCAGTGGAGAGTCAGGGTCGGGCTAGGTCACTGAGGGATGAAGGAGGCGAGTGTGCAGTGGAGAGTCAGGGTCGGGCTAGGTCACTGAGGGATGAAGGAGGCGAGTGTGCAGTGGAGAGTCAGGGTCGGGCTAGGTCACTGAGGGATGAAGGAGGCGAGTGTGCAGTGGAGAGTCAGGGTCGGGCTAGGTCACTGAGGGATGAAGGAGGCGAGTGTGCAGTGGAGAGTCAGGGTCGGGCTAGGTCACTGAGGGATGAAGGAGGCGAGTGTGCAGTGGAGAGTCAGGGTCGGGCTAGGTCACTGAGGGATGAAGGAGGCGAGTGTGCAGTGGAGAGTCAGGGTCGGGCTAGGTCACTGAGGGATGAAGGAGGCGAGTGTGCAGTGGAGAGTCAGGGTCGGGCTAGGTCACTGAGGGATGAAGGAGGCGAGTGTGCAGTGGAGAGTCAGGGTCGGGCTAGGTCACTGAGGGATGAAGGAGGCGAGTGTGCAGTGGAGAGTCAGGGTCGGGCTAGGTCACTGAGGGATGAAGGAGGCGAGTGTGCAGTGGAGAGTCAGGGTCGGGCTAGGTCACTGAGGGATGAAGGAGGCGAGTGTGCAGTGGAGAGTCAGGGTCGGGCTAGGTCACTGAGGGATGAAGGAGGCGAGTGTGCAGTGGAGAGTCAGGGTCGGGCTAGGTCACTGAGGGATGAAGGAGGCGAGTGTGCAGTGGAGAGTCAGGGTCGGGCTAGGTCACTGAGGGATGAAGGAGGCGAGTGTGCAGTGGAGAGTCAGGGTCGGGCTAGGTCACTGAGGGATGAAGGAGGCGAGTGTGCAGTGGAGAGTCAGGGTCGGGCTAGGTCACTGAGGGATGAAGGAGGCGAGTGTGCAGTGGAGAGTCAGGGTCGGGCTAGGTCACTGAGGGATGAAGGAGGCGAGTGTGCAGTGGAGAGTCAGGGTCGGGCTAGGTCACTGAGGGATGAAGGAGGCGAGTGTGCAGTGGAGAGTCAGGGTCGGGCTAGGTCACTGAGGGATGAAGGAGGCGAGTGTGCAGTGGAGAGTCAGGGTCGGGCTAGGTCACTGAGGGATGAAGGAGGCGAGTGTGCAGTGGAGAGTCAGGGTCGGGCTAGGTCACTGAGGGATGAAGGAGGCGAGTGTGCAGTGGAGAGTCAGGGTCGGGCTAGGTCACTGAGGGATGAAGGAGGCGAGTGTGCAGTGGAGAGTCAGGGTCGGGCTAGGTCACTGAGGGATGAAGGAGGCGAGTGTGCAGTGGAGAGTCAGGGTCGGGCTAGGTCACTGAGGGATGAAGGAGGCGAGTGTGCAGTGGAGAGTCAGGGTCGGGCTAGGTCACTGAGGGATGAAGGAGGCGAGTGTGCAGTGGAGAGTCAGGGTCGGGCTAGGTCACTGAGGGATGAAGGAGGCGAGTGTGCAGTGGAGAGTCAGGGTCGGGCTAGGTCACTGAGGGATGAAGGAGGCGAGTGTGCAGTGGAGAGTCAGGGTCGGGCTAGGTCACTGAGGGATGAAGGAGGCGAGTGTGCAGTGGAGAGTCAGGGTCGGGCTAGGTCACTGAGGGATGAAGGAGGCGAGTGTGCAGTGGAGAGTCAGGGTCGGGCTAGGTCACTGAGGGATGAAGGAGGCGAGTGTGCAGTGGAGAGTCAGGGTCGGGCTAGGTCACTGAGGGATGAAGGAGGCGAGTGTGCAGTGGAGAGTCAGGGTCGGGCTAGGTCACTGAGGGATGAAGGAGGCGAGTGTGCAGTGGAGAGTCAGGGTCGGGCTAGGTCACTGAGGGATGAAGGAGGCGAGTGTGCAGTGGAGAGTCAGGGTCGGGCTAGGTCACTGAGGGATGAAGGAGGCGAGTGTGCAGTGGAGAGTCAGGGTCGGGCTAGGTCACTGAGGGATGAAGGAGGCGAGTGTGCAGTGGAGAGTCAGGGTCGGGCTAGGTCACTGAGGGATGAAGGAGGCGAGTGTGCAGTGGAGAGTCAGGGTCGGGCTAGGTCACTGAGGGATGAAGGAGGCGAGTGTGCAGTGGAGAGTCAGGGTCGGGCTAGGTCACTGAGGGATGAAGGAGGCGAGTGTGCAGTGGAGAGTCAGGGTCGGGCTAGGTCACTGAGGGATGAAGGAGGCGAGTGTGCAGTGGAGAGTCAGGGTCGGGCTAGGTCACTGAGGGATGAAGGAGGCGAGTGTGCAGTGGAGAGTCAGGGTCGGGCTAGGTCACTGAGGGATGAAGGAGGCGAGTGTGCAGTGGAGAGTCAGGGTCGGGCTAGGTCACTGAGGGATGAAGGAGGCGAGTGTGCAGTGGAGAGTCAGGGTCGGGCTAGGTCACTGAGGGATGAAGGAGGCGAGTGTGCAGTGGAGAGTCAGGGTCGGGCTAGGTCACTGAGGGATGAAGGAGGCGAGTGTGCAGTGGAGAGTCAGGGTCGGGCTAGGTCACTGAGGGATGAAGGAGGCGAGTGTGCAGTGGAGAGTCAGGGTCGGGCTAGGTCACTGAGGGATGAAGGAGGCGAGTGTGCAGTGGAGAGTCAGGGTCGGGCTAGGTCACTGAGGGATGAAGGAGGCGAGTGTGCAGTGGAGAGTCAGGGTCGGGCTAGGTCACTGAGGGATGAAGGAGGCGAGTGTGCAGTGGAGAGTCAGGGTCGGGCTAGGTCACTGAGGGATGAAGGAGGCGAGTGTGCAGTGGAGAGTCAGGGTCGGGCTAGGTCACTGAGGGATGAAGGAGGCGAGTGTGCAGTGGAGAGTCAGGGTCGGGCTAGGTCACTGAGGGATGAAGGAGGCGAGTGTGCAGTGGAGAGTCAGGGTCGGGCTAGGTCACTGAGGGATGAAGGAGGCGAGTGTGCAGTGGAGAGTCAGGGTCGGGCTAGGTCACTGAGGGATGAAGGAGGCGAGTGTGCAGTGGAGAGTCAGGGTCGGGCTAGGTCACTGAGGGATGAAGGAGGCGAGTGTGCAGTGGAGAGTCAGGGTCGGGCTAGGTCACTGAGGGATGAAGGAGGCGAGTGTGCAGTGGAGAGTCAGGGTCGGGCTAGGTCACTGAGGGATGAAGGAGGCGAGTGTGCAGTGGAGAGTCAGGGTCGGGCTAGGTCACTGAGGGATGAAGGAGGCGAGTGTGCAGTGGAGAGTCAGGGTCGGGCTAGGTCACTGAGGGATGAAGGAGGCGAGTGTGCAGTGGAGAGTCAGGGTCGGGCTAGGTCACTGAGGGATGAAGGAGGCGAGTGTGCAGTGGAGAGTCAGGGTCGGGCTAGGTCACTGAGGGATGAAGGAGGCGAGTGTGCAGTGGAGAGTCAGGGTCGGGCTAGGTCACTGAGGGATGAAGGAGGCGAGTGTGCAGTGGAGAGTCAGGGTCGGGCTAGGTCACTGAGGGATGAAGGAGGCGAGTGTGCAGTGGAGAGTCAGGGTCGGGCTAGGTCACTGAGGGATGAAGGAGGCGAGTGTGCAGTGGAGAGTCAGGGTCGGGCTAGGTCACTGAGGGATGAAGGAGGCGAGTGTGCAGTGGAGAGTCAGGGTCGGGCTAGGTCACTGAGGGATGAAGGAGGCGAGTGTGCAGTGGAGAGTCAGGGTCGGGCTAGGTCACTGAGGGATGAAGGAGGCGAGTGTGCAGTGGAGAGTCAGGGTCGGGCTAGGTCACTGAGGGATGAAGGAGGCGAGTGTGCAGTGGAGAGTCAGGGTCGGGCTAGGTCACTGAGGGATGAAGGAGGCGAGTGTGCAGTGGAGAGTCAGGGTCGGGCTAGGTCACTGAGGGATGAAGGAGGCGAGTGTGCAGTGGAGAGTCAGGGTCGGGCTAGGTCACTGAGGGATGAAGGAGGCGAGTGTGCAGTGGAGAGTCAGGGTCGGGCTAGGTCACTGAGGGATGAAGGAGGCGAGTGTGCAGTGGAGAGTCAGGGTCGGGCTAGGTCACTGAGGGATGAAGGAGGCGAGTGTGCAGTGGAGAGTCAGGGTCGGGCTAGGTCACTGAGGGATGAAGGAGGCGAGTGTGCAGTGGAGAGTCAGGGTCGGGCTAGGTCACTGAGGGATGAAGGAGGCGAGTGTGCAGTGGAGAGTCAGGGTCGGGCTAGGTCACTGAGGGATGAAGGAGGCGAGTGTGCAGTGGAGAGTCAGGGTCGGGCTAGGTCACTGAGGGATGAAGGAGGCGAGTGTGCAGTGGAGAGTCAGGGTCGGGCTAGGTCACTGAGGGATGAAGGAGGCGAGTGTGCAGTGGAGAGTCAGGGTCGGGCTAGGTCACTGAGGGATGAAGGAGGCGAGTGTGCAGTGGAGAGTCAGGGTCGGGCTAGGTCACTGAGGGATGAAGGAGGCGAGTGTGCAGTGGAGAGTCAGGGTCGGGCTAGGTCACTGAGGGATGAAGGAGGCGAGTGTGCAGTGGAGAGTCAGGGTCGGGCTAGGTCACTGAGGGATGAAGGAGGCGAGTGTGCAGTGGAGAGTCAGGGTCGGGCTAGGTCACTGAGGGATGAAGGAGGCGAGTGTGCAGTGGAGAGTCAGGGTCGGGCTAGGTCACTGAGGGATGAAGGAGGCGAGTGTGCAGTGGAGAGTCAGGGTCGGGCTAGGTCACTGAGGGATGAAGGAGGCGAGTGTGCAGTGGAGAGTCAGGGTCGGGCTAGGTCACTGAGGGATGAAGGAGGCGAGTGTGCAGTGGAGAGTCAGGGTCGGGCTAGGTCACTGAGGGATGAAGGAGGCGAGTGTGCAGTGGAGAGTCAGGGTCGGGCTAGGTCACTGAGGGATGAAGGAGGCGAGTGTGCAGTGGAGAGTCAGGGTCGGGCTAGGTCACTGAGGGATGAAGGAGGCGAGTGTGCAGTGGAGAGTCAGGGTCGGGCTAGGTCACTGAGGGATGAAGGAGGCGAGTGTGCAGTGGAGAGTCAGGGTCGGGCTAGGTCACTGAGGGATGAAGGAGGCGAGTGTGCAGTGGAGAGTCAGGGTCGGGCTAGGTCACTGAGGGATGAAGGAGGCGAGTGTGCAGTGGAGAGTCAGGGTCGGGCTAGGTCACTGAGGGATGAAGGAGGCGAGTGTGCAGTGGAGAGTCAGGGTCGGGCTAGGTCACTGAGGGATGAAGGAGGCGAGTGTGCAGTGGAGAGTCAGGGTCGGGCTAGGTCACTGAGGGATGAAGGAGGCGAGTGTGCAGTGGAGAGTCAGGGTCGGGCTAGGTCACTGAGGGATGAAGGAGGCGAGTGTGCAGTGGAGAGTCAGGGTCGGGCTAGGTCACTGAGGGATGAAGGAGGCGAGTGTGCAGTGGAGAGTCAGGGTCGGGCTAGGTCACTGAGGGATGAAGGAGGCGAGTGTGCAGTGGAGAGTCAGGGTCGGGCTAGGTCACTGAGGGATGAAGGAGGCGAGTGTGCAGTGGAGAGTCAGGGTCGGGCTAGGTCACTGAGGGATGAAGGAGGCGAGTGTGCAGTGGAGAGTCAGGGTCGGGCTAGGTCACTGAGGGATGAAGGAGGCGAGTGTGCAGTGGAGAGTCAGGGTCGGGCTAGGTCACTGAGGGATGAAGGAGGCGAGTGTGCAGTGGAGAGTCAGGGTCGGGCTAGGTCACTGAGGGATGAAGGAGGCGAGTGTGCAGTGGAGAGTCAGGGTCGGGCTAGGTCACTGAGGGATGAAGGAGGCGAGTGTGCAGTGGAGAGTCAGGGTCGGGCTAGGTCACTGAGGGATGAAGGAGGCGAGTGTGCAGTGGAGAGTCAGGGTCGGGCTAGGTCACTGAGGGATGAAGGAGGCGAGTGTGCAGTGGAGAGTCAGGGTCGGGCTAGGTCACTGAGGGATGAAGGAGGCGAGTGTGCAGTGGAGAGTCAGGGTCGGGCTAGGTCACTGAGGGATGAAGGAGGCGAGTGTGCAGTGGAGAGTCAGGGTCGGGCTAGGTCACTGAGGGATGAAGGAGGCGAGTGTGCAGTGGAGAGTCAGGGTCGGGCTAGGTCACTGAGGGATGAAGGAGGCGAGTGTGCAGTGGAGAGTCAGGGTCGGGCTAGGTCACTGAGGGATGAAGGAGGCGAGTGTGCAGTGGAGAGTCAGGGTCGGGCTAGGTCACTGAGGGATGAAGGAGGCGAGTGTGCAGTGGAGAGTCAGGGTCGGGCTAGGTCACTGAGGGATGAAGGAGGCGAGTGTGCAGTGGAGAGTCAGGGTCGGGCTAGGTCACTGAGGGATGAAGGAGGCGAGTGTGCAGTGGAGAGTCAGGGTCGGGCTAGGTCACTGAGGGATGAAGGAGGCGAGTGTGCAGTGGAGAGTCAGGGTCGGGCTAGGTCACTGAGGGATGAAGGAGGCGAGTGTGCAGTGGAGAGTCAGGGTCGGGCTAGGTCACTGAGGGATGAAGGAGGCGAGTGTGCAGTGGAGAGTCAGGGTCGGGCTAGGTCACTGAGGGATGAAGGAGGCGAGTGTGCAGTGGAGAGTCAGGGTCGGGCTAGGTCACTGAGGGATGAAGGAGGCGAGTGTGCAGTGGAGAGTCAGGGTCGGGCTAGGTCACTGAGGGATGAAGGAGGCGAGTGTGCAGTGGAGAGTCAGGGTCGGGCTAGGTCACTGAGGGATGAAGGAGGCGAGTGTGCAGTGGAGAGTCAGGGTCGGGCTAGGTCACTGAGGGATGAAGGAGGCGAGTGTGCAGTGGAGAGTCAGGGTCGGGCTAGGTCACTGAGGGATGAAGGAGGCGAGTGTGCAGTGGAGAGTCAGGGTCGGGCTAGGTCACTGAGGGATGAAGGAGGCGAGTGTGCAGTGGAGAGTCAGGGTCGGGCTAGGTCACTGAGGGATGAAGGAGGCGAGTGTGCAGTGGAGAGTCAGGGTCGGGCTAGGTCACTGAGGGATGAAGGAGGCGAGTGTGCAGTGGAGAGTCAGGGTCGGGCTAGGTCACTGAGGGATGAAGGAGGCGAGTGTGCAGTGGAGAGTCAGGGTCGGGCTAGGTCACTGAGGGATGAAGGAGGCGAGTGTGCAGTGGAGAGTCAGGGTCGGGCTAGGTCACTGAGGGATGAAGGAGGCGAGTGTGCAGTGGAGAGTCAGGGTCGGGCTAGGTCACTGAGGGATGAAGGAGGCGAGTGTGCAGTGGAGAGTCAGGGTCGGGCTAGGTCACTGAGGGATGAAGGAGGCGAGTGTGCAGTGGAGAGTCAGGGTCGGGCTAGGTCACTGAGGGATGAAGGAGGCGAGTGTGCAGTGGAGAGTCAGGGTCGGGCTAGGTCACTGAGGGATGAAGGAGGCGAGTGTGCAGTGGAGAGTCAGGGTCGGGCTAGGTCACTGAGGGATGAAGGAGGCGAGTGTGCAGTGGAGAGTCAGGGTCGGGCTAGGTCACTGAGGGATGAAGGAGGCGAGTGTGCAGTGGAGAGTCAGGGTCGGGCTAGGTCACTGAGGGATGAAGGAGGCGAGTGTGCAGTGGAGAGTCAGGGTCGGGCTAGGTCACTGAGGGATGAAGGAGGCGAGTGTGCAGTGGAGAGTCAGGGTCGGGCTAGGTCACTGAGGGATGAAGGAGGCGAGTGTGCAGTGGAGAGTCAGGGTCGGGCTAGGTCACTGAGGGATGAAGGAGGCGAGTGTGCAGTGGAGAGTCAGGGTCGGGCTAGGTCACTGAGGGATGAAGGAGGCGAGTGTGCAGTGGAGAGTCAGGGTCGGGCTAGGTCACTGAGGGATGAAGGAGGCGAGTGTGCAGTGGAGAGTCAGGGTCGGGCTAGGTCACTGAGGGATGAAGGAGGCGAGTGTGCAGTGGAGAGTCAGGGTCGGGCTAGGTCACTGAGGGATGAAGGAGGCGAGTGTGCAGTGGAGAGTCAGGGTCGGGCTAGGTCACTGAGGGATGAAGGAGGCGAGTGTGCAGTGGAGAGTCAGGGTCGGGCTAGGTCACTGAGGGATGAAGGAGGCGAGTGTGCAGTGGAGAGTCAGGGTCGGGCTAGGTCACTGAGGGATGAAGGAGGCGAGTGTGCAGTGGAGAGTCAGGGTCGGGCTAGGTCACTGAGGGATGAAGGAGGCGAGTGTGCAGTGGAGAGTCAGGGTCGGGCTAGGTCACTGAGGGATGAAGGAGGCGAGTGTGCAGTGGAGAGTCAGGGTCGGGCTAGGTCACTGAGGGATGAAGGAGGCGAGTGTGCAGTGGAGAGTCAGGGTCGGGCTAGGTCACTGAGGGATGAAGGAGGCGAGTGTGCAGTGGAGAGTCAGGGTCGGGCTAGGTCACTGAGGGATGAAGGAGGCGAGTGTGCAGTGGAGAGTCAGGGTCGGGCTAGGTCACTGAGGGATGAAGGAGGCGAGTGTGCAGTGGAGAGTCAGGGTCGGGCTAGGTCACTGAGGGATGAAGGAGGCGAGTGTGCAGTGGAGAGTCAGGGTCGGGCTAGGTCACTGAGGGATGAAGGAGGCGAGTGTGCAGTGGAGAGTCAGGGTCGGGCTAGGTCACTGAGGGATGAAGGAGGCGAGTGTGCAGTGGAGAGTCAGGGTCGGGCTAGGTCACTGAGGGATGAAGGAGGCGAGTGTGCAGTGGAGAGTCAGGGTCGGGCTAGGTCACTGAGGGATGAAGGAGGCGAGTGTGCAGTGGAGAGTCAGGGTCGGGCTAGGTCACTGAGGGATGAAGGAGGCGAGTGTGCAGTGGAGAGTCAGGGTCGGGCTAGGTCACTGAGGGATGAAGGAGGCGAGTGTGCAGTGGAGAGTCAGGGTCGGGCTAGGTCACTGAGGGATGAAGGAGGCGAGTGTGCAGTGGAGAGTCAGGGTCGGGCTAGGTCACTGAGGGATGAAGGAGGCGAGTGTGCAGTGGAGAGTCAGGGTCGGGCTAGGTCACTGAGGGATGAAGGAGGCGAGTGTGCAGTGGAGAGTCAGGGTCGGGCTAGGTCACTGAGGGATGAAGGAGGCGAGTGTGCAGTGGAGAGTCAGGGTCGGGCTAGGTCACTGAGGGATGAAGGAGGCGAGTGTGCAGTGGAGAGTCAGGGTCGGGCTAGGTCACTGAGGGATGAAGGAGGCGAGTGTGCAGTGGAGAGTCAGGGTCGGGCTAGGTCACTGAGGGATGAAGGAGGCGAGTGTGCAGTGGAGAGTCAGGGTCGGGCTAGGTCACTGAGGGATGAAGGAGGCGAGTGTGCAGTGGAGAGTCAGGGTCGGGCTAGGTCACTGAGGGATGAAGGAGGCGAGTGTGCAGTGGAGAGTCAGGGTCGGGCTAGGTCACTGAGGGATGAAGGAGGCGAGTGTGCAGTGGAGAGTCAGGGTCGGGCTAGGTCACTGAGGGATGAAGGAGGCGAGTGTGCAGTGGAGAGTCAGGGTCGGGCTAGGTCACTGAGGGATGAAGGAGGCGAGTGTGCAGTGGAGAGTCAGGGTCGGGCTAGGTCACTGAGGGATGAAGGAGGCGAGTGTGCAGTGGAGAGTCAGGGTCGGGCTAGGTCACTGAGGGATGAAGGAGGCGAGTGTGCAGTGGAGAGTCAGGGTCGGGCTAGGTCACTGAGGGATGAAGGAGGCGAGTGTGCAGTGGAGAGTCAGGGTCGGGCTAGGTCACTGAGGGATGAAGGAGGCGAGTGTGCAGTGGAGAGTCAGGGTCGGGCTAGGTCACTGAGGGATGAAGGAGGCGAGTGTGCAGTGGAGAGTCAGGGTCGGGCTAGGTCACTGAGGGATGAAGGAGGCGAGTGTGCAGTGGAGAGTCAGGGTCGGGCTAGGTCACTGAGGGATGAAGGAGGCGAGTGTGCAGTGGAGAGTCAGGGTCGGGCTAGGTCACTGAGGGATGAAGGAGGCGAGTGTGCAGTGGAGAGTCAGGGTCGGGCTAGGTCACTGAGGGATGAAGGAGGCGAGTGTGCAGTGGAGAGTCAGGGTCGGGCTAGGTCACTGAGGGATGAAGGAGGCGAGTGTGCAGTGGAGAGTCAGGGTCGGGCTAGGTCACTGAGGGATGAAGGAGGCGAGTGTGCAGTGGAGAGTCAGGGTCGGGCTAGGTCACTGAGGGATGAAGGGGGCGAGTGTGCAGTGGAGAGTCGAGGGTCGGGCTAGGTCACTGAGGGATGAAGGAGGCGAGTGTGTAGTGGAGAGTCAGGGTCGAGCTAGGTCCTGAGGGATGAAGGAGGCGAGTGTGTAGTGGAGAGTCAGGGTCGGAGCTAGGTCACTGAGGGATGAAGGAGGCGAGTGTGCAGTGGAGAGTCAGGGTCGGGCTGGGTCACTGAGGGATGAAGGAGGCGAGTGTGCAGTGGAGAGTCAGGGTCGGGCTAGGTCACTGAGGGATGAAGGAGGCGAGTGTGCAGTGGAGAGTCAGGGTCGGGCTAGGTCACTGAGGGATGAAGGAGGCGAGTGTGCAGTGGAGAGTCAGGGTCGGGCTAGGTCACTGAGGGATGGAGGAGGCGAGTGTGCAGTGGAGATTCAGGGTCGGGCTAGGTCACTGAGGGATGAAAGAGGCGAGGTGTGCAGTGGAGAGTCAGGGTCGGGCTGGGTCACTGAGGGATGAAGGAGGCGAGTGTGCAGGTGGAGAATCAGGGTCGGGCTAGGTCACTGAGGGATGGAGGAGGCGAGTGTGCAGTGGAGATTCAGGGTCGGGCTAGGTCACTGAGGGATGAAGGAGGCGATGTTGTGTAGTGGAGAGTCAGGGTCGGGCTGGGTCACTGAGGGATGAAGGAGGCGAGTGTGCAGTGGAGAGTCAGGGTCGGGCTCGGTCACGGAGGGATGAAGGAGGCGAGTGTGCAGTGGAGAGTCATTGTAGGGCTAGGTCACTCAGGGATGAAGGAGGTGAGTGTGCAGTGGAGAGTCAGTGTAGGGCTAGGTCACTCAGGGATGAAGGAGGCGAGTGTGCAGTGGAGAGTCAGGGTCGGGCTAGGTCACTGAGGGATGAAGGAGGTGAGTGTGTAGTGGAGAGTCAGGGTCGGGCTAGGTCACTGAGGGATGAAGGAGGCGAGTGTGCAGTGGAGAGTCAGGGTCGGGCAAGGTCACTGAGGGATGAAGGAGGCGAGTGTGCAGTGGAGAGTCAGGGTCGGGCTGGGTCACTGCGGGATGAAGGAGGCGAGTGTGCAGTGGAGAGTCAGGGTCGGGCTAGGTCACTGAGGGATGAAGGAGGCGAGTGTGCAGTGGAGAGTCAGGGTCGGGCTACGTCACTGAGGGATGAAGGAGGTGATGTGCAGTGGAGAGTCAGGGTCGGGCTGGGTCACTGAGGGATGAAGGAGGCGAGTGTGCAGTGGAGAGTCAGGGTCGGGCGAGGTCACTGAGGGATGAAGGAGGCGAGTGTGCAGTGGAGAGTCAGGGTAGAGCTCGGTCACTGAGGGATGAAGGAGGCGAGTGTGCAGTGGAGAGTCAGGGTCAGGCTAGGTCACTGAGGGATGAAGCAGGCGAGTGTGCAGTGGAGAGTCAGGGTAGGGCTAGGTCACTGAGGGATGAAGGAGGCGAGTGTGCAGTGGAGAGTCAGGGTAGGGCTTGGTCACTGAGGGATGAAGGAGGCGAGTGTGCAGTGGAGAGTCAGGGTAGGGCTTGGTCACTGAGGGATGAAGGAGGCGAGTGTGCAGTGGAGAGTCAGGGTAGAGCTAGGTCACTGAGAGATGAAGGAGGCGAGTGTGCAGTGGAGATTCAGGGTCGGGCTAGGTCACTGAGGGATGAAGGAGGTGAGTGTGCAGTGGAGAGTCAGGGTCGGGCTAGGTCACTGAGAGATGAAGGAGGCGAGTGTGCAGTGGAGAATCAGGGTCGGGCTCGGTGGCTGAGGGATGAAGGAGGCGAGTGTATAGTGGAGAGTCAGGGTAGGGCTCGGTCACTGAGGGATGAAGGAGGCGAGTGTGCAGTGGAGAGTCAGGGTAGGGCTCGGTCACTAGGGATGAAGGAGGCGAGTGTGCAGTGAGAGTCAGGGTAGGGCTCGGTCACTGAGGGATGAAGGAGGCGAGTGTGCAGTGGTGAGTCAGGGTCAGGCTATGTCACTGAGGGATGAAGGGGGCGAGTGTGCAGTGGAGAGTCAGGGTCGGGCTAGGTCACTGAGGGATGAAGGAGGCGAGTGTGTAGTGGAGAGTCAGGGTCGGGCTAGGTCACTGAGGGATGAAGGAGCGAGTGTGCAGTGGAGAGTCAGGGTCGGGCCTAGGTCACTGAGGGATGAAGGAGGCGAGTGTGCAGTGGAGAGTCAGGGTCGGGCAAGGTCACTGAGGGATGAAGGAGGCGAGTGGGCAGTGGAGAGTCAGGGTCGGGCTAGGTCACTGAGGATGAAGGAGGCGAGTGTGCAGTGGAGAGTCAGGGTCGGGCTAGGACACTGAGGGATGAAGGAGGCGAGTGTGCAGTGGAGAGTCAGGGTAGGGCTTGGTCACTGAGGGATGAAGGAGGCGAGTGTGCAGTGGAGAGTCAGGGTCGGGCTAGGTCACTGAGGGATGAAGGAGGCGAGTGTGTAGTGGAGAGTCAGGCTAGGGCTAGGTCACTGAGGGATGAAGGAGGCGAGTGTGCAGTGGAGAGTCAGGGTCGGGCTAGGTCACTGAGGGATGAAGGAGGCGAGTGTGCAGTGGAGAGTCAGGGTCGGGCTAGGTCACTGAGGGATGAAGGAGGCGAGTGTGCAGTGGAGAGTCAGGGTCGGGCTAGGTCACTGAGGGATGAAGGAGGCGAGTGTGCAGTGGAGAGTCAGGGTCGGGCTGGGTCACTGAGGGATGAAGGAGGCGAGTGTGCAGTGGAGAGTCAGGGTCGGGCTAGGTCACTGAGGGATGAAGGAGGCGAGTGTGCAGTGGAGAGTCAGGGTCGGGCTAGGTCACTGAGGGATGAAGGAGGCGAGTGTGCAGTGGAGAGTCAGGGTCGGGCTAGGTCACTGAGGGATGAAGGAGGCGAGTGTGCAGTGGAGAGTCAGGGTCGGGCTAGGTCACTGAGGGATGAAGGAGGCGAGTGTGCAGTGGAGAGTCAGGGTCGGGCTAGGTCACTGAGGGATGAAGGAGGCGAGTGTGCAGTGGAGAGTCAGGGTCGGGCTAGGTCACTGAGGGATGAAGGAGGCGAGTGTGCAGTGGAGAGTCAGGGTCGGGCTAGGTCACTGAGGGATGAAGGAGGCGAGTGTGCAGTGGAGAGTCAGGGTCGGGCTAGGTCACTGAGGGATGAAGGAGGCGAGTGTGCAGTGGAGAGTCAGGGTCGGGCTAGGTCACTGAGGGATGAAGGAGGCGAGTGTGCAGTGGAGAGTCAGGGTCGGGCTAGGTCACTGAGGGATGAAGGAGGCGAGTGTGCAGTGGAGAGTCAGGGTCGGGCTAGGTCACTGAGGGATGAAGGAGGCGAGTGTGCAGTGGAGAGTCAGGGTCGGGCTAGGTCACTGAGGGATGAAGGAGGTGAGTGTGCAGTGGAGAGTCAGGGTCGGGCTAGGTCACTGAGGGATGAAGGAGGCGAGTGTGCAGTGGAGAGTCAGGGTCGGGCTAGGTCACTGAGGGATGAAGGAGGCGAGTGTGCAGTGGAGAGTCAGGGTCGGGCTAGGTCACTGAGGGATGAAGGAGGCGAGTGTGCAGTGGAGAGTCAGGGTCGGGCTAGGTCACTGAGGGATGAAGGAGGCGAGTGTGCAGTGGAGAGTCAGGGTAGGGCTAGGTCACTGAGGGATGAAGGAGGCGAGTGTGCAGTGGAGAGTCAGGGTCGGGCTAGGTCACTGAGGGATGAAGGAGGCGAGTGTGCAGTGGAGAGTCAGGGTCGGGCTAGGTCACTGAGGGATGAAGGAGGCGAGTGTGCAGTGGAGAGTCAGGGTCGGGCTAGGTCACTGAGGGATGAAGGAGGCGAGTGTGCAGTGGAGAGTCAGGGTCGGGCTTGGTCACTGAGGGATGAAGGAGGCGAGTGTGCAGTGGAGAGTCAGGGTCGGGCTAGGTCACTGAGGGATGAAGGAGGCGAGTGTGTAGTGGAGAGTCAGGGTCGGGCTAGGTCACTGAGGGATGAAGGAGGCGAGTGTGCAGTGGAGAGTCAGGGTCGGGCTAGGTCACTGAGGGATGAAGGAGGCGAGAGTGCAGTGGAGAGTCAGGGTAGGGCTCGGTCACTGAGGGATGAAGGAGGCGAGTGTGCAGTGGAGAGTCAGGGTAGGGCTAGGTCACTGAGGGATGAAGGAGGCGAGTGTGCAGTGGAGAGTCAGGGTAGGGCTAGGTCACTGAGGGATGAAGGAGGCGAGTGTGCAGTGGAGAGTCAGGGTCGGGCTAGGTCACTGAGGGATGAAGGAGTCGAGTGTGCAGTGGAGAGTCACGGGTCGGGCTAGGTCACTGAGGGATGAAGGAGGTGAGTGTGCAGTGGAGAGTCAGGGTCGGGCTAGGTCACTGAGGGATGAAGGAGGCGAGTGTGCAGTGGAGAGTCAGGGTAGGGCTAGGTCACTGAGGGATGAAGGAGGTGAGTGTGCAGTGGAGAGTCAGGGTCGGGCTAGGTCACTGAGGGATGAAGGAGGCGAGTGTGCAGTGGAGAGTCAGGGTCGGGCTAGGTCACTGAGGGATGAAGGAGGCGAGTGTGCAGTGGAGAGTCAAGGGTCGGGCTAGGTCACTGAGCGATGAAGGAGGCGAGTGTGCAGTGGAGAGTCAGGGTCGGGCTAGGTCACTGAGGGATGAAGGAGGTGAGTGTGCAGGGGAGAGTCAGGGTCGGGCTAGGTCACTGAGGATGAAGGAGGCGAGTGTGCAGTGGAGAGTCAGGGTCGGGCTAGGTCACTGAGGGATGAAGGAGGCGAGTGTGCAGTGGAGAGTCAGGGTCGGGCTAGGTCACTGAGGCATGAAGGAGGCGAGTGTGCAGTGGAGAGTCAGGGTCGGGCTAGGTCACTGAGGGATGAAGGAGGCGAGTGTGCAGTGGAGAGTCAGGGTCGGGCTAGGTCACTGAGCGATGAAGGAGGCGAGTGTGCAGTGGAGAGTCAGGGTCGGGCTAGGTCACTGAGGGATGAAGGAGGCGAGTGTGCAGTGGAGAGTCAGGGTAGGGCTAGGTCACTGAGGGATGAAGGAGGCGAGTGTGCAGTGGAGAGTCAGGGTCGGGCTCGGTCACTGAGGGATGAAGGAGGCGAGTGTGCAGTGGAGAGTCAGGGTCGGGCTAGGTCACTGAGGGATGAAGGAGGCGAGTGTGCAGTGGAGAGTCAGGGTCGGGCTAGGTCACTGAGGGATGAAGGAGGCGAGTGTGCAGTGGAGAGTCAGGGTCGGGCTAGGTCACTGAGGGATGAAGGAGGCGAGTGTGCAGTGGAGAGTCAGGGTCGGGCTAGGTCACTGAGGGATGAAGGAGGTGAGTGTGCAGTGGAGAGTCAGGGTCGGGCTAGGTCACTGAGGGATGAAGGAGGCGAGTGTGCAGTGGAGAGTCAGGGTAGGGCTAGGTCACTGAGGGATGAAGGAGGCGAGTGTGCAGTGGAGAGTCAGGGTCGGGCTAGGTCACTGAGGGATGAAGGAGGCGAGTGTGCAGTGGAGAGTCAGGGTCGGGCTAGGTCACTGAGGGATGAAGGAGGCGAGTGTGCAGTGGAGAGTCAGGGTCGGGCTAGGTCACTGAGGGATGAAGGAGGCGAGTGTGCAGTGGAGAGTCAGGGTCGGGCTAGGTCACTGAGGGATGAAGGAGGCGAGTGTGCAGTGGAGAGTCAGGGTAGGGCTAGGTCACTGAGGGATGAAGGAGGCGAGTGTGCAGTGGAGAGTCAGGGTAGGGCTAGGTCACTGAGGGATGAAGGAGGCGAGTGTGCAGTGGAGAGTCAGGGTCGGGCTAGGTCACTGAGGGATGAAGGAGGCGAGTGTGCAGTGGAGAGTCAGGGTCGGGCTAGGTCACTGAGGGATGAAGGAGGCGAGTGTGCAGTGGAGAGTCAGGGTCGGGCTAGGTCACTGAGGGATGAAGGAGGCGAGTGTGCAGTGGAGAGTCAGGGTCGGGCTAGGTCACTGAGGGATGAAGGAGGCGAGTGTGCAGTGGAGAGTCAGGGTCGGGCTAGGTCACTGAGGGATGAAGGAGGCGAGTGTGCAGTGGAGAGTCAGGGTCGGGCTAGGTCACTGAGGGATGAAGGAGGCGAGTGTGCAGTGGAGAGTCAGGGTCGGGCTAGGTCACTGAGGGATGAAGGAGGCGAGTGTGCAGTGGAGAGTCAGGGTCGGGCTAGGTCACTGAGGGATGAAGGAGGCGAGTGTGCAGTGGAGAGTCAGGGTCGGGCTAGGTCACTGAGGGATGAAGGAGGCGAGTGTGCAGTGGAGAGTCAGGGTCGGGCTAGGTCACTGAGGGATGAAGGAGGCGAGTGTGCAGTGGAGAGTCAGGGTCGGGCTAGGTCACTGAGGGATGAAGGAGGCGAGTGTGCAGTGGAGAGTCAGGGTCGGGCTAGGTCACTGAGGGATGAAGGAGGCGAGTGTGCAGTGGAGAGTCAGGGTCGGGCTAGGTCACTGAGGGATGAAGGAGGCGAGTGTGCAGTGGAGAGTCAGGGTCCGGATCGCCTCCTTCATCCCTCAGTGACCTCACTCTGCCCTGACACGCGCCCAGTGGGCGGGCTCTGCACCCGCCGTTTCCGGTCACACCTCCCGGAGGCCCCGCCCCTGCTCAGCCCCACGTGACCCTCCCCCCTCCGGCGGTCCGCACCGCGCATGCTCAGGACACACCCTGGGACTGTCAATCATCCTCCCCTGCGCATGCGCACTGGGCCCCTGAGACGCAGGCTGCCGCGCGGGGCTTTCTTTGTCAAGTCGGTGTTGGTTCAGAGCCGCGATCAGTGAGGGAAAGTGAGTTTTCCCCGAGATCCGACTGAGATCAGAGTGGGGGAGAGAATAAAGAGAAACACAAACCTGAGAGTCCGCGGATCCGGGCCCCGAGCCGAGCTTCTTCAGTTTTGCGTATCGCACGCGAGGAACACGTGACCCGGCCCACGGCCTGATTGACGGGAGCTTCCGACCAATAGGGAGCGAGCGGGGCGGGGCTGGAGGAGCGAGCCGGCGGCGGGTCCTCCAACCAATCGGGGAGCCCGAGGGGCGGGACTAGCGCCGGCTGATTGTCTGATCCGCGGGGCAGCGAGTTTCTCCAGTCCCTTGTTCAGGGCCCGGGGCCAGGGGAGGCTGTGGGCCTTTATTCCCCTTATTGGACACAAGGCTCTTTGTCTCACAACACACTGGCTCAGATTTTAATACAGACTTTTTAAATTCATGAATAAAAGCAGATAAACCCCGTGCTTCTGTGGAACAAAATATTTAATATTTGCGAGTTATTCCCTCTGGGGTATTTGTTAGTTTCAGACAATAACAATTTGTATTTAAATAGCGTCTTTAACGTAGTAAAACGTCCCAACAGCTTACGGGAGTGTTATAAAACAAAATTTGACACCGGGTATAAACCAAGCATATGTCAGCTGTGGCTCAGTTGGTCGCACTCTCTCTGAGTCAGAAGGTTGTGGATTTATGAGCACATAAATCTAGGCTGACACTCCAGTGCAGTGCTGAGAGAGTGCTGCACTGTCGGAGGTGCCGTCTTTAGGATGAGACGTTAAACCGAGGCCCCGTCTGCTCTCTCAGGTGGATGTAAAAGATCCCATGGCACTATTTTGAAGAAGAGCAGGGGACTTATCCCTGGTGTCCTGGCCAATATTTATCCATCAATCAACATAACAAAAACAGATTATCTGGTCATTATCACATTGCTGTTTGTGGGAGCTTGCTGAGCGCAAATTGGCTGCCACATTTCCCACATTACAACAGTGACTCTACTTCAAAAAGTACTTCATTGGCTGTAAAGCGCTTTGAGACGTCCAGTGGTGGTGAAAGGCGCTATATAAATGCAAGTCTTTCAAGTCTTTCTTTCATATTCCCATAAGGAGGAAAGATGGGGAATCCAAAGCTCGAGCTCCCTGGATTTCAAAGGATATAGAGGTTAAAATAAAACAGAAAAAGGAGGTTTACGACAAATGTCAGGTACAGAATACAGTCAAAAACCAGGAGAATACAGAGAGTGTGGGGGAAATTGATAAAGGATATATGAAGGGAGAGAATACAAGAAAGGATTAGCGGGTAACATATAAGGGAACCCAAAAATCTTCTATAAACATATGAAAAGTAAAAGGATAGTTAAAGGAATGGTGGGGCCGATTAGGGACCAAATAGGAGCTCATCATACGGAGGCAGAGGGCGTGGCTGAGGTATGAATGAGTACTTAGCATCTGTCTTCACAAAAGAAGAGGATGAAGTTAATGTCGCAGTAGAGGAGGGGGGAGTAGAGAAATTGGATAGGATAAAAATGGATAGAAAGGAGGTGCTAAATAGGTTGTCATCACTCAAAGTTAACAAGTCACCCGGTCCAGATGTGTTGCATCCTAGATTGCTGAGGGAAGCTAGGGTGGAGACAGCAGAAGCTCTGACCACAATCTTTCAATCTCCCTCAGATATATGGGAGTGGTGCCAGAGGACTGGAGGATTGCAAATGTTACACCCTGTTTAAAAAAGGGGAGAGGGATAAACCTGGTAACTACAGGCCAATCAGTCTCATGTCAGTGATGGGTGAACGACTAGAGACCATTGTCAAGGACAAAATTAATTCTCACTTGGAGAAGCATGGGTTAATAAGGGATAGCCAGTCTTCTTCTTCTTCTTAGGCAGTCCCTCGGAACCGAGGATGACTTGCTTCCACATTAAAAATGAGTTCTCAGGTGACTGAGGAGTCCAATGCGGGACCTACAGTCTCTGTCACAGGTGGGGCAGACGGTGGTTGAAGGGGCGGGTGGGTGGGGTGCTTGGGTTGACGTGCGCTCCTTGCGCTTGGCTTCCGCTTGCTCCCAGCGAAGAGACTCGAGGTGTTCGGCACCTTCCCGGATGCTTCTCCTTCACTTTGTGCGGTCTTGGGCCAGGGATTCCCAGGTGTCAGTGGGGATGTTGCACTTTTTCAAGGAGGCTTTGAGGGTGTCCTTGAAGCGTTTCCTCTGCCCACCTGGGGCTCTCTTGCTGTGTCGGAGCTCCGAGTAGAGCGCTTGTTTTGGGAGTCTCGTATCGGGCATGCGGACGATGTGACCTGTCCATCGGAGCTGATCGAGCGCGGTCAAAGCTTCGATGCTGGGGATGTTGGCCTGAGCGAGAACACTGACGTTGGTGCGCCTATCCTGCCAATGGATTTGCAGGATCTTGCAGAGGCAGCGTTGGTGGTACCTCTCCAGTGCTTTGAGGTGCCTGCTGTACATGGTCCATGTCTCTGAGGCATACAGCAGGGCGGGTATCACTGCTGCTCTGTAGACCATGAGCTTAGTGCCGGGTTTGAGGTCCTGGTCTTCAAACACTCTCTTCCTCAGGCGACCGAAGGCTGCACTGGCACACTGAAGGCGGTGTTGGACTTCGTCATCGACGTCTGCCCTTGTTGACAGTAGGCTCCCGAGGTATGGAAAGTGGTCCACGTTGTCCAAGGCCTTGTCATGGATTTTAATAATCGGGGAGCAGTACTGTGTGGCGGGGGCAGATTGTTAGAGGACCTTTGTCTTACGGATGTTTAGTGTAAGGCCCATGCTCTCGTATGCTTCGGTGAAGATGTTGACGATGGTTTGGAGTTCGACCTCTGAGTGAGCGCAGACGCAAGTGTCGTCTGCATACTGTAATTCGACGACAGAGGATGGGACGACCTTGGATCTGGACTGGAGGCGACGGAGGTTGAACAGTTTCCCGTTTGTTCTGTAAATTAGCTCCACTCCAGTGGGGAGCTTACTGAGGGTGAGATGGAGCATTGCAGCAAGGAAGATCGAGAAGAGCGTTGGTGTGATGACACAGCCTTGCTTGACCCTGGTCCGTATGTGAATTGGGTCTGTGGTGGAACCGTTGGTCAGGATCATGGCTTGCATGTCGTCGTGAAGCAGGCGGAGGATGGTGACAAACTTTTGAGGGCAGCCGAATTTGAGGAGGACACTCCATAATCCCTCACGGTTAACAGTGTCGAAGGCCTTTGTGAGATCAAAGAAGGCCATGTACAGCGGTTGGTGCTGTTCCCTGCATTTCTCTTGTAATTGACGTGCGGTGAAGATCATGTCCATTGTGCCCCTTAGTGGGCGGAATCCGCATTGCGACTCTGGGAGGAGCTCTTTGGCCACTGGGAGAAGGCGATTGAGGAGGATTCTTGCGATGACTTTCCCTGTGGCAGACAGCAGGGAAACTCCTCTGTAATTACCGCAATCGGACTTGTCACCTTTCTTGAAAATGGTCACAATTACGGCATCTCTGAGATTCCCTGGCATGCTCTCTTCCTTCCAGATAAGAGAAATGAGTTAATGAATTCGCACCAGTAGTGCTTCTCTGCCATGCTTTAGTGCCTCGGCGGGCACTATGGATTTGTTAAAGGTAAATCATGTCTGACTAAACTGATTGAGTTCTTTGATGAAGTAACAGAGGGTTGATGAAGGTAGTGCAGCAGATGTTGTTCATATGGACTTTCAAAAGGCATTTGATAAAGTACCACATAAGAGACTTATTCGGGGAATAGAAGCACAGGGAATGAAAGGGCTGATGGTAATTTGGGTATAATTGGCTAAGGGAGAGGAGACAGTGAGCAGTGCTGAGGGATGTTTTTCTGACTGGAGGGAAGTATGCAGTGGGTTCCCCCAGGGGTCGGGATTAGGACCATTGCTTTTCTTGTTATATATAACTGACCTGGACTTGGGTATAGGTGGACAATTTCGAAGTTTACAGATGATACAAAACTTGGCAACGTAGTAAATAGTGAGCATAGTAGTCGCAGACTTCAGAAGGACAGAGACAGACTGTGAAATGAGCAGACACAAGGCAGATGAAATTAAATGAGGATAAGTGTGAAGTGATGCACTTTGGGAGGAACAACAGGGAGAGGCCGTATAATCTAAATGGGACTATTTTGAGGGGGTGCAAGAGCAGAGGGACCTGGGGGTCCATATTCACAAATCTTTGAAAGTGCCACGGCAAGTTGGTGAGGCGGTTCAGAAAGCGTATGGGATACTTGGCTTTGTAAATAGGGCCATTGAATACAAAAACAAGGAAGTTACACTAAACCTTTACAAATCACTAGTGAGGAACATAGGACAGGAGGAGGCCATTCAGCCCCTCGAGCCTGTTCCGCCATTCAATGAGATCATGGCTGATCTGTGACCTAACTCCATACACCCGCCTTTGGCCCATATCCCTTAATACCTTTGGGTAACAAAAACCTATCAATCTCAGATTTAAAATTAACAATTGATCTAGCATCAATTGCCGTTTGCGGAAGAGAGTTCCAAACTTCTACCACCCTTTGTGTGTAGAAGTGTTTCCTAATTTCACTCCTGAAAGGTCTGGCTCTAATTTTTAGACTATGCCCCTGAGTCCTAGAATCCCCAACCAGCGGAAATAGTTTCTCTCTATCTACCCTATCTGTTCCCCTTAATATCCTGAAAACTTCGATCAGATCACACCTTAACCTTCTAAATTCCAGGGAATACAACCCTAATTTGTGTAATCTCTCCCCGTAACTTAACCCTTGGAGTCCGGGTATCATTCTGGTAAACCTGCGCTGCACTCCCTCCAAGGCCAATATATCCTTCCTAAGGTGTGATGCCCAGAACTGCTCACAGTACTCCAGGTGTGGTCTAACCAGGGTTTTGTACAGCTGCAGGGTTTTGGCCTCAGCTGGAGTCTTGTGTACAGTTCTGGGCACCACACTTTAGGAAGGATGTCAAGGCCTTGGAGAGGGTGCAGAGGAGGTTGACCAGGATGGTACCAGGGATGAGGGACTTCAGTTATGTGGAGAGATTGGAGAAGCTGGGATTCTTCCCCTTAGAGCAGAGAAGGTTAAGAGGAGACCTAATAGAGGGGTTCAAAATGATGAGGGGTTTTGATCGAGCAAGTAGGGAGAAACTGTTCACTCTGGCAAGTGGGTCGGTAACCAAAGGTCACAGATTTAAAATAGTTGCTAAAAGAACTAGAGGTGAACTGAGGAGAATTGTTTTCACACAGAGGGTTGTTAAGATCTGGAACGCACCATCTGAAAGGATGCTGGAATCAGGTTCCACAGGAACTTTCAAACGGTGATTGGACGTGTACTTGAAGAGGACTAGTTTGCAGAGTTCTGGGGATAAAGCTGGGGTTTGGGACTAAATTGGACAGCTCTTTCAAAGAGCCGACACAGACACGATGGACCGAATCACCTCCTTCTGTGCTGTTAGATTCGATGATCAGTGTGAAGACGCTGGTGTCTCTTAAGGTTCTTCGAGCTTTTAAAGCTCTTCCCACAGTCAGAACATTTAAAGGGTCTCTCCCCAGTGTGAACTCGCTGGTGTGTCAGCAGGTTGGAGGACCGAGTGAATCCCTTCCCACACATGGAGCAGGTGAACGGTCTCTCCCCAGTGTGTTGGTGTTCCTTCAGATCCCGGGAGCTTTTAAAGCTTCTCCCACAGTCAGAACATTTAAAGGGTCTCTCGTCAGTGTGAACTCGCTGATGTGCCAGCAGGGTGGAGGACTGAGTGAATCCCTTCCCACATACGGAGCAGGTGAACGGCCTCTCACCAGTGTGAACTCGCTGATGTGCCAGCAGGTTGGAGGACTGAGTGAATCTCTTCCCACACACGGAGCAGGTGAACGGCCTCTCGCCAGTGTGTAGGTGTTGGTGTCCCTTCAGATGCCGGGAGCTTTTAAAGCTCTTCCCACATTCAGAACATTTAAAGGGTCTCTCGTCAGTGTGAACTCGCTGATGTGCCAGCAGGTTGGAGGACCGAGCGAATCCCTTCCCACACTCGGAGCAGGTGAACGGCCTCTCACCATTGTGTTGGTGTTGGTGTCTCTTCAGCTCCCCGGAGCTTTTAAATCTCTTCCCACAATCAGAACATTTAAAGGGTCTCTCGTCAGTGTGAACTCGCTGCTGTGTCTGCAGGGTGGAATACTGAGTGAATGCCTTCCCACATTCGGAGCAGATGAATATCCTCTCCCCAGTGTGGAGGCGCTGGTGTCTCTGCAGGTTGGATGACTGAGTGAATCCCTTCCCACACACGGAGCAGGTGAACGGCCTCTCACCAGTGTGTAGGTGTTGGTGTCCCTTCAGATCCCCGGAACTTTTAAAGCTCTTCCCACAGTCAGAACATGTAAATGGCCTCTCATCAGTGTGAACAAGCTGGTGTTGCTTCAGATCCCCGGAGCTTTTAAAGCTCTTCCCACAGTCAGAACATATAAACGGTCGCTCATCGGTGTGAACAAGCTGGTGTCACTTCAGCTCCTGGGGGATTTTAAAGCTCTTCCCACAGTCAGAACACTGAAATGGTCTCTCGTCAGTGTGAACTCGCTGGTGTGTTTGCAGGTGGGATGAACAAACAAATCCCTTCCCACACACGGAGCAGGTGAACGGACTGTCCCTGGTGTGACTGCGCCGTTGAACTTCTATTGCAGACGGGGAACTGAATCCCTTCCCACCGTCCCCACCTTTACCCGGTTTCTCCCCGGTGTGACGGTGCACGTGTCTCGCCAGGGCAGGCGATCGGCTGAATCCGCGTCCACACACCGAACACGTGTGCGGTTTGTCATCGCTGCGATCGCTGCTTTCTCCTTCCATGTGCAAAGGCCGATGATATTCAGATCCTGATGAATCGAGCGACTCTGTCAGATCTTGACGTGATGTTTGGTCTGAGCTTCCCGCCTGTAACTGCTCCACTTCTATAACCCTGTAAATCAAGTTCAGAAAAGGATCAGAGGCAAACTGTTGTTTAATTTTCCCCTTTCCCAGCCTAGGGGCAGTGAAGCTGATTTTCAGGCTCCAGCTGCTGCACAGGTTGGTTGAAAGGATCAGCAGTAATGGCGGCTGTAATACCCACAAGCCCCGGCGCTCCAGAAAGCGCTCTGTTGACTCTGAGTCCCGCCCATGTGCTCATGGCCCCCGCGCTCTCCCTCCTGCTCCACAATCGCCCGTCCCGATCGGTCCACAACGCGCATGCTCAGCGCACAAAACCCCGCGGTTGGAACATCGGGCGCGCATGCGGAGCCGCAACATCTGGTACGTGTGCGCGGCTCAGGTGGGGGCGAGTCGGTGTTTCGCCTCAGCCGCCAGGGAGGTGCGCATGCGCAGGACGACCCAACATTCTTCCTGTCAGCAATCACTCCCTCGTTTCTTTAATAAAAACAGAAACTGCTGGAAATACTCAGCAGGTCAGGCAGCATCTGTGGAGAGAGAAACAGAGTTAACGTTTCAGGTCGATGACCTTTCGTCAGAACTGCTTGTCCTTTAGTGTCAGCCAGTGGCTCAGTGGGTAGCACTCTCGCCTCTGAGTCAGAAAGTTGTGGGTTCAAGTCCCACTCCAGAGACTTGAGCACAGGAATCCAGGCTGACGCTCCAGTGCAGTGCTGAGGGAGTGCGGCACTGTCGGAGGTGCCGTCTTTCAGAGGAGATATTAAATGGAGGCCCGGTTTCTAAGAAGAGCAGGGGAGCTATCCCCGGTGTCCGGGCCAATGTTTATCCCTCAGTCTTGCTGGGCGCTGATTGGCTGCCGCCTTTCCCACATTACAACAGTGACGTCACTTCATTGGCGGTTTGGGCCGAGTCCGGCACAGCGCCCCCTCCCGGTCACCAAGGGTAATAACCGCGCATGCCCAGAGAAGACCAACCCCCCTCCCCCACTCGGAGCTGCGCCTGCGCACTCGGATCCTGTCGGACGGAGTCGGCGCGGGGCATTCCGGGGAAAGGCCTTGGTGTCGGTTTCAGAGTCGCGATCGGTGACGCAAAGTGAGTTTTCTCCGCTCCGATTGGGTGGAGAATCGCGCGGGGTGGGGGGGAGGGGTGGATCGGGAGAGAATAAAGAGAAATAGAAAAACCTCAGAGTCCGCGAGGCCCCGGACCGAGCGGCGTCAGTTGGACGGAGCACGTGATCTCCTCGGGGACACGTGACCCGGGCCCGCGGCCTGATTGACGGGAGCTTCCGACCAATAGGGAGCGAGTGGGGCGGGGCTGGAGGAGCGAGCCGGCGGCGGGTCCTCCAACCAATCGGGGAGCCCGAGGGGCGGGACTAGCGCCGGCTGATTGTCTGATCCGCGGGGCAGCGAGTTTCTCCAGTCCCTTGTTCAGGGCCCGGGGCCAGGGGAGGCTGTGGGCCTTTATTCCCCTTATTGGACACAAGGCTCTTTGTCTCACAACACACTGGCTCAGGTTTTAATACAGACTTTTTAAATTCATGAATAAAAGCAGATAAACCCCGTGCTTCTGTGGCACAAACTTTCTAATATTTTATAGAATCATAGAATGGTTCCAGCACAGAAGGAGGCCATTCAGCCCGTCGAGCCCGTGCCGGCTCTCTGCAAGATCACTTCAGCTAGTCCCACTCCCCCGCCCTTTCCCCGTAGCCCTGCAAATTTCTTTACTTCAGATACTTATCCAATTCCCTTTTGAAAGCCGTGATTGAATCTGCCTCCACCACCCTTTCAGGCAGTGCATTCCAGATCCTAACCACTCGCTGCGTAAAAAAGTTTTTCCTCATGTCGCCTTTGGTTCTTCTGCCAATCACCTTAAATCTGTGTCCTCTGGTTCTCGACCCTTCCGCCAATGGGAACAGTTTCTCTCTATCTACTCTGTCCCGACCCCTCGTGATTTTGAACACCTCTATCAAATCTCCTCTCAACCTTCTCTGCTCTAAGGAGAACAACCCCAGCTTCTCCAGTCTATCCACGTAACTGAAGTCCCTCATCCCTGGAACCATTCTTGTAAATCTTTTCTGCACCCTCTCTAAGGCCTTCACATCCTTCATAAAGTGCGGTGCCCAGAATTGGACACAATACTCCAGTTGAGGCCGAACCAGTGTTTTATAAAGGTTCATCATAACTTCCTTGCTTTTGGACTCTATGCCTCTATTTATAAAATTGAGAGGTCGCACAACACCAGGTTATAGTCCAACAGTTTTATTTGAAATCACAAGCTTTCGGAGCTATCGATTGCTCCTTCCTCAGGTGAAGTAAATTAGATACAGAATCGCCAAAGCATATGTAGATAGAGAACAAAGCATGTGTACCTTACAATTGCAGACCACTAAATTAAATCATCCTGACTATCTGCCGAGGTGTGATAAAGTTAATCAAGTCAGCCAGGAAGGTACCACATCAAAGACATAGCAAGATACAACTGAGACAATGAGGTGTAGTCGCAGGGGTTCTAATGTGTCAAAAGCTGCCGTCTGTATGTAAAACGAAAAGCTTTAAAATTTTTACTTTTTTACTGGGAAAATTTTTACTTTTTTACTGGGAATCACATCTGTGAACAAGCCAACGACGACTCGAGTCCGGATCACGTCATGTATCGTGACATAAACCCAAGATCCCGGTTGAGACCGTCTTCATGAGTGCGGAACTTGGCTATCAGTTTCTGCTCGATGATTTTGCGTTGTCGTGTGTTTCTAAGGTTGCCTTGGAGAACGCTTACCCGCAGATCCGAGGCTGAATGTCCTTGACTGCTGAAGTGTTCCCCGACTGGGAGGTAACAATCCTGCCTGGCGATTGTTGCGCGGTGCTCGTTCATACGTTGTCTCAGTGTCTGCATGGTCTCGCCGATGTACCATGGCGCGGTGCATTCTTTCCTGCCCGTATGCTTTTTTAACCACTTTCTCAACCTGCCCTGCTACCTTCAACGATTTGTGGACACAAACCCCCAGGTCTCTCTGTTCATGCACCCACTTTAGAATTGTACCCTTTAGTTTATATTGCCTCTCCTCGTTCTTCCTACCAAAATGTGTTACTTTGAACTTTTCTGCATTAAATTTCATCTGCCACGTGTCCACCCATTCCACCAGCCTGTCTATGTCTTCTTGAAGTCTATCACTATCCTCCTCACTGTTCACTATACTTCCAAGTTTTGTGTCATCTGCAAATTTTGAAATTGTGTCCTGTACACCCAAGTCTAAGTCATTAATATATATCAAGTAAAGCAGTGGTCCGAGTACCGACCCCTGGGGAACACCACTGTATACCTTCCTCCAGTCCGAAAAACAACCGTTCACCACTACTCTCTGTTTTCTGTCACTTAGCCAGTTTCGTATCCATGCTGCCACTGTCCCTTTTATTCCATGGGCTTCAACTTTGCTGGCAAGCCTATTATGTGGCACTTGTCGAACGCCTTTTGGAAATCCATGTACACCACGTTAACCGCATTGCCCTCATCAACCCTCTCTGTTACCTCATCAAAAAACTCAATCAGAATCAGAGCGGCCGGGCCCGGCGGACGTGCGGCCAGGGCCCCGGCACCAGGAAACCCAGGGTGCAGCGCCTCCCCCAGACAGGAGAAACCACAACTGGCATCGACACAGCAGACCCGCCAATCCAGAGCCGGCTTGTATCAGGGCGGGCGCTGGATGCGGAAGTCGGTCCCTGGCCGCCTGTGTAGGTCTTTTTGTTGCTTCAGTTTGAGCTGGAGTGGAGATGGAGGAGAAGCTGCTGGGTTTAACCCCCAGTACTTCTGAGCCCAGGAGGACCCAACAATTTCCAATGTGAGACTGTCAAGGGAGGTGGATTCTGGGGGAGATTAGGTTGTTAAACAGACACTGTCCCTACAATGTAAAAGAGTATTGTTTTAGGAACAAGTATTTCTGTAGAGGCTTTTAGTCCAGTTTACATCTACAGATGTGTTTTAATTCATTCTTGGGATGTGGGCGTCGCTAGCAAGGCCAGCATTTATTGCCAATCCCCAGTTTCCCGTTGAGAAGGTGATGGTGGGCCTACTTCTTGAACTGCTGCAGTCCGTGTGGTGAAGGTACTCTCACAATGCAGTTGTGCAAGGAGTTCCAGGATTTTCACCCAGCGATGATGTAGCAACGGCGATATATGTCCAAGTCAGGATGGTGTGTTACTTGGAGGGGAACTTGGAGGTGATGGTGTTCCCCTGCACCTTCTGCCTTTGTCCTTCTAGGTGGTGGATGTTGCGGGTTTTGGAGGTTCTGTCAAAGTTCTGGTCGAGTTGCAGATGTATAAAGTCCATCTCCTTCGCCCCCTCCCACTCCCACCTCTCTCTCTCTCCTCCCATAGAGGCCAGAGCTGTGTGTAGGCCCAGACCAGGTGGTGGATTCCCTTCCCTGAGGGACATTAGTGAAGCAGTGGGATTTTACGACAATCCGGCAGTTTTCATGGTCACTTTTTTCTGGTGCCAGCCCCACAAATTACCAGCTTTATTAAACTCAATTTCACTACCTGCTTCTTTAGTGGGTTCTCTCTCACGCTCCCTGTTTTAAATTCATTTTACACAGAGTATTAGAAGGGGAGGATTTGCAGACGAGAAACTCAAACCAAACATCAAATCAAGATCTGACAGAGTCACTCGGTTCATCGGAACTTGAATATCATCAGCCTTTGAATATGGAAGCAAAAAGCACCGTTCACAATGGGGAGAAACCGTACACGTGTTCTGTGTGTGGACGAGCCTTCAGCCAATCCTCTGGCCTATCAATACACAAGCGCAGTCACACCGGGGAGAGGCCGTTCACCTGCTCTGAGTGTGGGAAGGGATTCACTAATTCATCCCACCTACTGAGACACCAGCGAGTTCACACCGGGGAGAGATCATTCACTTGCTCCATGTGTGGGAAGGGATTCACTCAGTCATCCAACCTGCTGAGACACCAGCGAGTTCACACTGAGGAGAGGCCCTTCACCTGCTCTGTGTGTGGGAAGGGATTCACTCAGTCATCCAACCTGCTGAGTCACCAGCGAGTTCACACTGATGAGAGACCTTTTAACTGCTCGGACTGTGGGAAGTGCTATAAAAGTTCCGGGGAACTGACATGCCATCAACGTGTTCACACTGGGGAGAGACCGTTCAGGTGCTCTCACTGCGGGTCTGGGTTCAGGCGATCATCTGAACTCACTGTACACCAGCGCACTCACACTGGGGAGAGGCCATTCACCTGCTCCATGTGTGGGAAGGGATTCACTCAGTCATCCACCCTGCTGAAACACCAGCGAGTTCACACTGGGGATAGGCCATTCACCTGCTCTGAGTGTGGGACGAGATTCACTAATTCATCTGACCTTCGAACACACCAGCGAGTTCACACCGGGGAGAGGCCGTTCACCTGCTCTGAGTGTGGGAAGGGTTTCACTCGTTCATCCCACCTGCTGACACACCAGCGAGTTCACACTGGGGAGAGGCCGTTCACCTGCCCTGAGTGTGGGAAGGGATTCACTCAGTCATCCACCCTGCTGAATCATCAGCGAGTTCACACTGGGAGAGACCATTTAAATGCCTGGACTGTGGGAAGTGCTATAAAAGTTCCGGGGAACTGACATGCCATCAACGTGTTCACACTAACGAGAGAGTTCACACTGGGGAGAGGACGTTCACCTGCTCCGTGTGTGGGAAGGGATTCACTCAGTCATCCACCCTGCTGACACACCAGCGAGTTCACAAGTGACTGCAGGGGTTGGATTCTGCTGTTATTGCTGCTGTTAATCACATCCAGGACTGAACCATGTTCATTCTGACAGTTGGGGTTTGTTTCTGCTGATGTCAATAACGCCTATAACTGGGCTGGAGTTTAATATTCTGGATATATGTCAAATAAATCAGCTTTGTGTTAAACACATTGTTGTAGATTTTTGTCTTTCCCACCTGAGTGTTTAGCATCACCTGGCTGGAGCTCAGAAAGGACAATCTGGGGGAGGATCGTACGGCGGGAACAGAACTTCAGCCTGGACACAGTCCTTCAGGGCCACACTGAGAGGGGCAAACGGCACTTTGGCCTTTCTTGAGGTGTGTATGAAATGTGTCCCAGCCGCTCTCTGCCATGGTTCTGAGCTCCCGGGCACGGAGCAGACGGCTCCTCTAGAAATGAGCCCCAGTCCATTGTTTGCTTCTTTTATGGCCTGATTAACCTGCGTCGCTACTTTTAGTGATTTGTGTATCTGGACCCCGAGATCCCTTTGCTCCTCTCCCCATTTAAACTCTTATTTTCCAAGTAGTGAGTGGCCTCCTTATTCTTCCCACCAAAACACACCACCTCACACTGATCGATACTGAAATTCATTTGCCAATTACACGCCCGTTCTGCAAGTTTATTAATGTCTTCTTAACCATGATTTGTCACAATCTTCCTCAGTATTAACTCTTCCTCCCAATTTGGTGTCATCGACAAATTTTGAAATTGTACTTCTGATTCCCGAGTCCAAATCGTTTCTGTAAATGGTGAACAACAGTGGTCCCAGCACCGATCCCCGTGGAACACCACTTCCCACCTTTTGCCAGTCTGAGTAGCTACTCCCAACCCCTACTCTCTGTTTTCTGTTTTGTCACCAGCTTGCTATCCATAACAGTATGCAAGATCGACAAGATGACCAAGGTCAGGCCGTGTGGAGTGAAGGGCCAGGCAGCAGAATGGATGGAAAGATGGCTACAAAACCAAACAATTGACAAAAAGGGAGAAAATAGAATGAGTTTAAATTAGCAAGAAATATAAAAACAGACTGTAAGAGCTTCTACAAGTATGTGAAAAGGACGAGAGTAGCAAAAGCAAGTGTTGGTCCATTAGAGGCTGAGACAGGAGAAATTAAATTGGGGAACAAGGAAATGGCAGAGACTTTAAATAAATATTTTTTATCTGTCTTCACAGTAGAAGACACAAAAAGTAAACCAAAAATAGTGGGGAACCAAGGGGCTACTGAGAGCGAGGAACTTAAAGTCATTAATATCAGTCGAGAAAAAGTACTTGAGAAACTAATGGGACTAAAAGCCGACAAATCCCCTGGACCTGACGGCCTACATCCTAGGGTTCTAAAAGAGGAGGCTGTGGAGATCGTGGATTCATTGGTTGTGATCTTCTAAAATTCCCTAGATTCTGGAATGGTCCCAGCGGATTGGAAGGTAGTAAATGTAACCCCGCTATTCAAGAAAGGAGGGAGAGAGACAACAGGGAACTACAGGCCAGTTAGCCTGACATCAGTTGTCGGGAAAATGCTGGAATCCATTATTAAGGAAGTGGTATCAGGGCACTTAGAAAATCATAATATGATTAGGCAGAGTCAACATGGTTTTATGAAAGGTAAATTGTGTTTGACAAATTTATTAGAGTTTTTTGAGGATGTAACTAGCAGGGTAGATAAAGGGGAACCAGTGGATGTGGTATATTTGGATTTCCAAAAGGCATTCGATAAGGTGCTACATAAGAGGTTGTTAAGCAAGATAAGGGCACACGGGGTTGGAGGTAATGTGTTGGCATGGATAGAGGATTGGTTAACAGACAGAAAAGAGAGTAGGGATAAATGGGTCATTTTCAGATTGGCAGGCTGTAACTAGTGGGGTGCCGCAAGGATCAGTGCCTCAGCTATTTACAATCCATATTAATGACTTAGATGAAGGGACTGAGTGCAATGTATCCAAGTTTGCTGATGATACAAAGCTAGGTGGGACAGTAAGCTGTGAGGAGGACGCAAAGAGCCTGCAAAGGGATATGGACAGGTTAAGTGAGTGGGCAAAAAGATGGCAGATGGAGTATAATGTGGGGAAATGTGAGGTTATTCACTTTGGTAGGACGAACAGAAAAATAGAATATTTTTTAAATGGTGGTAAAATATTAAATGTTGGTGTCCAGAGAGATTTAGGTGTCTTCGTACAAGAAACACAGAGAGTTAGCATGCAGGTACAGCAGCAATTAGGAAGGCAAATGGCATGTTGGCCTTTATTGCAAGGGGGTTGGAGTATAAGAGTAAGGAAGTCTTGCTACAATTGTACAGGGCTTTGGTGAGACCACACCTGGAGTACTGTGCACAGTTTTGGTCTCCTTATCTGAGGAAGGATATACTTGCCTTAGAGGCGGTGCAACAAAGGTTCACTAGATTGATCCCTGGGATGAGAAGGTTGTTCTATGAGGAGAGATTGAGTAGATTGGGCCTATACTCTGGAGTTTAGAAGAATGAGAGGTGATCTCATTGAAACATATAAGATTCTGAGGGGGATTGACAGGGTAGATGCTGAGAGGCTGTTTCTCCTGGCTGGAGAGTCTAGAACTAGGAGGCATAGTCTCAGGATAAGAGGGTCGGCCTTTTAAGATGGAGATCAGGAGAAATGTCTTCACTCAGAGGGTTGTAAATCTTTGGAATTCTCTGTCCCAAAATGTTGTGGATGCTCAGTGGTTGAGTATATTCAAGGCTGAGATAGTTAGATATTTGGACTCCAGAGGAATCAAGGGATATGGGGATAGGGCAGGAAAGTGGAGATGAGGTAGTAGATCAGCCATGATCCTATTGAATGGTGGAGCAGGCTCGAGGGGCCGAATGGCCCACTCCTGCTGCTGATTCTTATGTTCTTATGTAAAATAGAAATCAGAGGGTTGGAGTTAAGGGAAGTTTGTTGCCATCTTTCCATCCATTCTGCTGCCTGGCCCTTGACTCCACACGGCCTGACCGTGGTCATCTTGTAGACCGTACATACTGCAGACACAGTGCACCAGTGGTGGAGGGGGTGGATATCGAGTCCTGTGGCAGGGGCTCTGATGAAGTTGATTTCTCCGTCCCGTGTGTTTTGAGGCATCGCTAGTTGCGTTTTTCACCTCTTTCCAACTTTAAAAAAAAATCTTTTTGCCAGTTTATTAAAGCCATTAAAAACCTCCCAGATAAGTCACACAAAAAAATGAGGCCTTGTATGTTTCCGTCAGAATGACAGGCCTGAGCTCGAGTTAGAAATCATAGTTAGAAAACATTCAGCAATTAAACCAGACTGGGCGGGGCCTGAGGTGCGAGTTAGTAATGGAAAAGTGGAGGCCAACGTTCTTTGCACCAGATCTGAGGACCCGGGCACTAAGGTTTCTGTATAATTTATTTATTAATTTTGTTTAATGCCCAATATTGCAGGGCAGTGCCCTCAGTCCAACCATCTTCAGCTACTTCATCAATGACCTTCCCTCCATCATAAGGTCAGAATTGGGGATGTTCGCTGATGATTGCACAGTGTTCAGTTCCATTCACAACTCCTCAGATAATGAAGCAGTCCATGCCCACATGCAGCAAGACCTGGATGACAGTCAGGCTTGGGCTGATAAGTGGCAGGTAACATTCGTGCCACACAAGTACCAGGCAATGACTATCTCCAACAAGTGAGAGTCTAACCACCGCCGCTTGACATTCAACGGCATTACCATCGCCAAATCCCCCACTATCAACATCCTGGGGGGTCACCATTGACCAGAAACTTAACTGGACCAGCCACATAAATACTGTAGCAACAAGAGCAGGTCAGAGGCTAGGTATTCTGTGGCGAGTGTCTCACCTCCTGACTCCCCAAAGCCTTTCTACCATTTACAAGTCACAAGTAAGGAGTATGATGGAATACTCTCCACTTGCCTGGATGAGTGCAGCTCCAACAACACTCTAGAAGCTCGACACCATCCAGGACAAAGCAGCCCGCTTGATTGGCACCCTATCTAGCACCTTAAACATTCACTCCCTCCACCACTGGCGTACCGTGGCTGCAGTGTGTACCATCTACAAGATGCACTGCAGCAACTTGCCAAGGCTTCTTTGGCAGCACCTCCCAAACCCGCGACCTCTTCCTCCTAGAAAGACAAGGGCAGCAGTTGCGTGGGAACACCATCAACTCCAAGCTCCCCTCCAAGTCACACACCATCCTGACTTAGACATATATCGCCATTCCTTCATTGTGGCTGGGTCAAAATCCTGGAACTCCCTCCCTAACAGCATTGTGGGAGCACCTTCACCATACGGACTGCAGCGGTTCAAGAAGGCGGTTCACCACCACCTTCTCAAGGGCAATTAGGAATGGGTAATAAATGCTGGCCTTGTCAGCGACGCCCACATCCCATGAAGGAATAAAGAACCAGAGTGCCCCGCGCGGGTGAATACGGCCTATCTCCATCAGCAGGGGCGCAGCGCGCAGGCGCGGGAAGGGCTGGTCCCCAGAGACCGTCTTCCTGCGCGGAGCATGCGCGGTGCGGCTCCAGGAAACTGAGCGGGGGCGAGCGCGGCCTCAGCAACACCGAGTGCGCGTCTCAGGCCCCGAATCAGAGCGGCCGGGCCCGGCGGACGTGCGGCCAGGGCCCCGGCACCAGGAAACCCAGGGTGCAGCGCCTCCCCCATCCGAGCCGCCGCTTCCCGGTTTCTTCAGCCGGTTCCACCGAGTCCGACTCGGGACAAAGGACAGGAGCCAGGCTCCCAGAATGGCCCGCGGCCCAGGGAGCATGCGCACTCTCAGCGGGGAAATCAGCGCCTTGGATAGAGCGGTTTCTGGGGCGCGGAGAACTGTGGGTGCTGCGGCCGCCATTAATCAGCGGCTGTCGGGAAGAGATTTATTGCTGGCTGACGGAAGGTAGGTCCCTGGCCGCCTGTGTAGGTCTTTCATGGTGTATCAGTTTGAGCTGGAGTGGAGATGGAGGAGAAGCTGCTGGGTTTAAGCCCGAGTATTTTTGAGGCCAGGAGGACCCAACAATTCCAGTTCTGACGAAAGGTCATCGATCTGAAACGTTAATTCTGTTTCTCTCTTCACAGATGCTGCCTGACCTGCTGAGTATCTCCAGCATTTTCTGTTTTTATTTCAAATTTCCAATGTGAGACTGTCAAGGGGGGTGGATTCCAAGGGAGATGAGATTATTAAACAGACACTTTCCGTACAATGTAAAGTAGTATTGTTTTAGGAACAAGTATTTCTGTAGAGGCTTTTAAACATAGAAACATAGAAGATAGGAGCAGGAGTAGGCCATTCGGCCCCTCGAGCCTGCTCCGCCATTCGATGAGATCATGGCTGATCATCCAAACTCATACCCTGTACCTGCCTTCTCCCCATATCCCTTGATACCTTTATCTTTAAGAAATATATCGAACTCATTCTTGAATATATTTAATGACTTGGCCTCAACTACCTTCTGTGGTAGAGAATTCCACAGGTTCACCACTCTCTGGGTGAAGAAATTCTTCCTAATTTCTGTCCTAAATGGCTTACCCCTTATCCTTAGATTATGACCCCTGGTTCTGGACTCTCCGACCATCGGGAACATTCTTCCTACATCCAGTTTGTCCAGACCTGTCAGAATTTTATATGTTTTGATGAGATCCCCTCCCATTCTTCTATACTTCAGCGAGTATAAGCCCAATCGACCCAATCTCTCCTCATATGTCATTCCTGCCATCCCAGGTATCAGCCTTGTGAATCTTCGCTGAACTCCTTCCATAGCTAGAACATCCTTCCTCAGATAAGGCGACCAAAACTGCACACGGTACTCAAGGTGTGGTCTCACCAAGGCCCTGTACAACTGCAGCAGGACATCCCTGTTCCTACACTCAAACCCTTTCGCTATGAAGGCCAACATACCATTTGCCTTCTTAACTGCCTGCTGCACCTGCATGCTTACCTTCAGCGACTGGTGCTCAAGGACACCCAGCTCTCATTGCACTTCCCCTTCTCCCAATCTATTGCCATTCAGATAATAGTCTGCCTTTCTGTTTTTGACACCAAAGTGGATAACCTCGCATTTATCCACGTTATATTGCATCTGCCATGCATCTGCCCACTCACCCAACCTATCCAAATCATCCTGGAGTTTCTCGGTATCCTCCTCGCAGCACACACGCCCACCCAGCTTTGTGTCATCTGCAAACTTGGAGATATTACATTTAGTTCCCTTCTCTAGATCAATAATGTATATTGCGAATAGTTTTAATTAATTAAGATATTTTTAATTAATTATTGGGATGTGGGTGTTCCTGGCAAGGCCAGCATTTATTGCCTATCCCTAATTGCCCTTGAGAAGGTGGTGGTGAGCCACCTTCTTGAACTGCTGCAGTCCGTGTGGCGAAAGTACTCCCACAATGCTGTTAGGGAGGGAGTTCCAGGATTTTGACCCAGCGACGATGAAGGAACGGCGATATATGTCTAGATCAGGAGTGGTGTATGACTTGGAGGGGAACTTGGAGTTGATGGTGTTCCCACGCAACTGCTGCCCTTGTCTTTCTAGGTGGTGGATGTCGCAGGTTTGGGAGGTTCTGTTAAAGAAGACCTGTCCAGTTGTAAATGTATACAGTCCTTCTCTTTCACCCCCTTCCCCTCCTACCCCTCTCTCTCTCTCTCTCCTCCCATAGAGGCCACAGTCTTGTGTAGGCCCAGACCGGGTGGTGGTTTCCCTTGCCTGAAGGACATTAGTGAACCAGTTGGGTTTTTACGACAATCCGGCAGTTTTCAGGGTCACTTGTTTCTAGCGCTGGCCCCACAAATGACCAGATTCATTGAGCTCAATTTCACAACCTGCCTTTGTGTTTTTGTGGGTTCTCTCTCACACTCCCTTTTACCTGTTTGAAATTCATTTTACAGGGTATTAGAAGGGGAGGATTTGCAGACTGTAAGCTCAAACCAAACATTACATCAAGATCTGACAGAGTCACGTGATTCATCAGGACCTGAATATCATCGGCCTTTGAACATGGAAACAAAAAGCACCGTTCACAGTGGGGAGAAACCGTACACGTGTTCTGTGTGTGGACGAGGCTTCAGCCGATCACTTGGTCTGTCGAGACATAAGTGCAATCACACCACGGAGAAACCGTGTAAATGTGGGGACTGTGGGAAGGGATTCAGTTCCCCATCCCAGCTGGAAACTCATCGGCGCAGTCACACTGGGGAGAGGCCGTTCACCTGCTCCGAGTGTGGGAAGCGATTCACTAATTCATCCAATCTGCTGAAACACCAGCGAGTTCACACTGACGAAAGACCATTCAGGTGCTCTCACTGCGGCACTGGGTTCAAGCAGTCATCTGACCTCATTGTACACCAGCGTACTCACACTGGGGAGAGGCCATTCACCTGCTCCATGTGTGGGAAAGGATTCACTTGTTCATCCCACCTACTGACACACCAGCGAGTTCACACTGGGGAGAGGCCATTCACCTGCTCTGCGTGTGGGAAAGGATTCACTCAGTCATCAAGCCTCACTTCACATCAACTTGTTCACACTGATAAGAGACCTTTTAAATGTTCTGATTGTGAGAAGAGATTTAAAAGCAAAAATGATCTGCTGACACACCAACGCACTCACACTGGGGAGAAGCCATTCACCTGCTCTGAATGTAGGAAGGGATTCACTCAGTCTTCCGACCTTTTGATACACCAGCGAGTTCACACTGGGGAGAGGCCGTTCACCTGCTCCGTGTGTGGGAAGGGATTCACTCAGTCATTCCACCTGCTGACACACCAGCGAGTACACACTGGGGAGAGGTTGTTCACCTGCTCAGTATGTGGGAAGGGATTCACTCAATCATCCCAGCTCACTACACACCAACTTGTTCACACCAGTGAGAGACCTTTTAAATGTTCTGACTGTGAGAAGACATTTAAAAGTAAAAAGAATCTGCTGACACACCAACACACTCACACTAGGGAGACGCCGTTCACCTGCCCCGTGTGTGGGAAGGGATTCACTCAGTCATCCAACCTGCTGACACACCAGCGAGTTCACATGTGATTACAGGGTTTGGATTCTGCTGTTACTGCTGCTGATGTTAATAACTAGGCTGGACTTTATTATTCTGGATATATGTTAAATAAATGAGCTTTGTTTTAAACACATTGTTGTAGATTTTTGTCTTTCCCACCTGAGTGTTTAGCATCACCTGTCTTATTTACAGACGCTCCCTAACGAGTCTCCATTTCTCCTCCATTTACAGACGCACCCTGACCAGTCACTATTTCTCCTTCATTTACAGACACTCCCTGACCAGTCACCATTTCTCCTTCATTTACAGACGCTCCCTGACCAGTCCCCATTCCTCCTTCATTTACAGATGCTCCCTGACCAGTCTCCATTTCTCGTTCATTTACAGACGCTCCCTGACCAGTCACCAGTTCTCCTCCATTTAGAGACGCTCCCTGACCAGTCTCCATTTGTCCT
The DNA here is from genome assembly GCA_030390025.1 of Squalus acanthias. Taxonomy (NCBI): domain Eukaryota; kingdom Metazoa; phylum Chordata; class Chondrichthyes; order Squaliformes; family Squalidae; genus Squalus; species Squalus acanthias. Next base: position 43,368 of record JASTWF010001750.1, read on the forward strand.
CCATTTACAGACGCTCCCTGATCAGTCTCCATTTCTGCTTCATTTACAGACGCTCCCTGACTTCCTGTCTGTCCCGGAGTTTGGCGCGGGGCCCCTTTGCTGAGCGAATCGGGAGCAACCGGGATCGGCGGGCGGATAATGTTGAGTGTTTTAATAATGGGGCCTGGGGCCGCACTCGGGGTGTGTGCAGCCCGCGTCCCCCCGGGGTTTATTAACCCGCTCCCTGAGCTCTCTCACCTGATGTGTCAGCGGCTGCTGCCAAGGTCCGCGCATGCTCAGCTCACACTGCCCGGGTGATTGACGGGAGCTCCGGACCAATAGGAAGAGCGGGGCGGGGCTGGAGGACCGAGCGGGCGGCGGGTCCTCCAACCAATCGGCGTGTGTGAGGGGCGGGGCTTGGCCTTTAAACATGAACAATAGAAGGTGAGCTGAGCATGCGCGGACCTTGGCAGCAGCCGCTGACACATCAGGTGAGAGAGCTCAGGGAGCGGGTTAATAAACCCCGGGGGGACGCGGGCTGCACACACCCCGAGTGCGGCCCCAGGCCCCATTATTAAAACACTCAACATTACCCGCTTCCCAAACACCCGGGGTGGGCCTCAGGCCCCGAACAAGAGCCTCCGGGCCGGGCGTTTGCCCCGAGCGGGGCGGCAGCTGCGGGGCTTTCTCCCGGTGACAGGCCCGGGTTAACGGCCGCCATCTTGGAAGGCTCAGGGGGCAGCAGGGCGCATGCGCGGCCCCCTTGGCCAGGAACCAGGAGGAGAGAATCTTGTCAATTTCTATCCTGGACTCACAGTCATGGCTTTTGGAAACTCCTTTTACAGGCTGTGAGAAGGGCAGCATTTACACACCGCAAACTCACACCAAACATCACATCAAGATCTAACAGAGTCACTCCATTCATCAGGACCCGAATATCATCGGCCTTGAATGTGGAAGGAGAAATGTTTGTCTGTCCTGTCTGTGGGAAAAGATTTCAAACATCACTGTGACTGGAAAAGCACCGAGACACACACACCCGAGTGAGAGTGTTCCAGTTCACTGACTGTGGAAAGAGCTTTAACCAGTTACACAGCCTGAAAAAAACATCGCACCATTCACAGCGGGGAGAAACCGTACACGTGTTCTGTGTGTGGACGAGGCTTCAACTGATCATCCAACCTGGAGAGACACAAGGACACCCGCACCACGGAGAAACCGTGGAAATGTGGGGACTGTGGGAAGGGATTCAATTACCCGTCTGAGCTGGAAACTCATCGACGCAGTCACACTGGGGAGAGGCCGTTCACCTGCTCTGTGTGTGGGAAGGGATTCACGCTGTCATCCAGCCTCCAGTTACACCAGCGGGTTCACACTGACGAGAGACCTTTTAAATGCTCTGACTGTGGGAAATGCTTTAAAATCTCTGCAGATTTTATTAAACATCAGCTTGTTCACACTGACGAGAGACCGTTCAGTTGCACTCACTGCGAGAAGAGCTTCAGACAGTCATCTCACCTTATTCAACACCAGCGAGTTCACACTGGGGAGAGGCCGTTTACCTGTTCTGTATGTGGGAAGGGATTCACTCATGCATCCAATCTCCAGACACACCAGCGTGTTCACACTGGGGAGAGGAAATTCACCTGCTCCGTGTGTGGGAAGGGATTTACGCAGTCATCCAATCTCCAGACACACCAACGGGTTCATACTGGGGAGAGGCCGTTCACCTGCTCCGTGTGTGGGAAGGGATTCACTAAATCATCCCACCTGCTGACACACCAACTTGTTCACCTTGATAGAGCTTTTAAATGTGCTGACTGTGAGAAGAGCTTTAAAAGCGCAAAGGATCTGCTGACACACCAACGGGTTCACACTGGGGAGAGGCCATTCACCTGCTCTGTCTGTGGGAAGGGATTCACTCTGTCATCCAGTCTCCAGGCCCACCAACGCACTCACAGTGGAGAGAGGCTGTTCACCTGCTCCGTGTGTGGGAAGGAATTCACTCAGTCATCCAACCTGCTGAGACACCAGCGAGTTCACACTAGGGAGAGGCCTTTCACCTGTTCCGTGTGTGGGAAGGGATTCACTCGATCATCTCACCTGGTGAGACACCAGCAAGTTCATAAGTGACTGCAGGGGTAGGATTCTGCTGTTAATCACATCCTATGTTTGTTTCTACCAACGTTATTAACCCCTATAACTGGGCTGGAGTTTAAGTTTCTGGATATATGTCAACGAAGGCACTTTTGGTGTAAACACACACTGTGTTGTGTTTGTTATTTCTCCAAGATAAGAGACTAATTGATGTCCTGTTACCGACTGTTCCATTTTGGACCTTTTCTCCTTTCGAACTCTTCAGTTGTTCTCATGGACAAGTCCCAGCTCCCCAAACCTTCCAGAGTGCCTCTCCCAGCCTTGGTATCCAGGGAAGGTCTCGGTAACACGCCCGGGATCACTAAACAGAAACCCAGTCTGTTAATCACTTTCAGCTCCTGGACTTCGTGTGTCCCACAGCACCTCTCACCTTCGATGTGTGAATAGAGCATCACGCCTCAGAGCCTGGTTTTAAATTTATTCAGCAAATATATTTAACAGAAGCTTGCAGGGTGATGAGGCACTGTTGAGGTGCTGCTGTATCAGCCTTGGCTCAGTGGGTCGCACTCTCGCCTCTGAGTCAGAAGGTTGTGGGTTCAAGTCCCACTCCAGAGACTGGAGCACAAGAATCTAGGCTGACACTCCTGTGCAGTACTGAGGGAGTGCGGCACTGTCGGAAGTGCTGCACTGTTGGAAGTGCCGTCTTTCGGATGAGACATTAAACCGAGGCCCCGTCTGCTCTGAGGTGGAAAAGATCCCATGGCACTATTGAGAAGAAGAGCATGGGAGTGATCTCTGGTGTCCTGGCCAATATTTATCGCTAAAATAAAACAGATTATCTGGTCATTATCACATTGCTGTTTGTGGGAGCTTGCTGTGCACAAAGTGACTACACTTCAAAAATACTTCATTGGCTGTAAAGCGTTTTGGGATGTCCTGAGGTCATGAAAGACGCTGTATAAATGCAAGTCTCATCTTTACTCTGCATTGTGCCTGTAATGAAAATGACTGAAGATTTGTCCCAGTGTAACCTTTGCTGTCATGAAATGAGTGTATTTTAATGAGCCTCACGTCCTTGCTCAAGTCGGCTGCAATTGTGTAGAAAGGGGATGTGTAAAGAGATGGTCTGTGTATGGAGATGTGAAAGAAGGAAACGGTGTGTGTGTGTGTGATAGTGACACAGCCTTGTGGTCACAGTCAGAACAATGCACAGATATCCTTGTGGTTATGGTTTGAGCAGGGCCAGGTCATGAATGTTGTAAATAAGTTAAATATAAATATCGCCAGTGTAGCCGCAGCTTGTTAGAACAGACCTGGGGAGGTGGTCACCCCACAGCTTAAGAGTGTGCAGGCAGAGAGGGAATGGGTGACCGCCAGACAGAACCAGGCAGGTAGTGCAGGAGTCCCCTGAGTGCATCTCGCTCGCTAACCAGTATTCAGTTCTGAGTACTGGTGAGAGCGATGGTTCCTCTGGGGAGTGCAGCCAGAGCCAAGTCCACGGCACCACGGGTGGCTCAGCTGCACAGGCGGGGAGAAAGAAGAGTGGAAAAGCAACAGTGGTAGGGGATTCGATAGTTAGGGGAATAGACAGGCGTTTCTGCAGCCGCAGACGTGATTCCAGGATGGTATGTTGCCTCCCTGGTGCCAGGGTCAAGGATGTCACTGAACGGCTGCAGGACATTCGGAGGGGGGAGGGTGAACAGCCAGAGATCATGGTCCACATCAGTACCAATGACATAGGCAGAAAGAGGGATGAGGTCCTGCAGGCAGATTTTAGGGAGCTAGAAAGAGAGTAAAAAGCAGGACCTCAAAGGTAGTAATCTCCGGATTACTCCCGGTGCCACGTGCTAGTGAGTACAGAAATAGGAGGATAGAGCAGGTGAATGCGTGGCTGGAGAGATGGTGCAGGAGGGAGGGCTTTAGATTCCTGAGGCATTGGAACCGTTTCTGGGGGAGGTGGGACCTGCACAAGCCGGATGGGTCACACCTCAACAGGGCCGGGACCAATATCCTCGCTGGGGGTTTGCTCGTGCTGTTGGGGAGGGTTTAAACTAGCCTGGCAGGGGGATGGGAACCTGAGAGTGGATTCAGAAGGGAGAGAAGCAAAGCTGGAAATGGAAGGCAGAAAATTAGTGAGTGAGTTTGGAAGGCAGAGGGAAAAAAAGGCTAGAAAATAGACAACAAGGGAGTTTGGTAATGTTTAATGGTATATACTTCAATACAAGGAGTCTGGGGAATAAAGCAGATGAGCTGAGGGCACAGATAGACACGTGGGAGTCTGATATTATCGCTATTACTGAGACATGGCTGAAAGAAGGGCAGGAATGGCAGCTCAACATTCCTGGTTACAGGGTTTTCAGACGAGATAGAGAGGGGGATAAAAAAGGAGGGGGGGGTCGCAATATTGATTAAAGAATCAATTCCAGCTGTGAGGAGGGAGGATATAAGAACATAAGAAATAGGAGCAGGAGTCGGCCATTTGGCCCCTCGAGCCTGCTCCGCCATTCAATGAGATCATGGCTGATCTGATCTTGGGCTCAGCTCCATTTCCCTGCCCGCTCCCCATAACCCTTCACTCCCTTATCGTTCAAAAATCTGTCTATCTCCACCTTAAATATATTCAATGACCCAGCCTCCACAGCTCTCTGGGGCAGAGAATTCCACAGATTTACGACCCTCTGAGAGAAGAAATTCCTCCTCACCTCAGTTCTAAAAGGGCGACCCTTTATTCTGAGACTGTGCCCCCGAGTTCTAGATTTCCCCACGAGGGGAAACATCCTCTCTGCATCTACCCTGTCAAGCCCCCTCAGTATCTTATATGTTTCAATAAGATCACCTCTCATTCTTCTAAACTCCAATGAGTAGAGGCCCAACCTGCTCAACCTTTCTTCATAAGTCAGCCCCTTCATCTCAGGAATCAACCTTGTGAACCTTCTCTGAACTGCCTCCAATGCAAGTATATCCCTCCTTAAATAAGGAGACCAAAACTGTACGCAGTACTCCAGGTGTGGTCTCACCAATACCCTGGCTCAGTACTAGGTCCCTTGCTTTTTGTGGTATATATCAACGATCTTGACTTGAATATAGGGGGTATGATTAAGAAGTTTGCAGATGATACTAAAATCAGCTGTCTGGTTGATACTGAAGAAGGAAGCTGTAGACTGCAGGAAGATATCAATATCAATAAATTGGTCAGGTGGGCAGAACAGTGGCAAATGGAATTCAATCCGGAGAAGTGTGAGGTAATGCATTTGGGGAGGCTAACAAGAAAGGGAATACACATTAAATGGTAGGACACTGAGTAGTGTAGAGGAACAAAGGGACCTTGGAGTGCATGTCCACAGATCCCTGAAGGTAGCAGGCCAGGTAAATAAGGTGGTTAAGAAGGCATACGGAATGCTTGCCTTTATTAGCCGTGGCATAGAATACAAGAGCAGGGGGGTTATGCTTCAACTGTATAAAACACTAGTTAGGCCTCAGCTAGAGTACTGCGTGCAGTTCTGGTCACCACATTACAGGAAAGATGTGATTGCACTAGAGAGGGTACAGAGGAGATTTACAAGGATGTTGCCGGGAGTAGAGAATCTTAGCTATGAGGAAAGACTGGATAGGCTGGGTCTGTTTTCCTTGGAACAGAGGAGGCTGAGGGGAGACCTTATTGAGGTGTATAAAATTATGAGGGGCATAGATAAAGTGGATAGAAAGGACCTATTTCCCTTAGCAGAGGGGTCAAAAACCAGGGGGCACAGATTTAAAGTAATTGGGGGAAGGTTTAGAGGGGATTTGAGGGGAAATGTCTTCACCCAGAGGGTTGTGGGGGTCTGGAACTCACTGCCTGAAAGGGTGGTAGAGGCAGGAACCCTAACCACATTTAAAAAGTACTTGGATATGCACTTGGGATGCTCTAACCTGCAGGGCTACGGACCAAGAGCTGGGAAGTGGGATTAGGCTGGATAGCTCTTTGTTGGCCGGCGCGGACACGATGGGCCGGAATGGCCTCCTTTCGTGCTGTAACTTTCTATGGGGGAAAAATTCAGTTGGTTGCGCCTCCCGTTAGCGCCTTAAGAGGGCGATAATGGGGCACAAAGCAACTAGCACCCGGGCGCGGCGATGTTAATGCCGCTCGAGAAATTAACTAGACATTTTGCGGCGGCGCTAAATACTACAGCCACGATCACCTGCGCCGGCAGACCGTGACGTCAGTCGAGTGCACAACGCCCCGGTAGCGCCCCGGAGTGGATATTGAGTGGCGCCCCCTGCCTTACCGCCTGCCGCTAGCAACGACATGTTGAGGGGAGTGTTTTGCAGTCAGGAAGGGACTGGGAGAGCGCTATTTAAAGGCGACCGCTTCCTGCCTTTTATTGTTGGTGACATTTTTGAACCACGCAGTCTGAGAGAGAGAGAGAGAGACTTCTGGAGAGATTCAACGCTGTGTGAAGGAGTTTTGGGTACTGAGCAGCACTTTGCAGGTTCATTTTGATTTGCCCTTCCTTGTATCGATTTAGAAGAGACTGTGGGGGCTGCACTCTGAGCTCTTTCCCTGGGACTCTCCATTGTTCATTCCTGAAGATTTGATGTACAGGTCTCTCCAGGCTGAGATTCAAGGCAGCAATGAGCAGGATGTGGATGGAAAGCAAGATCAACCCTCCCCTTTAAGAACTGGCTGGCGCCATTGTGTGTGTGTTCCATTGCTGACTGACATCACATGAGCTTCGCCAGCGCTCTGAGGTAGCGCCTCGCTCCTCGGCCTTTGCGCCTTAAGACAGGTGTGAAGCGCCTGATTTAGCGCCCCAATCACCTCCAGGGGTGATTAAAGTCAAGTTTGCAGTCGGAGGCGATAATTAGCGCCAGGTGCTAATCTTTGCGCCCGGCCGATAATTGCGCCCCAAATGGGGCGATACTGAAATTCTATGATTCTATGAACTTGGAGGCGATAGTGTTCCCATGCACCTGCTTCTCTTGCCCTTCTAGGTGGCGGAAGTTGCGTGTTTTGGAGGTTCAAATGTATAAATCCCCTCTTCTTCGCCCCCTCCACCTCCCGCCTCTCACTCTCCTCCTATAGAGGCCATAGTCTTGTGTAGGCCCAGACGGGGTGGCGGATTCCCTACCCTGAAGAACATTAGTGAACTAGTTGGGTTTTTACGACAGCTTTCATGGTCACTTGTTTCTGCTGCCGGCCCCACAACTTACCAGGTTCATTGAGCTCAATTTCACAAACTGCCTTTGTGTTTTTGTGTGTCCTCTCTCACGCTCCCTTTTTCCTGTTTTAAATTCATTTTACAGAGTATTAGAAAGGGAGGATTTGCAGACAGGAAACTCAAACCAAATATCGCATCAAGATCTGACACATTCGCTCAATTATTCCTGAATATCATCAGCCTTTGAACATGGAAGCAAAAAGCACCGTTCACAGCGGGGAGAAACCGTACACGTGTTCTGTGTGTGGACGAGGATTCAGTAGATCATCTGGCCTGTCGAGACACAAGCGCAGTCACACCGGGGAGAAACCGTGTAAATGTGGAGACTGTGGGAAGGGATTCAGTTACCCGTTTGAGCTGGAAATTCATCGACGCAGTCACACTGGGGAGACACTGTTCACCTGCCCTGAGTGTGGGAAGGGATGCACTCATTCCTCTGCCCTGCTGAAGCACCGGCGAGTTCACACTGACAAGAGACCTTTTAAATGCCCGGACTGCGGGAAGTGCTATAAAAGTTCCGGGGAACTGACGTGCCATCAACGTGTTCACACTGACGAGAGACCGTTCAGGTGCTCTCACTGCGGGACTGGGTTCAGGCGATCATCTGACCTCACTGTACACCAGCGCACTCACACTGGGGAGAGGCCGTTCATCTGCTCCGTGTGTGGGAAGGGATTCACTCAGTCATCCCAGCTCACTAAACACCAACTTGTTCACACTGATAAGAGACCTTTTAAATGTTCTGACTGTGAGAAGAGCTTTAAATGCAAAAAGGATCTGCTGACACACCAGCGAGTTCACACTGGGGAGAAGCCGTTCACCTGCTCCGTGTGTGGGAAGGGATTCGCCCATTCATCCCAACTACTGAAACATCAGCGAGTTCACACTGGGGAGAGGCCGTTCACCTGCTCCGTGTGTGGGAAGAGATTCACTGATTCATCCAACCTGCTGAAACACCAGCGAGTTCACAAGTGACTGCAGGGGTTGGATTCTGCTGTTATTGCTGCTGTTAATCACATCCAGGACTGAACTATGTTCATTCTGACAGTTGGGGTTTGTTTCTGCTGATGTTAATAACCCTATAACTGGGCTGGAGATTAATATTCTGGAGACATTAAACCGAGGCCCCGTCTGCTCTCTCAGCTGGACGTAAAATATCCCATGGCACTATTTTGAAGAAGAGCAGGGGAGTTATCCCCGGTGTCCTGGCCAATATTTCTCCTTCAATCAACATAACAAAAAAAACAAGATTATCTGGTCATTATCACGTTGATTTTTGTAGGAGCTTGTTGTATGCAAATTGGCTGCCACATTTGCTACATTACAACAGTGACTACACTTCAAAAGTACTTCATTGCCTGTAAAGCGCTTTGGGACGTCCTAAGGTCGTGAAAGACGCGATAGAAATACAAGTCTTTCTTTTGTAGATGTCAAATAATTCAGTTTTGCTTTAAACACGTTGTAGATTTTTGTCTTTCCCACCTGAGTGTTTAGCATCACCTGGCTGGAGCTCAGAAAGGACAATCTGGGGGAGGATCGTACGGCGGGAACAGAACTTCAGCCTGGACACAGTCCTTCAGGGCCACACTGAGAGGGGCAAACGGCACTTTGGTCTTTCTCGTCTCTCTTCACTGACAGCAAAGTCCCCGTGCGGGTTAATCTTGAGGCCTGTAAGAAATGTGTCCCAGCCGCTCTCTTCCATGGTTCAGAGCTCCTAGGCACGGAACAGAAGGCTCCTTTACAACTGTGTTTAGAGTCAGGAAGAACAACGGTGAATGCTGGAAACGTGCTGTCAAATCAGAGATTGGTGTCAAACTGCGATCTGTTCCTGCCTGAAAGTGAAACGGCAGGTTTAAGTTTCCAGTCTAAAGATGACTGGTAATCATTTGAGATGTTTGTGTGACAGTCCTGAGTCTACCATTTTAAGGCAGGTATTAACCCATTTAAATTACAACCGTTTAAAATAAATTGGTTAAAATCTGCATTAAAATAGCAGATGGAGGAGTTCACAGGAGCCTGTTAACTGCTGGTACAATTATACAACAGACATTTGATCTCCAGATAAAGAAGGACCTGCAGCGTGTTTCCAGGAATTCCCTGTTTTATTGATGTGTGTGTGTTAGACACCAGGATAACTAAAAATACACGACCCGGAACATCCATGGGGGTGCGATCCCAACAGTTACTCTGGGATCACTCCCGCTGTGGAACTCCACCACTGACCCTGCTGAAGGTTGTCGGCTCAGGGAGTGGGGCCTCCAGGAGTGGACGGTAAGAAAGCTGGGTTTCAGTATCCTGACAAATATACACCGAGAAATCCTTACTGAGGAACCGTCTGGGGTTTCACCGGCCAGCGTAGGTCTCGGGGAGAATGATGTCTGACTCCCCGAACTGTCCTACATTGAACCCAGTTTGGAACAACATGAAATAAAAACAGAAAATGCTGGAGATACTTAGCAGGTCAGGCAGCATCTGTGAAGAGAGAAACAGAGTTAATGTTTCAGGTCGATGACCTTTCGTCTGACAAATAGGGACAAATATCACCCACAATTGAGGGAGACAAAAGCAGCCATTAGTAAAGCTAAGAGATTTTTGGAAAAGAAGATGGTGCACAAATGTGGTAATAATAGCAAAAGCTTTTCCAGCTACGTCATCAGGCAGAAGGCACAGTTACACAGAGTTACTTCAACAACAACAAAAACTTGTATTTATATAGCACATTTAACATAGTAAAGCCACCCAAGGCACTTTACACGAGAGTTATGAAACTAAATTTGACACCGTGCCACATAAGGAGATATTAGGGCAGGTGACCAAAAGCTTGGTAGGTTTTAAGGAGCCTCTTAAGAGAGGCAGAGAGGTTTAGGGAGGGAATTCCAGAGGTTAGGGCCTTGGCAGCTGAAGGCACGGCCACCAATGGTTGAGCAATTAAAATCGGGGATGCTCAAAAGGCCTGAATTAGAGAATTGCAGATAACTCGGATGGTTGTGAGGTTGGAGGAGATGACAGAGTTAGGGAGAGGCGAGGCCATTCCTGTTCAGCCTTTCCTGCTAAGTATATCCTTTCAGGTCTACGATCATCCTTGCAAATCTTTTTTGCACCTTCTCCAGTGCCTCTACTTTTTATAATATGGAGACCAAAACTCTGCACAATATTCCCAGTGTGGTCTCACTGAGGTTCAATACAAGTTTAACATAACTTCTCAGCTTTTCAATTCTATCCCTCTAGAGAAGAACCCCAGTGCATTGTTTGCTTATTTTATGGCCTTATTAACCTGCGTCGCTACTTTTAGTGATTTGTGTATCTGGACCCCGAGATCCCTTTGCTCCTCTACCCGATTTAGACTCAGATTTTCCAAGTAGTATGTGGCCTCCTTATTCTTCCTACCAAAATACACCACCTCACACTGATCTATATTGATATTCATTTGTCAATTACACGCCCATTCTGCAAAGGTATTAATATCTTCTGTATTTTGTCGCAGTCTTCCTCAGTAATAACTTTACCCTCCAACTTGGTGCAAACAACAAATTTTGAATTTGTACTTCTGATTCCCGAGTCCAAATCGTTTAAGTAAACAATGGTCCCAGCACCGATCCCTGTGGAACACCACTTTCCACCTTTTGCCAGTCTGAGTAGCTACTCCTGACCCAGACGCTCTGTTTTCTGTTTTGTGACCAGCTTGCTGTCCATAACAGTATGTCAGATCTCGAAGATGACCAAGGTCAGGCCGTGTGGAGTGAAGGGCCAGGCAGCAGAATGGATGGAGCGATGGTTACAAAACAGAAATCAGAGGGTTGGAGTTAAGGGAAGTTTGTAGCCATCTTTCCATCGTATTTGTGTGTGTCGCTGTACACTACATAGTTATTACTGTTTGTTTCATATTTGTGGTGCACTAGGGCTCTTGCCTAAACGGTTTTGTTCCTGTCTGGTGACAGTGGGACGACTCAGTGTCGCCCCTACCGGTGGTCAAAAAATGATTACAGGAGCCAAGTGCGCAGGCGCAGGACGGGGCGTGCTCTGAGCATGCGCAGTACGAGTAGCAGAGTCGGAGTGAAACGGAAGACACGCTCCCAGGAGGCGGTAGGAGATTGTGGGCTCGGGGAGGAATTGGACCCGCGGGTGGGCTGGAAGATTCATAAACACCCGGTGTAGGCCTCAGGCCCCAAACAAGAGCCCACAGGCCCCGTGTTTGCCCCGCGGTGACAGGCCCGGCCGCCCGGGTCAGCGGGGTCACTGGCCGCCATCTTGGACAGGCCGGGATCACGGCGCATGCGCGGCCATCTTGGGCAGGAACAAAGAGTGGGCGGGGCTTCAGGGTCCCAGTGACCAGAGAGACAATCATTGACTCATTGATTTTATTCTCACTCTGCACACAGCGGGTGTGGAACTGAACCCAACCAGAGTAGAGGGAGGGAGAAAACTGGGAGTGGAGGAAAGAAATGTTGGAGATGGTGCGATGGGTTTGGATTTCAGCACAGGGAGGAGGGAGAGTGTGTGGGACGGGGATTTACAGCTTTGGGGGAACAAGAGAGGAAAGCACAATCTCTGCGTGGTCTGCACAGAGCGGGATTAAACGCAGTGGACTTGAACAGAGTGCTTTGTTTGGGAATTTGAAAAGAGTGGGAAGGAGTTGTTGCTTTTTGCCTACACTACTTGTCGTGCTTTGTGTTACAGGTAGATATTTAATTAATCTAGATCAAGTAAGTAGTCAGGAAACCATACTGTAAACTAAGTTACCTAATTACAAATTAAATTCAATTAATAAATCAAGGTCATATAGGGATGGCAGTGCAGGTGGTGTGCCGCAACTGCAGCACGTGGGAGTTTGTGGAGAGCATTGTGATCCCGACAACCACGTTTGCAGTAAGTGCCTGCATCTTGAGGAACTTCAGCTCAGAGTTTTTGAGCTGGTGTCTGAGGTGCAGACATTGCGGGGCATCAGGGATGGGGAGAGTTACGGACTTTGATCCAGGAGGCAGTTACACCCCTTAGGTTAGGTAGTGGTACAGGTCTGGTTAGTGGTCAGGGACAGGAGGGTGTGACTGCAACTCAGGCAGGTAAGGGGACCCCAGGTGCAGTGCTGGAGGAGCCTCAGCCTTTGCCTGCCTGGTGCCAGGGTTAAAGACATCTCCTCGCGGCTGGAGAAGAAGTGGGAGGGGGAGGATCCAGTTGTCGTGGTCCACGTAGAAACCAACGACATAGGTAGAACTAGGAATAAGGTTCTGCTGAGGGAGTTTGAGGAGCTAGGATCCAAATTAAAAAGCAGAACCTCAAAGGTAATAATCTCTGGATTTTTACCTGAGCCACGTGCAAATTGGCGTAGGGACAAACAGATTAGAGGTTTAAATGCGTGGCTCAAAGTGTGGTGTGGGAGGAAGGGGTTTCGGTTCATGGGGCACTGGCACCAGTACTGGGGAAAGAAGGAGCTGTTCCGTTGGGACGGGCTCCACTTAAACCGGGCTGGGACCAGTGTCCTGGCGAACCAAATAACTAGGACAATAGACAGGGCTTTAAACTAATGAAGGTGGGGTGGTGGGAGGATTCAGGAAAGAGTAAATTTAAAAGCAATGAGAGAAATGTAATGGCTCTAGAGCAGAGTAGAGTTTTGGGTAAAAATAAGCAGAGTGGGTCAGGAAGGGACAGAGAGAGTAACAAAGGTAATAAGACATCAGTGACTAAGGTGACATCAGGGAAAAATAGAAATAAGTCAAAGCTAAAGGCACTATATCTGAATGCGTGAAGCATTCACAACAATATAGATGAATTAATAGCGCAGATAGAAATTAACAGGTTTGATCTAATAGCCATAACGGAGATGTGGTTGCAAAGTGGCCAAGGTTGGGAACTAAATATTCCAGGATACATAACTTTTAGAAGGGATAGGCAAAATGGAAAAGGAGGATGGGTAGCCCTGATAATAAAGGATGGGATAAAGACAGGAGAGAGAAAGGAGCTCTGAAAATCAGGAAGTAGAATCAGTTTGGGTGGAGCTAAGAAACAGCAAGGGGCAGAAAACATTGGTGGGAGTTGTTTATAGGCCCTCAAACAGTAGTTGTAATGTAGGGCAGAGTATAAATCAGGAAATTAGAGGCGCATGTAACAAGGGTAATACAGTGATCATGGGGGACTTTAATCTACATATAGACTGGGCAAACCAAATTTTCAGTAATAGTGTGGAGGACGAATTCATGGAATGTATGCAAGATAGTTTTCTAGATCAATATGTTGAGGAACCAACGAGGGAACAGGCTATTTTAGATCTAGTATTGTGCAATGAGAAAGGGTTAATTAATAACCTTGTAGTAAAGGGGCCTTTAGGGAAGAGTGACCATAATATGATAGAATTTTATATTGAGTTTGAAAGTGACTTAGTTAAATCCGAAACTAGGGTCTTAAATCTAAACAAAGCAAACTACGTAGGTATGAGGGGCGAGATGGCTAAGGTAGATTGGAAACTACATTAAAAGGTATGACAGTGGATGAGCAATGGCTAGCGTTAAAGAATTAATACATAAGTTACAACAAATATACATTCCTTTAAGGCACAAAAACCCCACAGGAAAGTGGTCCAACCGTGGCTAACAATAGCAGTTAAAGATAGTATTAGATCAAAGGAAGAGGCTTATAATGCTGCCAAAAAGAGTTGTAAGCCTGAAGATTGGGAGGATTCTAGAATTCAGCAAAGGAGGACCAAGAAATTGATAAAGAAAGGGAAAATAGAATATGAGAGTAAACGAGCGAGAGACATAAAAACAGACTGTAAAAGCTTCCATAGGTATGTAAAAAGGAAAAGATTAGCAAAAATGTGGGTCCCTTACAGGCTGAGACAGGAGAAATTATAATGGGGAATAAGGAAATGGCAGAGAAATTAAACAAATACTTTGTGTCTGTCTTCACAGAAGAAGACGCAAAAAACTTCCCGGAAATAATGAAGTTCCAAGGGCCTAACGAGAATGAGGAACTGAAAGAAATTAGTATTAGTAAAAAAGTAGTACTGGAGAAATTAATGGGACTGAAAGCCGATAAATCCCCTGGACCTGATGGCCTACATCCTAGGGTTTTGAAAGAGGTGGCTATAGAGATAGTGGATGCATTGGTTGTCATTTTCCAAAATTCCATAGATTCTAGAACGGTTCCCGCAGATTGGAAGGTAGCAAATGTAACCCCACTATTTAAGAAAGGAGGGAGAGAGAAACCGGGGAACTACAGACCAGTTAGCCTGACATCAGTAGTCGGGAAAATGCTAGAATCTATTATTAAGAACATGGTAACAGGGCACTTAGAAAATAATGATAGGATTGGGCAGAGTCAACATGGATTTATGAAAGGGAAATTGTGTTTGACAAATCTGTTAGAATTTTTTGAGGTTGTAACTAACAGAATAGATAAGGGGGAACCAGTGGATGTGGTGTATTTGGATTTTCAGAAGGCCTTTGATAAAGTCCCACACAAGAGGTTGTTAAACAAAATTAGGGCTCATGGGATTGGGGGTAATATACTAGCATGGATTGAGGATTGGTTAATGGACAGAAAACAGAGAGAAGGAATAAGCAGGTCATTTTTGGGTTGGCAGGCTGTAACTAGTGGGGTACTGCAAGGTTCAGTGCTTGGGCCTCAGCTATTCACAATCTACATCAATGATTTGGATGAGGGGACCAAATGTAATATATCCAAGTTTGCTGATGATACAAAGCTGAGTGGGAATGTAAGTTGTGAGGAGGATGCAAGGAGGCTTCAAGGGGATATAGACAGGCTAAGTGAGTGGGCAAGAACATGGCAAATGGAATATAATGTGGAGAAATGTGAAGTTATCCACTTTGGTCGGAAAAATAGAAAAGCAGAATATTTTTTAAATGGTGAGAGATTGGGAAACGTTGGTGTTCAGAGGGACCTGGGTGTCCTTGTACACGAATCACTGAAAGTTAACATGCAGGTACAGCAAGCAATTAGGAAAGCAAATGGTATGTTGGCCTTTGTTACAAGAGGATTTGAGTATAAGAGTAAAGACGTCTTACTGCAATTATATAGGGCCCTGGTGAGACCACACCTGGAGTATTGTGTACAGTTTTGGTCTCCTTACCTAAGGAAGGATATACTTGCCATAGAGGGAGTGCAACGAAGGTTCACCAGACTGGTTCCTGGGATGGGGGGATTGTCCTATGAGGAGAGATTGAGTAGACTAGGCCTATATTCTCTAGAGTTTAGAAGAATGAGAGGTGATCTCATTGAAACATACAAAATTCTTACAGGGCTTGACAGGGTAGATGCAGGGAGGATGTTTCCCCTGGCTGGGGAGTCTAGAACCAGGGGTCACAGTCTCAGATAAGGGGTCGGCCATTTGGGACTGAGATGAGGAGAAATGTCTTCACTCAGAGGGTGGTGAATCTTTGGAATTCTCTACCCCAGAGGGCTGTGGAGGCTCAGTCATTGAGTATATTCAAGATAGAGATCGATAGATTGTTGAATATTAAGGGAATCAAGGGATATGGAGATAGTGCAGGAAAGTGGAGATGAGGTAGAAGATCAGCCATGATCTTATTGAATGGCGGAGCAGGCTCGAGGGGCCGAATGGCCCACTCCTGCTCCTATTTCTTAGGTTCTTATGAAAGAATGTTCCACAGAAACTAGAATTGTCTGTTCTGAATTTCTATCCTGTACTTACAGTGATGACTTTTGTAAACTCCTTTTACAGGGTATTAGAAGGGGAGGATTTACAGACGGGAAACTCAAACCAAACATCACATCAAGATCTGACAGAGTCACTCCATTCATCAGGACCTGAATATCATCGGCCTCTGAATGTGGAAGGAGAAATGTTTGTCTCTTCTGTCTGTGGGAAAAAATTTCAAACATCAGTCTGACCGGAAAAGCACCGAGACACACACACCCGAGTGAGAGTGTTCCAGTGCACTGACTGGAAAGAGCTTTGACCAGTTACACAGCCTGAAAAAACATTGCCCCATTCACAGCGGGGAGAAACCGTACACGTGTTCTGTGTGTGGACGAGGCTTCAACCGATCGTCCAGCCTGGAGAGACAGAAGGACACCAGCACCATGGAGAAACCGTGGAAATGTGGGGACTGTGGGAAGGGATTCAATTACCCGTCCCAACTGGAAACTCATCGACGCAGTCACACCGGGGAGAGACCCTTCAGTTGCTCTCACTGCCTGAAGACTTTCAAAGAATCATCAAACCTGCTGAAACACCAGCGAGTTCACACTGGAGAGATACTGTTCACCTGCTCCGTGTGTGGGAAGGGATTCACTCAGTCATCTAACCTGCTGAGACACCAGCGAGTTCACACTGGGGAGACGTTCACCTGCTCCGTGTGTGGGAAGGGATTCACTTCATCATCCGGCCTCCAGTCACACCAGCGAGTTCACACCGAGGAGAGGCCGTTCACCTGCTCCGTGTGTGGAAAGGGATTCACTTCATTCATGCAACCTCACTGAACACCAGCGAGTTCACACTGGAGAGAGACCGTTCACCTGCTCCGTGTGTGGGAAGGGATTCACTTGTTCTTCCCACCTCACTGATCACAAGCGAGTTCACACTGGAGAGAGACCGTTCACCTGCTCCGTGTGTGGGAAAGGATTCATTAAATCATCTCACCATCTGAGACACCAGCGTTTTCACACTGGAGAGAGACCGTTCCACCTGCTCCGTCTGCGGAAGGGATTCAACATTCACCCCACCCTTCTGGCTCACCAACGCATTCACACTGGTGAGAGGCCGTTCACCTGCTCCGTGTGTGGGAAGGGATTCACTCTGTCATCCCACCTCACTACACACCAACTTGTTCACACCAACAGGAGACCGTTTAAATGCTCTGACTGTGAGAAGAGCTTTAAAAGCAGAAATGATCTGATGAAACACCAACGCATTCACACTGGGGAGAGGCCGTTCACCTGCTCTGTGTGTGGGAAGGGATTCATTCGTTCATCCAGCCTGCTGACACACCAGCGAGTTCACGACTGACTGCAGGGGTTGGATTCTGCTGTTATTGCTGCTGTTAATCACATCCAGGACTGAACCATGTTCATTCTGACAGTTGGGGCTTGTTTCCCCTGTAACTGGGCTGGAGTTTAATATCTGACAAATAAATCAGCTTTGTTTCGAACACACAGTGTGTCGAGTCCTTGATTTCTCCCATAATAAGAGGAGACTAATTGTTGTCCTGTTACCGACTCTTCCTTTTTTGGGTCGTTTCTCCTTTGTTAAATAAAGACTTGTATTTATGCAGCACCTCACACGAACTCAGGACGTCCCAAAGTGCTTTACAGCCAATGAAGTAGAACAACATCAAAGTACATTTGAAGAACATTCACTGTTGTAGGAAATGCAGCAGCCAATTTGCGCACAGCAAGCTGCCGTGAACAGCAATGTGATAATGGCCAGACAATCTGTTTTAGTGATGTTGGTTGAGGGCTGATGGGGCCTCGGCTCAACAACTCATCCAAAAGACGGCACCTCTGACAGTGCCGCACTCCCTCAGTACTGCATTGGAGTGTCAGCCTAGATTTTGTGCTCAAGTCTCCAGGGGTGGACTTGAACCCACAACCTTCTGACTCAGAGGCGAGTGTGCTACCCACTGAGCCAATCATTACTCTCGATTATTTCAGGTCGGATACCTTCGGTTACTCTCATGGACAAGCCGCAGCTCCTTATACCGGCCAATGTGCTTCTCCGAGCCTTGGTGTCCAGGGAAGGTATCAGTAACATGTCTGGGAGTGTTTGATGGGACAGTGTAGAGGGAGCTTTACTCTGTATCTAACCCGTGCTGTACCTGCCCTGGGAGTGTTTGATGGGACAGTGTAGAGGGAGCTTTACTCTGTATCTAACCCGTGCTGTACCTGACTGGAGAGTGTTTGATGGAACAGTGTAGAGGGAGCTTTACTCTGTATCTAACCTGTGCTGTACCTGTCCTGGGAGTGTTTGATGGGATAGTGTAGAGGGAGCTTTACTCTGTATCTAACC
>JASTWF010001751.1:0-61607 GCA_030390025.1 Squalus acanthias
TTTCCAGAGTACTAATAATAGAGCCCTTTTTTCAGTGTATGATAATGGAGCCCTATCTCCAGTGTACTAATAATAGAGCCCAATCTCCAGAGCACTAATAATAGAGCCCTATCTCCAGAGTACTAATAATAGAGCCCTATCTCCAGAGTACTAATAATAGAGTCCTATCTCCAGAGTACTAATAATAGAGCCCTATCTCCAGAGTATAATAATAGAGCCCTATATTCAGAGCATAATAATAAAGCCCTATCTCCAGAGTATAATAATAGAGCCCTATCTCCAGAGTACTAATAATAGAGCCCTATCTCCAGAGTACTAATAATAGAGCCCTATCTCCAGTTTACTAATAATAGGTCCCTATCTCCAGAGTACTAAAAATAGAGCCCTGTCTTCAGATCACTAATAATAGAGCCCTATCTCCAGAGTACTAATAATAGATCCCTATCTCCAGAGTACTAATAAGAGAGCCCTATCTCCAGAGTACAAATAATAGAGCCCTATCTCCAGAGTACTAATAATAGAGCCCTATCTCCAGAGCGCTAATAATAGAGCCCTATCGCCAGAGTACTAATAATAGAGCCCTATCTCCAGAGTACTAATAACAGAGTCCGATCTCCAGAGTACTAATAATAGAGCCCTATATTGAGTATAATAATAGAGTCCTATCTCCAGAGTACTACTAATAGAGCCCTATCTCCAGAGTACTAATAATAGAGCCCTATCTCCAGAGTAACTAATAATAGAGCCCTATCTCCAGAGTACTAATAATAGAGCCGTATCTCCAGAGTACTAATAATAGAGCCCTATCTCCAGTGCACTAATAGTAGAGCCCTATCTCCAGAGTACTAATAATAGAGCCCTATCTCCAGAGTACTAATAATAGAGCCCTTTTTTCAGTGTATGACAATGGAGCCCTATCTCCAGTGTACTAATAATAGAGCCCAATCTCCAGAGCACTAATAATACTATCTCCAGAGCACTAATAATAGAGCCCTATCTCCAGAGTACTAATAATAGAGCCCTATCTCCAGAGTACTAATAATAGAGCTCTATCTCCAGAGCATCAATAATAGAGCCCTATCTCCAGAGTACAAATAATAGAGCCCTATCTCCAGAGTACTAATAATAGATCCCTATCTCCAGAGTACTAAAAATAGAGCCCTGTCTCCAGAGCACTAATATTAGAGCCCTATCTCCAAAATACTAATAATAGAGCCCTAGCTCCAGAATACTAATAATAGAGTCCTATCTCCAGGGCTCTAATAATAGAGCCCTTTCTCCAGAGTACTAATAATAGAGCCCTATCTCCAGAGTACTAATAATAGAGCCCTATCTCCAGAGCACTAATAATAGAGCACTATCTCCAGAGTACAAATAATAGAGCCCTATCTCCAGAGTATTAAAATAGAGCCCTGTCTCCAGAGCACTAA
Source organism: Squalus acanthias (assembly GCA_030390025.1). Taxonomy (NCBI): domain Eukaryota; kingdom Metazoa; phylum Chordata; class Chondrichthyes; order Squaliformes; family Squalidae; genus Squalus; species Squalus acanthias. The sequence continues at coordinate 1,431 of JASTWF010001751.1, forward strand.
TAATAGAGCCCTATCTCCAGAGTACAAACAGTAGAGCCCTATCTCCAGAATACTAATAATAGAGTCCTATCTCCAAGGCTCTAATAATAGAGCCCTATCTCCAGAGTACTAATAATAGAGCCCTATCTCCAGAGTACTAATAATAGAGCCCTATATACAGAGCACTAATAATAGAGCCCTATCTCCAGAGTACAAATAACAGAGCCCTATCTCCAGAGTACTAATAATAGAGCCGTATCTCCAGAGCATTAATAATAGAGCCCTATCTCCAGAGTACTAATACTAAAGCCCTATCTCCAGAGTACTAATAACAGAGCCCTATCTCGAGAGCACTAATAATAGAGCCCTATCTCCAGAGTACAAATAGTAGAGCCCTATCTCCAGTGTACTAATACTAAAGCCCTATCTCCAGTGTACTAATAATAGAGCCCTGTCTCCAGAGTAGTAATAATAGATCCCTATCTCCAGAGTATTAAAATAGAGCCCTGTCTCCAGAGCACTAATAATAGAGCCCTATCTCCAGAGTACTAATAATAGATCCCTATCTCGAGAGCACTAATAATAGAGCCCTATCTCCAGAGTACAAATAGTAGAGCCCTATCTCCAGAGTACTAATAATAGAGCCCTATCTCCAGAGCACTAATAATAGAGCCCTATCTCCAGAGCACTAATAATATAGCCCTATCTCCAGAGTACTAATAATAGAGCCCTATCTCTAGAGTACTAATAATGGAGCCCTATCTCCAGAGTACTAATAATAGAGCCCTATCTCCAGAGCACTAATAATAGAGCCCTATCTCCAGGGTACAAATAATAGAGCCCTATCTCCAGAGTACGAATAATAGAGCCCTATCTCCAGAGCACTAATAATAGAGCCCTATCTCCAGAGTACTAATAATAGAGTCCTATCTCCAGGGCACTAATAATAGATGAAAGGTCATCGACCTGAAACGTTAACTCTCTTTCTCTCTCCACGGATGCTGCCTGGCCTGCTGAGTTTTTCCAGCATTTTCTGTTTTTATTTCGGTTTCCAGCATCCGCAGTATTTTGCTATCGCACTAATAATAGAGCCCTATCTCCAGAGTACTAATAACAGAGCCCTATCTCCAGAGTACTAATAATAGAGCCCTATCTGCAGAGCACTAATAATAGAGCCCTATCTCCAGAGGACTAATAATAGAGCCCTATCTCCAGAGCACTAATAATAGAGCCCTATCTCCAGGGTACAAATAATAGAGCCCTATCTCCAGAGTACTAATAATAGAGCCCTAGTCCAGAGCACTAATAATAGAGCCCTATCTCCAGAGCACTAATAATATAGCCCTATCTCCAGAGTACTAATAATAGAGTCCTATCTCCAGAGCAACTTATAATAGAGCCCTATCTCCAGAGTACTAATAATAGAGCCCTATCTCCAGAGTACTAATAATAGAGCCCTATCTCCAGAGTACTAATAATAGAGTCCTATCACCAGAGCACTAATAATAGAGCCCTATCTCCAGAGGACTAATAATACAGCCCTATCTCCAGGGTACAAATAATAGAGCCCTATCTCAAGGGTACGAATATTAGAGCACTATCTCCAGAGCACAAATAATAGATCCCTATCTCCAGAGTACTAAAAATAGAGCCCTATCTCCAGAGTACTAATAATAGATCCCTATCTCCAGAGTATAATAATAGAGCCCTATCTCCAGAGTACTAATAATAGAGCCCTATCTCCAGAGTACTAATAATAGAGCCCTATCTCCAGTTTACTAATAATAGGTCCCTATCTCCAGAGTACTAAAAATAGAGCCCTGTCTTCAGATCACTAATAATAGAGCCCTATCTCCAGAGTACTAATAATAGATCCCTATCTCCAGAGTACTAATAAGGGAGCCCTATCTCCAGAGTACAAATAATAGAGCCCTATCTCCAGAGTACTAATAATAGAGCCCTATCTCCAGAGCGCTAATAATAGAGCCCTATCGCCAGAGTACTAATAATAGAGCCCTATCTCCAGAGTACTAATAATAGAGTCCGATCTCCAGACTACTAATAATAGAGCCCTATCTCCAGCGTATAATAATAGAGCCCTATATTGAGTATAATAATAGAGTCCTGTCTCCAGAGTACTACTAATAGAGCCCTATCTCCAGAGTACTAATAATAGAGCTCTATCTCCAGAGCATCAATAATAGAGCCCTATCTCCAGAGTACAAATAATAGAGCCCTATCTCCAGAGTACTAATAATAGATCCCTATCTCCAGAGTACTAAAAATAGAGCCCTGTCTCCAGAGCACTAATATTAGAGCCCTATCTCCAAAATACTAATAATAGAGCCCTAGCTCCAGTTTACTAATAATAGAGTCCTATCTCCAGGGCTCTAATAATAGAGCCCTGTCTCCAGAACACTAATTATAGAGCCCTATCTCCAGAGTACTAATAATAGAGCCCTATCTCCAGGGCTCTAATAATAGAGTCCTATCTCCAGGGCTCTAATAATAGAGCCCTTTCTCCAGAGTACTAATAATAGAGCCCTATCTCCAGAGTACTAATAATAGAGCCCTATCTCCAGAGCACTAATAATAGAGCACTATCTCCAGAGTACAAATAATAGAGCCCTATCTCCAGAGTATTAAAATAGAGCCCTGTCTCCAGAGCACTAATAATAGAGCCCTATCTCCAGAGTACAAACAGTAGAGCCCTATCTCCAGAGTACTAATAATAGAGTCCTATCTCCAAGGCTTTAATAATAGAGCCCTATCTCCAGAGTACTAATAATAGAGCCCTATCTCCAGAGTACTAATAATAGAGCCCTATATACAGAGCACTAATAATAGAGCCCTATCTCCAGAGTACAAATAACAGAGCCCTATCTCCAGAGTACTAATAATAGAGCCGTATCTCCAGAGCATTAATAATAGAGCCCTATCTCCAGAGTACTAATACTAAAGCCCTATCTCCAGAGTACTAATAACAGAGCCCTATCTCGAGAGCACTAATAATAGAGCCCTATCTCCAGAGTACAAATAGTAGAGCCCTATCTCCAGTGTACTAATACTAAAGCCCTATCTCCAGTGTACTAATAATAGAGCCCTGTCTCCAGAGTAGTAATAATAGATCCCTATCTCCAGAGTATTAAAATAGAGCCCTGTCTCCAGAGCACTAATAATAGAGCCCTATCTCCAGAGTACTAATAATAGAGCCCTATCTCTAGAGTACTAATAATAGAGCCCTATCTCCAGAGTACTAATAATAGAGCCCTATCTCCAGAGCACTAATAATAGAGCCCTATCTCCAGGGTACAAATAATAGAGCCCTATCTCCAGAGTACGAATAATAGAGCCCTATCTCCAGAGCACTAATAATAGAGCCCTATCTCCAGAGTACTAATAATAGAGTCCTATCTCCAGGGCACTAATAATAGATGAAAGGTCATCGACCTGAAACGTTAACTCTCTTTCTCTCTCCACGGATGCTGCCTGGCCTGCTGAGTTTTTCCAGCATTTTCTGTTTTTATTTCGGTTTCCAGCATCCGCAGTATTTTGCTATCGCACTAATAATAGAGCCCTATCTCCAGAGTACTAATAACAGAGCCCTATCTCCAGAGTACTAATAATAGAGCCCTATCTGCAGAGCACTAATAATAGAGCCCTATCTCCAGAGGACTAATAATAGAGCCCTATCTCCAGAGCACTAATAATAGAGCCCTATCTCCAGGGTACAAATAATAGAGCCCTATCTCCAGAGTACTAATAATAGAGCCCTAGTCCAGAGCACTAATAATAGAGCCCTATCTCCAGAGCACTAATAATATAGCCCTATCTCCAGAGTACTAATAATAGAGTCCTATCTCCAGAGCAACTAATAATAGAGCCCTATCTCCAGAGTACTAATAATAGAGCCCTATCTCCAGAGTACTAATAATAGAGCCCTATCTCCAGAGTACTAATAATAGAGTCCTATCACCAGAGCACTAATAATAGAGCCCTATCTCCAGAGGACTAATAATACAGCCCTATCTCCAGGGTACAAATAATAGAGCCCTATCTCAAGGGTACGAATATTAGAGCACTATCTCCAGAGCACAAATAATAGATCCCTATCTCCAGAGTACTAAAAATAGAGCCCGATCTCCAGAGTACTAATAATAGATCCCTATCTCCAGAGTATAATAATAGAGCCCTATCTCCAGAGCACTAATAATAGAGCCCTATCTCCAGAGTACTAATAATAGAGCCCTATCTCCAGTTTACTAATAATAGGTCCCTATCTCCAGAGTACTAAAAATAGAGCCCTGTCTTCAGATCACTAATAATAGAGCCCTATCTCCAGCGTACTAATAATAGATCCCTATCTCCAGAGTACTAATAAGGGAGCCCTATCTCCAGAGTACAAATAATAGAGCCCTATCTCCAGAGTACTAATAATAGAGCCCTATCTCCAGAGCGCTAATAATAGAGCCCTATCACCAGAGTACTAATAATAGAGCCCTATCTCCAGAGTACTAATAATAGAGTCCGATCTCCAGACTACTAATAATAGAGCCCTATCTCCAGCGTATAATAATAGAGCCCTATATTGAGTATAATAATAGAGTCCTATCTCCAGAGTACTACTAATAGAGCCCTATCTCCAGAGTACTAATAATAGAGCTCTATCTCCAGAGCATCAATAATAGAGCCCTATCTCCAGAGTACAAATAATAGAGCCCTATCTCCAGAGTACTAATAATAGATCCCTATCTCCAGAGTACTAAAAATAGAGCCCTGTCTCCAGAGCACTAATATTAGAGCCCTATCTCCAAAATACTAATAATAGAGCCCTAGCTCCAGTTTACTAATAATAGAGTCCTATCTCCAGGGCTCTAATAATAGAGCCCTATCTCCAGAGTACTAATAATAGAGCCCTATCTCCAGAGTACTAATAATAGAGCCCTATCTCCAGAGCACTAATAATAGAGGCCTATCTCCAGAGTACAAATAATAGAGCCCTATCTCCAGAGTATTAAAATAGAGCCCTGTCTCCAGAGCACTAATAATAGAGCCCTATCTCCAGAGTACTAATAATAGATCCCTATCTCGAGAGCACTAATAATAGAGCCCTATCTCCAGAGTACAAACAGTAGAGCCCTATCTCCAGAGTACTAATAATAGAGTCCTATCTCCAAGGCTCTAATAATAGAGCCCTATCTCCAGAGTACTAATAATAGAGCCCTATCTCCAGAGTACTAATAATAGAGCCCTATCTCCAGAGCACTAATAATAGAGCCCTATCTCCAGAGTACAAATAACAGAGCCCTATCTCCAGAGTACTAATAATAGAGCCGTATCTCCAGAGCATTAATAATAGAGCCCTATCTCCAGAGTACTAATACTGAAGCCCTATCTCCAGAGTACTAATAATAGAGCCCTATCTCGAGAGCACTAATAATAGAGCCCTATCTCCAGAGTACAAATAGTAGAGCCCTATCTCCAGTGTACTAATACTAAAGCCCTATCTCCAGTGTACTAATAATAGAGCCCTGTCTCCAGAGTAGTAATAATAGATCCCTATCTCCAGAGTATTAAAATAGAGCCCTGTCTCCAGAGCACTAATAATAGAGCCCTATCTCCAGAGTACTAATAATAGATCCCTATCTCGAGAGCACTAATAATAGAGCCCTATCTCCAGAGTACAAATAGTAGAGCCCTATCTCCAGAGTACTAATAATAGAGCCCTATCTCCAGAGCACTAATAATAGAGCCCTATCTCCAGAGCACTAATAATATAGCCCTATCTCCAGAGTACTAATAATAGAGCCCTATCTCTAGAGTACTAATAATAGAGCCCTATCTCCAGAGTACTAATAATAGAGCCCTATCTCCAGAGCACTAATAATAGAGCCCTATCTCCAGGGTACAAATAATAGAGCCCTATCTCCAGAGTATGAATAATAGAGCCCTATCTCCAGAGCACTAATAATAGAGCCCTATCTCCAGAGTACTAATAATAGAGTCATATCTCCAGGGCACTAATAATAGATGAAAGGTCATCGACCTGAAACGTTAACTCTCTTTCTCTCTCCACGGATGCTGCCTGGCCTGCTGAGTTTTTCCAGCATTTTCTGTTTTTATTTCGGTTTCCAGCATCCGCAGTATTTTGCTATCGCACTAATAATAGAGCCCTATCTCCAGAGTACTAATAACAGAGCCCTATCTCCAGAGTACTAATAATAGAGCCCTATCTGCAGAGCACTAATAATAGAGCCCTATCTCCAGAGTACTAATAATAGAGCACTATCTCCAGAGCACTAATAATAGAGCCCTATCTCCAGGGTACAAATAATAGAGCCCTATCTCCAGAGTACTAATAATAGAGCCCTAGTCCAGAGCACTAATAATAGAGCCCTATCTCCAGAGCACTAAGAATATAGCCCTATCTCCAGAGTACTAATAATAGAGTCCTATCTCCAGAGTACTAATAATAGAGCCCTATCTCCAGAGTACTAATAATAGAGTCCTATCACCAGAGCACTAATAATAGAGCCCTATCTCCAGAGGACTAATAATATAGCCCTATCTCCAGGGTACAAATAATAGAGCCCTATCTCAAGGGTACGAATATTAGAGCACTATCTCCAGAGCACAAATAATAGATCCCTATCTCCAGAGTACTAAAAATAGAGCCCTATCTCCAGAGTACTAATAATAGATCCCTTTCTCCAGAGTATAATAATAGAGCCCTATCTCCAGAGTACTAATAATAGAGCCCTATCTCCAGAGTACTAATAATAGAGCCCTATCTCCAGTTTACTAATAATAGGTCCCTATCTCCAGAGTACTAAAAATAGAGCCCTGTCTTCAGATCACTAAAAATAGAGCCCTATCTCCAGAGTACTAATAATAGATCCCTATCTCCAGAGTACTAATAAGAGAGCCCTATCTCCAGAGTACAAATAATAGAGCCCTATCTCCAGAGTACTAATAATAGAGCCCTATCTCCAGAGCGCTAATAATAGAGCCCTATCGCCAGAGTACTAATAATAGAGCCCTATCTCCAGAGTACTAATAATAGAGTCCTATCTCCAGAGTACTAATAATAGAGCCCTATCTCCAGAGTATAATAATAGAGCCCTATATTGAGTATAATAATAGAGTCCTATCTCCAGAGTACTACTAATAGAGCCCTATCTCCAGAGTACTAATAATAGAGCCCTATCTCCAGAGCAACTAATAATAGAGCCCTATCTCCAGAGTACTAATAATAGAGCCGTATCTCCAGAGTACTAATAATAGAGCCCTATCTCCAGTGCACTAATAGTAGAGCCCTATCTCCAGAGTACTAATAATAGAGCCCTATCTCCAGAGTACTAATAATAGAGCCCTTTTTTCAGTGTATGATAATGGAGCCCTATCTCCAGTGTACTAATAATAGAGCCCAATCTCCAGAGCACTAAGAATACTATCTCCAGAGCACTAATAATAGAGCCCTATCTCCAGAGTACTAATAATAGAGCCCTATCTCCAGAGTACTAATAATAGAGCTCTATCTCCAGAGCATCAATAATAGAGCCCTATCTCCAGAGTACAAATAATCGAGCCCTATCTCCAGAGTACTAATAATAGATCCCTATCTCCAGAGTACTAAAAAAAGAGCCCTGTCTCCAGAGCACTAATATTAGAGCCCTATCTCCAAAATACTAATAATAGAGCCCTAGCTCCAGAATACTAATAATAGAGTCCTATCTCCAGGGCTCTAATAATAGAGCCCTATCTCCAGAGTACTAATAATAGAGCCCTATCTCCAGAGTACTAATAATAGAGCCCTATCTCCAGAGCACTAATAATAGAGCCCTATCTCCAGAGTACAAATAATAGAGCCCTATCTCCAGAGTATTAAAATAGAGCCCTGTCTCCAGAGCACTAATAATAGAGCCCTATCTCCAGAGTACTAATAATAGATCCCTATCTCGAGAGCACTAATAATAGAGCCCTATCTCCAGAGTACAAACAGTAGAGCCCTATCTCCAGAGTACTAATAATAGAGTCCTATCTCCAAGGCTCTAATAATAGAGCCCTATCTCCAGAGTACTAATAATAGAGCCCTATCTCCAGAGTACTAATAATAGAGCCCTATCTGCAGAGCACTAATAATAGAGCCCTATCTGCAGAGCACTAATAATAGAGCCCTATCTCCAGAGTACTAATAATAGAGCCCTATCTCCAGAGCACTAATAATAGAGCCCTATCTCCAGAGGACTAATAATACAGCCCTATCTCCAGGGTACAAATAATAGAGCCCTATCTCAAGGGTACGAATATTAGAGCACTATCTCCAGAGCACAAATAATAGATCCCTATCTCCAGAGTTCTAAAAATAGAGCCCTATCTCCAGAGTACTAATAATAGATCCCTATCTCCAGAGTACTAAAAATAGAGCCCTGTCTCCAGAGCACTAATAATAGAGCCCTATCTCCAGAGTACTAATAATAGATCCCTAGCTCCAGAGTACTAATAATAGAGTCCTATCTCCAGGGCTCTATTAATAGAGCCCTATCTCCAGAGTACTAACAATAGAGCCCTATCTCCAGAGTACTAATAATAGAGCCCTATCTCCAGAGCACTAATAATAGATCCCTATCTCCAGAGTACTAAAAATAGAGCCCTGTCTCCAGAGCACTAATAATAGAGCCCTATCTCCAGAGTACTAATAATAGATCCCTATCTCGAGAGTACTAATAATAGAGCCCTATCTCCAGAGTACAAATAATAGAGCCCTATCTCCAGAGTACTAATAATAGAGCCCTATCTCCAGAGCATTAATAATAGAGCCCTATCTCCAGAGTACAAATAATAGAGCCCTATCTCCAGAGTACTAATAATAGAGCCCTATCTCCAGAGCATTAATAATAGAGCCCTATCTCCAGAGTACTAATACTAAAGCCCTATCTCCAGAGTACTAATAATAGAGCCCTATCTCCAGAGGAGTAATAATAGATCCCTATCTCCAGAGTATTAAAATAGAGCCCTGTCTCCAGAGCACTAATAATAGAGCCCTATCTCCAGGGTACAAATAATAGAGCCCTATCTCCAGAGTACGAATAATAGAGCCCTATCTCCAGAGCACTAATAATAGAGCCCTATCTCCAGAGTACTAATAATAGAGTCCTATCTCCAGGGCTGTAATAATAGATGAAAGGTCATCGACCTGAAACGTTAACTCTCTTTCTCTCTCCACGGATGATGCCTGGCCTGCTGAGTTTTTCCAGCGTTTTCTGTTGTTATTTCGGTTTCCAGCATCCGCAGTATTTTGCTATCGCACTAATAATAGAGCCCTATCTCCAGAGTACTAATAACAGAGCCCTATCTCCAGAGTACTAATAATAGAGCCCTATCTGCAGAGCACTAATAATAGAGCCCTATCTCCAGAGTACTAATAATAGAGCCCTATCTCCAGAGCACTAATAATAGAGCCCTATCTCCAGGGTACAAATAATAGAGCCCTATCTCCAGAGTACTAATAATAGAGCCCTAGTCCAGAGCACTAATAATAGAGCCCTATCTCCAGAGCACTAATAATATAGCCCTATCTCCAGAGTACTAATAATAGACTCCTATCTCCAGAGCAACTAATAATAGAGCCCTATCTCCAGAGTACTAATAATAGAGCCCTATCTCCAGAGTACTAATAATAGAGCCCTATCTCAAGAGTAGTAATAATAGATCCCTATCTCCAGAGTATTAAAATAGAGCCCTGTCTCCAGAGCACTAATAAAAGAGCCCTATCTCCAGAGTACTAATTATAGATCCCTATCTAGAGAGCACTAATAATAGAGCCCTATCTCCAGAGTACAAATAGTAGAGCCCTATCTCCAGAGCACTAATAATAGAGCCCTATCTCCAGAGTACTAATAATAGAGTCCTATCTGTAGAGTACTAATAATAGAGCCCTATCTCCAGAGTACTAATAATAGAGCCCTATCTCCAGAGCACTAATAATAGAGCCCTATCTCCAGGGTACAAATAATAGAGCCCTATCTCCAGAGTACGAATAATAGAGCCCTATCTCCAGAGCACTAATAATAGAGCCCTATCTCCAGAGTACTAATAATAGAGTCCTACCTCCAGGGCACTAATAATAGATGAAAGGTCATCGAACTGAAACGTTAACTCTCTTTCTCTCTCCACGGATGCTGCCTGGCCTGCTGAGTTTTTCCAGCGTTTTCTGTTGTTATTTCGGTTTCCAGCATCTGCAGTATTTTGCTATCGCACTAATAATAGAGCCCTATCTCCAGAGTACTAATAAGAGAGCCCTATCTCCAGAGTACTAATAATAGAGCCCTATCTGCAGAGCACTAATAATAGAGCCCTATCTCCAGAGTACTAATAATAGAGCCCTATCTCCAGAGCACTAATAATAGAGCCCTATCTCCAGGGTACAAATAATAGAGCCCTATCTCCAGAGTACTAATAATAGAGCCCTAGTCCAGAGCACTAATAATAGAGCCCTATCTCCAGAGCACTAATAATATAGCCCTAACTCCAGAGTACTAATAATAGAGTCCTATCTCCAGAGCAACTAATAATAGAGCCCTATCTCCAGAGTACTAATAATAGAGCCCTATCTCCAGAGTACTAATAATAGAGCCCTATCTCCAGAGTACTAATAATAGAGTCCTATCACCAGAGCACTAATAATAGAGCCCTATCTCCAGAGGACTAATAATACAGCCCTATCTCCAGAGTACAAATAATAGAGCCCTATCTCAAGGGTACGAATATTAGAGCACTATCTCCAGAGCACAAATAATAGATCCCTATCTCCAGAGTACTAAAAATAGAGCCCTATCACCAGAGTACTAATAATAGATCCCTATCTCCAGAGTACTAAAAATAGAGCCCTGTCTCCAGAGCACTAATAATAGAGCCCTATCTCCAGAGTACTAATAATAGAGCCCTAGCTCCAGAGTACTAATAATAGAGTCCTATCTCCAGGGCTCTATTAATAGAGCCCTATCTCCAGAGTACTAATAATAGAGCCCTATCTCCAGAGTACTAATAATAGATCCCTATCTCGAGAGCACTAATAATAGAGCCCTATCTCCAGAGTACAAATAATAGAGCCCTATCTCCAGAGTACTAATAATAGAGCCCTATCTCCAGAGCACTATTAATAGAGCCCTATCTCCAGAGCACTAATAATATAGCCCTATCTCCAGAGTACTAATAATAGAGCCCTATCTCTAGAGTACTAATAATAGAGCCCTATCTCCAGAGTACTAATAATAGAGCCCTATCTTCAGAGCACTAATAATAGAGCCCTATGTCCAGGGTACAAATAATAGAGCCCTATCTCCAGAGTACGAATAATAGAGCCCTATCTCCAGAGCACAAATAATAGAGCCCTATCTCCAGAGTACTAATAATAGAGTCCTATCTCCAGGGCACTAATAATAGAGCCCTATCTCCAGAGTACTAATAACAGAGCCCTATCTCCAGAGTACTAATAAGAGAGCCCTATCTGCAGAGCACTAATAATAGAGCCCTATCTCCAGAGTACAAATAATAGAGCCCTATCTCCAGAGCACTAATAATAGAGCCCTATCTCCAGAGTACTAATAATAGAGCCCTATCTCCAGAGTAGTAATAATAGATCCCTATCTCCAGAGTACTAAAAATAGAGCCCTGTCTCCAGAGCACTAATAATAGAGCCCTATCTCCAGAGTACAAATAATAGAGCTCTATCTCCAGAATACCAATAATAGAGCCCTATCTCCAGAGCACTAATAATAGAGCCCTATCTCCAGAGCACTAATAACATAGCCCTATCTCCAGTGTACTAATAATAGAGTCCTATCTCCAGAGCAACTAATAATAGAGCCCTATCTCCAGAGTACTAATAATAGAGCCCTATCTCCAGAGTACTAATAATAGAGCCCTATCTCCAGAGCACTAATAATAGAGCCCTATCTCCAGAGTACTAATAAGAGAGTCCTATCTCCAGAGCACAAATAATAGAGCCCCATTTCCAGAGTACTAATAATAGAGCCCTATCTCCAGAGTACTAATAATAGAGCCCTTTTTTCAGTGTATGATAATGGAGCCCTATCTCCAGTGTACTAATAATAGAGCCCAATCTCCAGAGTACTAATAATACTATCTCCAGAGCACTAATAATAGAGCCCTATCTCTAGAGCACTAATAATAGAGCCCTATCTCCAGAGTACGAATAATAGAGCCCTATCTCCAGAGTACTAATAATAGAGCCCTATCTCCAGGGTACAAATAATAGAGCCCTATCTCCAGAGTACTAATAATAGAGCCCTATCTCCAGTTTACTAATAATAGGTCCCTATCTCCAGAGTACTAAAAATAGAGCCCTGTCTCCAGAGTACTAATAATAGAGTCCTATCTCCAGAGCACTAATAATAGAGCCCTATCTCCAGAGTACTAATAATGGAGCCCTAACTCCAGAGTACTAATAATAGAGCCCTATCTCCAGAGTACTAATAATAGAGCCCTATCTCCAGAGTACTAATAATAGAGCCCTATCTCCAGTTTACTAATAATAGGTCCCTATCTCCAGATGTACTAAAAATAGAGCCCTGTCTCCAGAGCACTAATAATAGAGCCCTATCGTCAGAGTAATAATAATAGAGCCCTATCTCCAGAGTACTAATAATAGATCCCTATCTCGAGAGCACTAATAATAGAGCCCTATCTCCAGAGTACAAATAATAGAGCCCTATCTCCAGAGTACTAATAATAGAGCACTATCTCCAGAGCATTAATAATAGAGCCCTATCTCCAGAGAACAAATAATAGAGCCCTATCTCCAGAGTACTAATAATAGAGCCCTATCTCCAGAGCATTAATAATAGAGCCCTATCTCCAGAGTACTAATACTAAAGCCCTATCTCCAGAGTACTAATAATAGAGCCCTATCTCCAGAGTAGTAATAATAGATCCCTATCTCCAGAGTATTAAAATAGAGCCCTGTCTCCAGAGCACTAATAATAGAGCCCTATCTCATGAGTACTAATAATAGATCCCTATCTCGAGAGCACTAATAATAGAGCCCTATCTCCAGAGTACAAATAGTAGAGCCCTATCTCCAGAGTACTAATAATAGAGCCCTATCTCCAGAGCACTAATAATAGAGCCCTATCTCCAGAGCACTAATAATATAGCCCTATCTCCAGAGTACTAATAATAGAGCCCTATCTCTAGAGTACTAATAATAGAGCGCTATCTCCAGAGTACTAATAATAGAGCCCTATCTCCAGAGCACTAATAATAGAGCCCTATCTCCAGGGTACAAATAATAGAGCCCTATCTCCAGAGTACGAATAATAGAGCCCTATCTCCAGAGCACAAATAATAGAGCCCTATCTCCAGAGTACTAATAATAGAGTCCTATCTCCAGGGCACTAATAATAGATGAAAGGTCATCGACCTGAAACGTTCTCTCTCCACGGATGCTGCCTGGCCTGCTGAGTTTTTCCAGCGTTTTCTGTTGTTATTTCGGTTTCCAGCATCCGCAGTATTTTGCTATCGCACTAATAATAGAGCCCTATCTCGAGAGTACTAATAACAGAGCCCTATCTCCAGAGTACTAATAATAGAGCCCTATCTGCAGAGCACTAATAATAGAGCCCTATCTCCAGAGTACTAATAATAGAGCCCTATCTCCAGAGCACTAATAATAGAGCCCTATCTCCAGGGTACAAATAATAGAGCCCTATCTCCAGAGTACTAATAATAGAGCCCTAGTCCAGAGCACTAATAATAGAGCCCTATCTCCAGAGCACTAATAATATAGCCCTATCTCCAGAGTACTAATAATAGAGTCCTATCTCCAGAGCACTAATAATAGAGCCCTATCTCCAGAGTGCTAATAATAGAGCCCTATCTCCAGAGTACTAATAATAGAGCCCTATCTCCAGAGTACTAATAATAGATCCCTATCTCCAGAGTACTAAAAATAGAGCCCTGTCTCCAGAGCACTAATAATAGAGCCCTATCTCCAGAAAACTAATAATAGAGCCTTAGCTCCAGAATACTAATAATAGAGTCCTCTCTCCAGGGCTCTAATAATAGAGCCCTATCTCCAGAGTACTAATAATAGAGCCCTATCTCCAGAGTACTAATAATAGAGCCCTATCTCCAGAGCACTAATAATAGAGCCCTATCTCCAGAGTACAATAATAGAGCCCTATCTCCAGAGTACTAATAATAGAGCCTATCTCCCAGAGCATTAATAATAGAGCCCTATCTCCAGAGTACTAATACTAAAGCCCTATCTCCAGAGTACTAATAATAGAGCCCTATCTCCAGAGTAGTAATAATAGATCCCTGTCTCCAGAGTATTAAAATAGAGCCCTGTCTCCAGAGCACTAATAATAGAGCCCTATCTCCAGAGTACTAATAATAGAGCCCTATCTCCAGAGTAATAATAATAGAGCCCTATCTCCAGTGTACTAATAATAGAGCCCTATCTCCAGAGTACTAATAATAGATCCCTATCTCCAGAGTACTAAAAATAGAGCCCTGTCTCCAGAGCACTAATAATAGAGCCCTATCTCCAGAATACTAATAATAGAGCCCTAGCTCCAGAATACTAATAATAGAGTCCTATCTCCAGGGCTCTAATAATAGAGCCCTATCTCCAGAGTACTAATAATAGAGCCCTATCTCCAGAGCACTAATAATAGAGCCCTATCTCCAGAGTACAAATAATAGAGCCCTATCTCCAGAGTACTAATAATAGAGCCCTATCTCCAGAGCACTAATAATATAGCCCTATCTCCAGAGTACTAATAATAGAGCCCTATCTCTAGAGTACTAATACTAAAGCCCTATCACCAGAGTACTAATAATAGAGCCCTATCTCCAGAGTAGTAATAATAGATCCCTATCTCCAGAGTATTAAAATAGAGCCCTGTCTCCAGAGCACTAATAATAGAGCCCTATCTCCAGAGTACTAATAATAGATCCCTATCTCGAGAGCACTAATAATAGAGCCCTATCTGTAGAGTACTAATAATAGAGCCCTATCTCCAGAGTACTAATAATAGAGCCCTATCTCCAGAGCACTAATAATAGAGCCCTATCTCCAGGGTACAAATAATAGTGCCCTATCTCCAGAGTACGAATAATAGAGCCCTATCTCCAGAGCACTAATAATAGAGCTCTATCTCCAGAGTACTAATAATAGAGTCCTATCTCCAGGGTACTAATAATAGATGAAAGGTCATCGAACTGAAACGTTAACTCTCTTTCTCTCTCCACGGATGCTGCCTGGCCTGCTGAGTTTTTCCAGCGTTTTCTGTTGTTATTTCGGTTTCCAGCATCTGCAGTATTTTGCTATCGCACTAATAATAGAGCCCTATCTCCAGAGTACTAATAAGAGAGCCCTATCTCCAGAGTACTAATAATAGAGCCCTATCTGCAGAGCACTAATAATAGAGCCCTATCTCCAGAGTACTAATAATAGAGCCCTATCTCCAGAGCACTAATAATAGAGCCCTATCTCCAGGGTACAAATAATAGAGCCCTATCTCCAGAGTACTAATAATAGAGCCCTAGTCCAGAGCACCAATAATAGAGCCCTATCTCCAGAGCACTAATAATATAGCCCTAACTCCAGAGTACTAATAATAGAGTCCTATCTCCAGAGCAACTAATAATAGAGCCCTATCTCCAGAGTACTAATAATAGAGCCCTATCTCCAGAGTACTAATAATAGAGCCCTATCTCCAGAGTACTAATAATAGAGTCCTATCACCAGAGCACTAATAATAGAGCCCTATCTCCAGAGGACTAATAATACAGCCTATCTCCAGAGTACAAATAATAGAGCCCTATCTCAGGGTACGAATATTAGAGCACTATCTCCAGAGCACAAATAATAGATCCCTATCTCCAGAGTACTAAAAATAGAGCCCTATC
The DNA here is from genome assembly GCA_030390025.1 of Squalus acanthias. Taxonomy (NCBI): domain Eukaryota; kingdom Metazoa; phylum Chordata; class Chondrichthyes; order Squaliformes; family Squalidae; genus Squalus; species Squalus acanthias. Next base: position 17,349 of record JASTWF010001751.1, read on the forward strand.
ACCAGAGTACTAATAATAGATCCCTATCTCCAGAGTACTAAAAATAGAGCCCTGTCTCCAGAGCACTAATAATAGAGCCCTATCTCCAGAGTACTAATAATAGAGCCCTAGCTCCAGAGTACTAATAATAGAGTCCTATCTCCAGGGCTCTATAATAGAGCCCTATCTCCAGAGTACTAATAATAGAGCCCTATCTCCAGAGTACTAATAATAGATCCCTATCTCGAGAGCACTAATAATAGAGCCCTATCTCCAGAGTACAAATAATAGAGCCCTATCTCCAGAGTACTAATAATAGAGCCCTATCTCCAGAGCACTATTAATAGAGCCCTATCTCCAGAGCACTAATAATATAGCCCTATCTCCAGAGTACTAATAATAGAGCCCTATCTCTAGAGTACTAATAATAGAGCCCTATCTCCAGAGTACCAATAATAGAGCCCTATCTCCAGAGCACTAATAATAGAGCCCTATGTCCAGGGTACAAATAATAGAGCCCTATCTCCAGAGTACGAATAATAGAGCCCTATCTCCAGAGCACAAATAATAGAGCCCTATCTCCAGAGTACTAATAATAGAGTCCTATCTCCAGGGCACTAATAATAGAGCCCTATCTCCAGAGTACTAATAACAGAGCCCTATCTCCAGAGTACTAATAAGAGAGCCCTATCTGCAGAGCACTAATAATAGAGCCCTATCTCCAGAGTACAAATAATAGAGCCCTATCTCCAGAGCACTAATAATAGAGCCCTATCTCCAGAGTACTAATAGTAAAGCCCTATCTCCAGAGTACTAATAATAGAGCCCTATCTCCAGAGTAGTAATAATAGATCCCTATCTCCAGAGTACTAAAAATAGAGCCCTGTCTCCAGAGCACTAATAACAGAGCCCTATCTCCAGAGCACTAATAATAGAGCCCTATCTCCAGAGTACAAATAATAGAGCTCTATCTCCAGAGTACCAATAATAGAGCCCTATCTCCAGAGCACTAATAATAGAGCCCTATCTCCAGAGCACTAATAATATTGCCCTATCTCCAGTGTACTAATAATAGAGTCCTATCTCCAGAGCAACTAATAATAGAGCCCTATCTCCAGAGTACTAATAATAGAGCCCTATCTCCAGAGTACTAATAATAGAGCCCTATCTCCAGAGCACTAATAATAGAGCCCTATCTCCAGAGTACTAATAAGAGAGTCCTATCTCCAGAGCACAAATAATAGAGCCCCATTTCCAGAGTACTAATAATAGAGCCCTATCTCCAGAGTACTAATAATAGAGCCCTATCTCCAGAGTAGTAATAATAGATCCCTATCTCCAGAGTACTAAAAATAGAGCCCTGTCTCCAGAGCACTAATAACAGAGCCCTATCTCCAGAGCACTAATAATAGAGCCCTATCTCCAGAGTACAAATAATAGAGCTCTATCTCCAGAGTACCAATAATAGAGCCCTATCTCCAGAGCACTAATAATAGAGCCCTATCTCCAGAGCACTAATAATATTGCCCTATCTCCAGTGTACTAATAATAGAGTCCTATCTCCAGGGCACTAATAATAGAGCCCTATCTCCAGAGTACTAATAACAGAGCCCTATCTCCAGAGTACTAATAAGAGAGCCCTATCTGCAGAGCACTAATAATAGAGCCCTATCTCCAGAGTACAAATAATAGAGCCCTATCTCCAGAGCACTAATAATAGAGCCCTATCTCCAGAGTACTAATAATAGAGCCCTATCTCCAGAGTAGTAATAATAGATCCTATCTCCAGAGTACTAAAATAGAGCCCTGTCTCCAGAGCACTAATAATAGAGCCCTATCTCCAGAGTACAAATAATAGAGCTCTATCTCCAGAATACCAATAATAGAGCCCTATCTCCAGAGCACTAATAATAGAGCCCTATCTCCAGAGCACTAATAACATAGCCCTATCTCCAGTGTACTAATAATAGAGTCCTATCTCCAGAGCAACTAATAATAGAGCCCTATCTCCAGAGTACTAATAATAGAGCCCTATCTCCAGAGTACTAATAATAGAGCCCTATCTCCAGAGCACTAATAATAGAGCCCTATCTCCAGAGTACTAATAAGAGAGTCCTATCTCCACAGCACGAATAATAGAGCCCCATTTCCAGAGTACTAATAATAGAGCCCTATCTCCAGAGTACTAATAATAGAGCCCTTTTTTCAGTGTATGATAATGGAGCCCTATCTCCAGTGTACTAATAATAGAGCCCAATCTCCAGAGTACTAATAATACTATCTCCAGAGCACTAATAATAGAGCCCTATCTCCAGAGCACTAATAATAGAGCCCTATCTCCAGAGTACGAATAATAGAGCCCTATCTCCAGAGTACTAATAATAGAGCCCTATCTCCAGGGTACAAATAATAGAGCCCTATCTCCAGAGTACTAATAATAGAGCCCTATCTCCAGTTTACTAATAATAGGTCCCTATCTCCAGAGTACTAAAAATAGAGCCCTGTCTCCAGAGTACTAATAATAGAGTCCTATCTCCAGAGCACTAATAATAGAGCCCTATCTCCAGAGTACTAATAATGGAGCCCTAACTCCAGAGTACTAATAATAGAGCCCTATCTCCAGAGTACTAATAATAGAGCCCTATCTCCAGAGTACTAATAATAGAGCCCTATCTCCAGTTTACTAATAATAGGTCCCTATCTCCAGAGTACTAAAAATAGAGCCCTGTCTCCAGAGCACTAATAATAGAGCCCTATCGTCAGAGTAATAATAATAGAGCCCTATCTCCAGAGTACTAATAATAGATCCCTATCTCGAGAGCACTAATAATAGAGCCCTATCTCCAGAGTACAAATAATAGAGCCCTATCTCCAGAGTACTAATAATAGAGCACTATCTCCAGAGCATTAATAATAGAGCCCTATCTCCAGAGTACAAATAATAGAGCCCTATCTCCAGAGTACTAATAATAGAGCCCTATCTCCAGAGCATTAATAATAGAGCCCTATCTCCAGAGTACTAATACTAAAGCCCTATCTCCAGAGTACTAATAATAGAGCCCTATCTCCAGAGTAGTAATAATAGATCCCTATCTCCAGAGTATTAAAATAGAGCCCTGTCTCCAGAGCACTAATAATAGAGCCCTATCTCATGAGTACTAATAATAGATCCCTATCTCGAGAGCACTAATAATAGAGCCCTATCTCCAGAGTACAAATAGTAGAGCCCTATCTCCAGAGTACTAATAATAGAGCCCTATCTCCAGAGCACTAATAATAGAGCCCTATCTCCAGAGCACTAATAATATAGCCCTATCTCCAGAGTACTAATAATAGAGCCCTATCTCTAGAGTACTAATAATAGAGCCCTATCTCCAGAGTACTAATAATAGAGCCCTATCTCCAGAGCACTAATAATAGAGCCCTATCTCCAGGGTACAAATAATAGAGCCCTATCTCCAGAGTACGAATAATAGAGCCCTATCTCCAGAGCACAAATAATAGAGCCCTATCTCCAGAGCACTAATAATAGAGCCCTATCTCCAGGGCACTAATAATAGATGAAAGGTCATCGACCTGAAACGTTCTCTCTCCACGGATGCTGCCTGGCTTGCTGAGTTTTTCCAGCGTTTTCTGTTGTTATTTCGGTTTCCAGCATCCGCAGTATTTTGCTATCGCACTAATAATAGAGCCCTATCTCCAGAGTACTAATAACAGAGCCCTATCTCCAGAGTACTAATAATAGAGCCCTATCTGCAGAGCACTAATAATAGAGCCCTATTTCCAGAGTACTAATAATAGAGCCCTATCTCCAGAGCACTAATAATAGAGCCCTATCTCCAGGGTACAAATAATAGAGCCCTATCTCCAGAGTACTAATAATAGAGCCCTAGTCCAGAGCACTAATAATAGAGCCCTATCTCCAGAGCACTAATAATATAGCCCTATCTCCAGAGTACTAATAATAGAGTCCTATCTCCAGAGCAACTAATAATAGAGCCCTATCTCCAGAGTGCTAATAATAGAGCCCTATCTCCAGAGTACTAATAATAGAGCCCTATCTCCAGAGTACTAATAATAGATCACTATCTCCAGAGTACTAAAAATAGAGCCCTGTCTCCAGAGCACTAATAATAGAGCCCTATCTCCAGAATACTAATAATAGAGCCTTAGCTCCAGAATACTAATAATAGAGTCCTATCTCCAGGGCTCTAATAATAGAGCCCTATCTCCAGAGTACTAATAATAGAGCCCTATCTCCAGAGTACTAATAATAGAGCCCTATCTCCAGAGCACTAATAATAGAGCCCTATCTCCAGAGTACAAATAATAGAGCCCTATCTCCAGAGTACTAATAATAGAGCCCTATCTCCAGAGCATTAATAATAGAGCCCTATCTCCAGAGTACTAATACTAAAGCCCTATCTCCAGAGTACTAATAATAGAGCCCTATCTCCAGAGTAGTAATAATAGATCCCTATCTCCAGAGTATTAAAATAGAGCCCTGTCTCCAGAGCACTAATAATAGAGCCCTATCTCCAGAGTACTAATAATAGAGCCCTATCTCCAGAGTAATAATAATAGAGCCCTATCTCCAGTGTACTAATAATAGAGCCCTATCTCCAGAGTACTAATAATAGATCCCTATCTCCAGAGTACTAAAAATAGAGCCCTGTCTCCAGAGCACTAATAATAGAGCCCTATCTCCAGAATACTAATAATAGAGCCCTAGCTCCAGAATACTAATAATAGAGTCCTATCTCCAGGGCTCTAATAATAGAGCCCTATCTCCAGAGTACTAATAATAGAGCCCTATCTCCAGAGCACTAATAATAGAGCCCTATCTCCAGAGTACAAATAATAGAGCCCTATCTCCAGAGTACTAATAATAGAGCCCTATCTCCAGAGCACTAATAATATAGCCCTATCTCCAGAGTACTAATAATAGAGCCCTATCTCTAGAGTACTAATACTAAAGCCCTATCCCAGAGTACTAATAATAGAGCCCTATCTCCAGAGTAGTAATAATAGATCCCTATCTCCAGAGTATTAAAAAGAGCCTGTCTCCAGAGCACTAATAATAGAGCCCTATCTCCAGAGTACTAATAATAGATCCCTATCTCGAGAGCACTAATAATAGAGCCCTATCTGTAGAGTACTAATAATAGAGCCCTATCTCCAGAGTACTAATAATAGAGCCCTATCTCCAGAGCACTAATAATAGAGCCCTATCTGGGTACAAATATAGTGCCCTATCTCCAGAGTACGAATAATAGAGCCCTATCTCCAGAGCACTAATAATAGAGCTCTATCTCCAGAGTACTAATAATAGCGTCCTATCTCCAGGGGTACTAATAATAGATGAAAGGTCATCGAACTGAAACGTTAACTCTCTTTCTCTCTCCACGGATGCTGCTGGCTGCTGAGTTTTTTCAGCGTTTTCTGTTGTTATTTCGGTTTCCGCATCTGCAGTATTTTGCTATCGCACTAATAATAGAGCCCTATCTCCAGAGTACTAATAGAGAGCCCTATCTCCAGAGTACTAATAATAGAGCCCTATCTGCAGAGCACTAATAATAGAGCCCTATCTCCAGAGTACTAATAATAGAGCCCTATCTCCAGAGCACTAATAATAGAGCCCTATCTCCAGGGTACAAATAAAGAGCCCTATCTCCGAGTACTAATAATAGAGCCCTAGTCCAGAGCACAATAATAGAGCCTATCTCCAGAGCACTAATAATATAGCCCTAACTCCAGAGTACTAATAATAGAGTCCTATCTCCAGAGCAACTAATAATAGAGCCCTATCTCCAGAGTACTAAAAATAGAGCCCTATCTCCAGAGTACTAATAATAGAGCCCTATCTCCAGAGTACAAATAATAGAGTCCTATCACCAGAGCACTAATAATAGAGCCCTATCTCCAGAGGACTAATAATACAGCCCTATCTCCAGAGTACAAATAATAGAGCCCTATCTCAAGGGTACGAATATTAGAGCACTATCTCCAGAGCACAAATAATAGATCCCTATCTCCAGAGTACTAAAAATAGAGCCCTATCACCAGAGTACTAATAATAGATCCCTATCTCTAGAGTACTAAAAATAGAGCCCTGTCTCCAGAGCACTAATAATAGAGCCTATCTCCAGAGTACTAATAATAGAGCCCTAGCTCCAGAGTACTAATAATAGAGTCCTATCTCCAGGGCTCTATTAATAGAGCCCTATCTCAGAGTACTAATAATAGAGCCCCTATCTCCAGAGTACTAATAATAGATCCCTATCTCGAGAGCACTAATAATAGAGCCCTATCTCCAGAGTACAAATAATAGAGCCCTATCTCCAGAGTACTAATAATAGAGCCCTATCTCCAGAGCACTATTAATAGAGCCCTATCTCCAGAGCACTAATAATATAGCCCTATCTCCAGAGTACTAATAATAGAGCCCTATCTCTAGAGTACTAATAATAGAGCCCTATCTCCAGAGTACCAATAATAGAGCCCTATCTCCAGAGCACTAATAATAGAGCCCTATGTCCAGGGTACAAATAATAGAGCCCTATCTCCAGAGTACGAATAATAGAGCCTATCTCCAGAGCACAAATAATAGAGCCCTATCTCCAGAGTACTAATAATAGAGTCCTATCTCCAGGGCACTAATAATAGAGCCCTATCTCCAGAGTACTAATAACAGAGCCCTATCTCCAGAGTACTAATAAGAGAGCCCTATCTGCAGAGCACTAATAATAGAGCCCTATCTCCAGAGTACAAATAATAGAGCCCTATCTCCAGAGCACTAATAATAGAGCCCTATCTCCAGAGTACTAATAGTAATGCCCTATCTCCAGAGTACTAATAATAGAGCCCTATCTCCAGAGTAGTAATAATAGATCCCTATCTCCAGAGTACTAAAAATAGAGCCCTGTCTCCAGAGCACTAATAACAGAGCCCTATCTCCAGAGCACTAATAATAGAGCCCTATCTCCAGAGTACAAATAATAGAGCTCTATCTCCAGAGTACCAATAATAGAGCCCTATCTCCAGAGCACTAATAATAGAGCCCTATCTCCAGAGTACTAATAAGAGAGTCCTATCTCCAGAGCACAAATAATAGAGCCCCATTTCCAGAGTACTAATAATAGAGCCCTTTTTTCAGTGTATGATAATGGAGCCCTATCTCCAGTGTACTAATAATAGAGCCCAATCTCCAGAGTACTAATAATACTATCTCCAGAGCACTAATAATAGAGCCCTATCTCCAGAGCACTAATAATAGAGCCCTATCTCCAGAGTACGAATAATAGAACCCTATCTCCAGAGTACTAATAATAGAGCCCTATCTCCAGGGTACAAATAATAGAGCCCTATCTCCAGAGTACTAATAATAGAGCCCTATCTCCAGTTTACCAATAATAGGTCCCTATCTCCAGAGTACTAAAAATAGAGCCCTGTCTCCAGAGTACTAATAATAGAGTCCTATCTCCAGAGCACTAATAATAGAGCCCTATCTCCAGAGTACTAATAATGGAGCCCTAACTCCAGAGTACTAATAATAGAGCCCTATCTCCAGAGTACTAATAATAGAGCCCTATCTCCAGAGTACTAATAATAGAGCCCTATCTCCAGAGTACTAATAATAGAGCCCTATCTCCAGAGTACTAATAATAGAGCCCTATCTCCAGAGCATTAATAATAGAGCCCGATCTCCAGAGTACAAATAATAGAGCCCTATCTCCAGAGTACTAATAATAGAGCCCTATCTCCAGAGCATTAATAATAGAGCCCTATCTCCAGAGTACTAATACTAAAGCCCTATCTCCAGAGTACTAATAATAGAGCCCTATCTCCAGAGTAGTAATAATAGATCCCTATCTCCAGAGTATTAAAATAGAGCCCTGTCTCCAGAGCACTAATAATAGAGCCCTATCTCATGAGTACTAATAATAGAGCCCTATCTCCAGAGTACTAATAATAGATCCCTATCTCCAGAGTACTAAAAATAGAGCCCTGTCTCCAGAGCACTAATAATAGAGCCCTATCTCCAGAATACAAATAATAGAGCCTTAGCTCCAGAATACTAATAATAGAGTCCTATCTCCAGGGCTCTAATAATAGAGCCCTATCTCCAGAGTACTAATAATAGAGCCCTATCTCCAGAGTACTAATAATAGAGCCCTATCTCCAGAGCACTAATAATAGAGCCCTATCTCCAGAGTACAAATAATAGAGCCCTATCTCCAGAGTACTAATAATAGAGCCCTATCTCCAGAGCATTAATAATAGAGCCCTATCTCCAGAGTACTCATACTAAAGCCCTATCTCCAGAGTACTAATAATAGAGCCCTATCTCCAGAGTAGTAATAATAGATCCCTATCTCCAGAGTATTAAAATAGAGCCCTGTCTCCAGAACACTAATTATAGAGCCCTATCTCCAGAGTACTAATAATAGAGCCCTATCTCCAGAGTACTAATAATAGAGCCCTATCTCCAGAGTACTAATAATAGAGCCCTATCTCCAGAGTACTAATAATAGATCCCTATCTCCAGAGTACTAAAAATAGAGCCCTGTCTCCAGAGCACTAATAATAGAGCCCTATCTCCAGAATACTAATAATAGAGCCCTAGCTCCAGAATACTAACAATAGAGTCCTATCTCCAGGGCTCTAATAATAGAGCCCTATCTCCAGAGTACTAATAATAGAGCCCTATCTCCAGAGTACTAATAATAGAGCCCTATCTCCAGAGCACTAATAATAGAGCCCTATCTCCAGAGTACAAATAATAGAGCCCATATCTCCAGAGTACTAATAATAGAGCCCTATCTCCAGAGCATTAATAATAGAGCCCTATCTCCAGAGTACTAATACTAAAGCCCTATCTCCAGAGTACTAATAATAGAGCCCTATCTCCAGAGTAGTAATATTAGATCCCTATCTCCAGAGTATTAAAATAGAGCCCTGTCTCCAGAGCACTAATAATAGAGCCCTATCTCCAGAGTACTAATAATAGATCCCTATCTCGAGAGCACTAATAATAGAGCCCTATCTCCAGAGTACAAATAGTAGAGCCCCTATCTCCAGAGTACTAATAATAGAGCCCTATCTCCAGAGTACTAATAATAGAGCCCTATCAGTAGAGTACTAATAATAGAGCCCTATCTCCAGAGTACTAATAATAGAGCCCTATCTCCAGAGCACTAATAATAGAGCCCTATCTCCAGAGTACTAATAATAGAGCCCTATCTCCAGAGTACTAATAATAGAGCCCTATCTCCAGAGCACTAATAATAGAGCCCTATCTCCAGAGTACTAATAATAGAGCCCTATCTCCAGAGCACTAATAATAGAGAAAGGTCATCGAACTGAAACGTTAACTCTCTTTCTCTCTCCACGGATGCTGCCTGGCCTGCTGAGTTTTTCAGCGTTTTCTGTTGTTATTTCGGTTTCCAGCATCTGCAGTATTTTGCTATCGCACTAATAATAGAGCCCTATCTCCAGAGTACTAATAATAGAGCCCTATCTCCAGAGTACTAATAATAGAGCCCTATCTCCAGAGCTAATAATAGAGCCCTATCTCCAGAGTACTAATAATAGAGCCCTATCTCCAGAGTACTAATAATAGAGCCCTATCTCCAGAGTACTAATAATAGAGCCCTATCTCCAGAGTACTAATAATAGAGCCCTATCTCCAGAGTACTAATAATAGAGCCCTATCTCCAGAGCACTAATAATAGAGCCCTAACTCCAGAGTACTAATAATAGAGCCTATCTCCAGAGCAACAAATATAGAGCCCTATCTCCAGAGTACTAATAAGAGAGCCCTATCTCCAGAGTACTAATAATAGAGTCCCTATCTCCAGAGTACTAATAATAGAGCCCTATCTCCAGAGTACTAATAATAGAGCCCTATCTCCAGAGTACAAATAATAGAGCCCTATCTCCAGGGTACGAATAATAGAGCACTATCTCCAGAGTACAAATAATAGAGCCCTATCTCCAGAGTACATAAAAATAGAGCCCTATCTCCAGAGTACTAATAATAGAGCCCTATCTCCAGAGTACTAATAATAGAGCCCTATCTCCAGAGCACTAATAATAGAGCCCTATCTCCAGAGTCTAATAATAGAGCCCTAGCTCCAGAGTACTAATAATAGAGCCCTATCTCCAGAGTACTAATAATAGAGCCCTATCTCCAGAGCACTAATAATAGAGCCCTATCTCCAGAGTACTAATAATAGAGCCCTATCTCCAGAGTACTAATAATAGAGCCCTATCTCCAGAGCTACAAATAATAGAGCCCTATCTCCAGAGTACTAATAATAGAGCCCTATCTCCAGAGCACTAATAATAGAGCCCTATCTCCAGAGAACTAATAATAGAGCCCTATCTCCAGAGTACTAATAATAGAGCCCTATCTCTAGAGCACTAATAATAGAGCCCTATCTCCAGAGTACTAATAATAGAGCCCTATCTCCAGAGCACTAATAATAGAGCCCTATCTCCAGAGCTACAATAATAGAGCCCTATCTCCAGAGTACTAATAAAGAGCCCTATCTCCAGAGCACTCTAATAGAGCCCTATCTCCAGAGGTACTAATAATAGAGCCCCTATCTCCAGAGAACTAATAATAGAGCCCTATCTCCAGAGCACTAATAATAGAGCCCTATCTCCAGAGTACGAATAATAGAGCCCTATCTCCAGAGTACTAATAATAGAGCCCTATCTCCAGAGTACTAATAATAGAGCCCTATCTCCAGAGTACTAATAATAGAGCCCTATCTCCAGAGCACTAATAATAGAGCCCTATCTCCAGAGTACAAATAATAGAGCCCTATCTCCAGAGTACTAATAATAGAGCCCTATCTCCAGAGCACTAATAATAGAGCCCTATCTCCAGAGTACTAATAATAGAGCCCTATCTCCAGAGCACTAATAATAGAGCCCTATCTCCAGAGGACTAATAATAGAGCCCTATCTCCAGAGTACTAATAATAGAGCCCTATCTCCAGAGCACTAATAATAGAGCCCTATCTCCAGAGTACTAATAATAGAGCCCTATCTCCAGAGTACAAATAATAGAGCCCTATCTCCAGAGTACTAATAATAGAGCCCTATCTCCAGAGCACTAATAATAGAGCCCTATCTCCAGAGTACTAATAATAGAGCCCTATCTCCAGAGTACTAATAATAGAGCCCTATCTCCAGAGTACTAAAAATAGAGCCCTTCTCCAGAGCACTAATAATAGAGCCCTATCTCCAGAGTACTAATAATAGAGCCCTAGCTCCAGAGTACTAATAATAGAGTCCTATCTCCAGGGCTCTATTAATAGAGCCCTATCTCCAGAGTACTAATAATAGAGCCCTATCTCCAGAGTACTAATAATAGATCCCTATCTCGAGAGCACTAATAAGAGAGCCCTATCTCCAGATTACAAATAATAGAGCCCTATCTCCAGAGTACTAATAATAGAGCCCTATTTCCAGAGCACTATTAATAGAGCCCTATCTCCAGAGCACTAATAATATAGCCCTATCTCCAGAGGTACTATTAATAGAGCCCTATCTCAGAGTACTAATAATAGAGCCCTATCTCCAGAGTACTAATAATAGAGCCCTATCTCCAGAGTACTAATAATAGAGCCCTATGTCCAGGGTACAAATAATAGAGCCCTATCTCCAGAGTACGAATAATAGAGCCCTATCTCCAGAGTACTATAATAGAGCCCTATCTCCAGAGTACTAATAATAGAGCCCTATCTCCAGAGTACTAATAATAGAGCCCTATCTCCAGAGTACTAATAATAGAGCCCTATCTCCAGAGTACTAATAATAGAGCCCTATCTCCAGAGCACTAATAATAGAGCCCTATCTCCAGAGTACAAATAATAGAGCCCTATCTCCAGAGCTACTAATAATAGAGCCTATCTCCAGAGTACAAATAATAGAGCCCTATCTCCAGAGTACTAATAATAGAGCCCTATCTCCAGAGCACTAATAATAGAGCCCTATCTCCAGAGTACTAATAATAGAGCCCTATCTCCAGAGCACTAATAATAGAGCCCTATCTCAGAGTACTAATAATAGAGCCCTATCTCCAGAGTACTAATAATAGAGCCCTATCTCCAGAGTACTAATAATAGAGCCCTATCTCCAGAGTACTAATAAAGAGCCCTATCTCCAGAGTACTAATAATAGAGCCCTATCTCCAGAGTCGAATAATAGATCCCTACTCCAGAGCTACTAATATAGAGCCCTATCTCCAGAGCACTAATAATAGAGCCCTATCTCCAGAGTACTAATAATAGATCCCTATCTCCAGAGCACTAATAATAGAGCCCTATCTCCAGAGTACTAATAATAGAGCTCCTATCTCCAGAGCTACAAATAATAGAGCCCTATCTCCAGAGCACTAATAATAGAGCCCTATCTCCAGAGCACTAATAATAGAGCCCTATCTCCAGTGTACTAATAATAGAGTCCCTATCTCCAGAGTACTAATAATAGAGCCCTATCTCCAGAGTACTAATAATAGAGCCCTATCTCCAGAGTACTAATAATAGAGCCCTATCTCCAGAGCACTAATAATAGAGCCCTATCTCCAGAGTACTAATAAGAGACCCTATCTCCAGAGCACAAATAATAGAGCCCTATCTCCAGAGTACTAATAATAGAGCCCTATCTCCAGAGTACTAATAATAGAGCCCTTTTTTCAGTGTACTATAATAGGAAGCCCTAATCTCAGTGTACTAATAATAGAGCCAATCTCAGAGTACTAATAATCCTATCTCCAGAGAATAATAATAGAGCCCCTATCTCCAGAGACTATAATAGAGCCCTATCTCCAGAGTACGAATAATAGAGCCCTATCTCAAGAGTACTAATAATAGAGCCCTATCTCCAGGTACTAATAACTAGAGCCCTATCTCCAGAGTACTAATAATAGAGCCCTATCTCCAGTTTACTAATAATAGGTCCTATCTCCAGAGTACTAAAATAGAGCTGTCTCAGAGTACTAATAATAGAGTCCTATCTCCAGAGACTAATAATAGAGCCCTATCTCCAGAGTACTAATAATGGAGCCCTAAGACTCCAGAGTACTAATAATAGAGCCCTATCTCAGAGTACTAATAATAGAGACCTATCCTCCAGAGTACTAATAATAGAGCCCTATCTCCAGTTTACCTAATAATGGGTCCCTATCTCCAGAGTACTAAAAATAGAGCCCTGTCTCCAGAGCACTAATAATAGAGCCCTATCGCCAGAGTACTAATAATAGAGCCCTATCTCCAGAGTTCTAATAATAGAGTCCTATCTCCAGAGTACTAATAATACAGCCCTATCTCCAGAGTATAATAATAGAGCCCTATATTGAGTATAATAATAGAGTCCTATCTCCAGAGTACTAATAATAGAGCCCTTTTTTCAGTGTATGATAATGGAGCCCTATCTCCAGTGTACTAATAATAGAGCCCAATCTCCAGAGTACTAATAATACTATCTCCCAGAGCACTAATAATAGAGCCCTATCTCCAGAGCACTAATATAGAGCCTATCTCCAGAGTACGAATAATAGAGCCCTATCTCCAGAGTACTAATAATAGAGCCCTATCTCCAGAGTACTAATAATATAGCCCTATCTCCAGAGCAACTAATAATAGAGCCCTATCTCCAGAGTACTAATAATAGAGCCGTATCTCCAGAGTACTAATAATAGAGCCCTATCTCCAGTGCACTAATAGTAGAGCCCTATCTCAAGAGTACTAATAATAGAGTCCTATCTCCAGAGCACAAATAATAGACCCCTATCTCCAGAGTACTAATAATAGAGCCCTATCTCCAGAGTACTAATAATAGATCCCTATCTCGAGAGCACTAATAATAGAGCCCTATCTCCAGAGTACAAATAATAGAGCCCTATCTCCAGAGTACTAATAATAGAGCCCTATCTCCAGAGCACTATTAATAGAGCCCTATCTCCAGAGCACTAATAATATAGCCCTATCTCCAGAGTACTAAAATTAGAGCCCTATCTCTAGAGTACTAATAATAGAGCCCTATCTCCAGAGTACTAATAATAGAGCCCTATCTCCAGAGCACTAATAATAGAGCCCTATGTCCAGGGTACAAATAATAGAGCCCTATCTCCAGAGTACGAATAATAGAGCCCTATCTCCAGAGCACAAATAATAGAGCCCTATCTCCAGAGTACTAATAATAGAGCCCTATCTCCAGAGCACTATTAATAGAGCCCTATCTCCAGAGCACTAATAATATAGCCCTATCTCCAGTGTACTAATAATAGAGCCCAATCTCCAGAGTACTAATAATACTATCTCCAGAGCACTAATAATAGAGCCCTATCTCCAGAGCACTAATAATAGAGCCCTATCTCCAGAGTACGAATAATAGAGCCCTATCTCCAGAGTACTAATAATAGAGCCCTATCTCCAGAGTACTAATAATATAGCCCTATCTCCAGAGCAACTAATAATAGAGCCCTATCTCCAGAGTACTAATAATAGAGCCGTATCTCCAGAGTACTAATAATAGAGCCCTATCTCCAGTGCACTAATAGTAGAGCCCTATCTCAAGAGTACTAATAATAGAGTCCTATCTCCAGAGCACAAATAATAGACCCCTATCTCCAGAGTACTAATAATAGAGCCCTATCTCCAGAGTACTAATAATAGATCCCTATCTCGAGAGCACTAATAATAGAGCCCTATCTCCAGAGTACAAATAATAGAGCCCTATCTCCAGAGTACTAATAATAGAGCCCCTATCTCCAGAGCACTATTAATAGAGCCCTATCTCCAGAGCACTAATAATATAGCCCTATCTCCAGAGTACTAATAATAGAGCCCTATCTCTAGAGTACTAATAATAGAGCCCTATCTCCAGAGTACTAATAATAGAGCCCTATCTCCAGAGCACTAATAATAGAGCCCTATGTCCAGGGTACAAATAATAGAGCCCTATCTCCAGAGTACGAATAATAGAGCCCTATCTCCAGAGCACAAATAATAGAGCCCTATCTCCAGAGTACTAATAATAGAGCCCTATCTCCAGAGCACTATTAATAGAGCCCTATCTCCAGAGCACTAATAATATAGCCCTATCTCCAGAGTACTAATAATAGAGCCCTATCTCTAGAGTACTAATAATAGAGCCCTATCTCCAGAGTACTAATAATAGACCCCTATCTCCAGAGCACTAATAATAGAGCCCTATGTCAGGGTACTATTAATAGAGCCCTAT
This sequence comes from Squalus acanthias, assembly GCA_030390025.1. Classification (NCBI taxonomy): domain Eukaryota; kingdom Metazoa; phylum Chordata; class Chondrichthyes; order Squaliformes; family Squalidae; genus Squalus; species Squalus acanthias. Next base: position 32,586 of record JASTWF010001751.1, read on the forward strand.
CTCCAGAGTACGAATAATAGAGCCTATCTCCAGAGACAAATAATAGAGCCCTATCTCAGAGTAGTAATAATAGTCCCTATCTCCAGAGTACTAAAATAGAGCCTGTCTCCAGAGCACTAATAATAGAGCCCTATCTCCAGAGTACTAATAATAGATCCCTATCTCCAGAGCACTAATAATAGAGCCCTATCTCCAGAGTACAAATAATAGAGCTCTATCTCCAGAGTACCAATAATAGAGCCCTATCTCCAGAGCACTAATAATAGAGCCCTATCTCCAGAGCACTAATAATATAGCCCTATCTCCAGTGTACTAATAATAGAGTCCTATCTCCAGAGTACTAATAATAGAGCCCTATCTCCAGAGTACTAATAATAGAGTCCTATCACCAGAGCACTACTAATAGAAGCCCTATCTCCAGAGTACAATAATAGAGCCCTATCTCCAGAGTACTAATAATAGAGCCCTATCTCCAGAGTACTAATAATAGAGCCCTATCTCCAGAGTACTAATAATAGAGCCCTATCTCCAGAGTACTAATAATAGAGCCCTATCTCCAGAGTACTAATAATAGAGCCCTATCTCCAGAGTACTAATAATAGAGCCCTATCTCCAGAGTACTAATAATAGAGCCCTATCTCCAGAGTACTAATAATAGAGCCCTATCTCCAGAGTACTAATAATAGAGCCCTATCTCCAGAGTACTAATAATAGAGCCCTATCTCCAGAGTACTAATAATAGAGCCCTATCTCCAGAGTACTAATAATAGAGCCCTATCTCCAGAGCACTAATAATAGAGCCCTATCTCCAGAGTACTAATAATAGAGCCCTATCTCCAGAGTACTAATAATAGAGCCCTATCTCCAGAGTACTAATAATAGAGCCCTATCTCCAGAGTACTAATAATAGAGCCCTATCTCCAGAGTACTAATAATAGAGCCCTATCTCAGAGTACTAATAATAGAGCCCTATCTCCAGAGTACTAATAATAGAGCCTATCTCCAGAGCACTAATATAGAGCCCTATGTCCAGAGTACAAATAATAGAGCCCTATCTCCAGAGTACTAATAATAGAGCCCTATCTCCAGAGCACAAATAATAGAGCCCTATCTCCAGAGTACTAATAATAGAGCCCTATCTCCAGGGCACTAATAATAGAGCCCTATCTCCAGAGTACGAATAAAGAGCCCTATCTCCAGAGTACTAATAATAGAGCCCTATCTCCAGAGCACTAATAATAGAGCCCTATCTCCAGAGTACAAATAATAGAGCCCTATCTCCAGAGCACTAATAATAGAGCCCTATCTCCAGAGTACTAATAGTAGGCCTATCTCCAGAGTACTAATAATAGAGCCCTATCTCCAGAGCTAATAATAGAGCCCTATCTCAGAGTACTAAAAAGTAGAGCCCTATTCCAGAGCACTAATAATAGAGCCCTATACTCCAGAGTACTAATAATAGATCCCTATCTCAGAGCACGAATAATAGAGCCCTATCTCCAGAGTACAATAATAGAGCTCTATCTCCAGAGTACCAATATAGAGCCCTATCTCCAGAGCACTAATACTAGAGCCCTATCTCCAGAGCACTAATATATAGCCCTATCTCCAGTGTACTAATATAGAGTCCTATCTCCAGAGCAACTAATAATAGAGCCCTATCTCCAGAGTACTAATAATAGAGCCCTATCTCCAGAGTACTAAATATAGAGCCCTATCTCCAGAGCACTAATAATAGAGCCCTATCTCCAGAGTACTAATAAGAGAGTCCTATCTCCAGAGCACAAATAATAGAGCACCATTTCCAGAGTACTAATAATAGAGCCCTATCTCCAGAGTACTAATAATAGAGCCCTTTTTTCAGTGTATGATAATGGAGCCCTATCTCCAGTGTACTAATAATAGAGCCCAATCTCCAGAGTACTAATAATACTATCTCCAGAGCACTAATAATAGAGCCCTATCTCCAGAGCACTAATAATAGAGCCCTATCTCCAGAGTACGAATAATAGAGCCCTATCTCCAGAGTACTAATAAAGAGCCCTATCTCCAGGGTACAAATATAGAGCCCTATCTCCAGAGTACTAATAATAGAGCCCTATCTCCAGTTTACTAATAATAGGTCCCTATCTCCAGAGTACTAAAAATAGAGCCCTATCTCCAGAGCACTAATAATAGAGCCCTATCTCCAGAGTACTAATAATGGAGCCCTAACTCCAGAGTACTAATAATAGAGCCCTATCTCCAGAGTACTAATAATAGAGACCTATCTCCAGAGTACTAATAATAGAGCCCTATCTCCAGTTTACTAATAATGGGTCCCTATCTCCAGAGTACTAAAAATAGAGCCCTGTCTCCAGAGCACTAATAATAGAGCCCTATCGCCAGAGTACTAATAATAGAGCCCTATCTCCAGAGTTCTAATAATAGAGTCCTAATCTCCAGAGTACTAAAAATATCAGCCCTATCTCCAGTGTATAATATAGACCCTATATTGAGTATAATAATAGAGTCCTATCTCCAGAGTACTAAAATAGAGCCCTTTTTTCAGTGTATGATAATGGAGCCCTATCTCCAGTGTACTAATAATAGAGCCCAATCTCCAGAGTACTAATAATACTATCTCCAGAGCACTAATAATAGAGCCCTATCTCCAGAGCACTAATAATAGAGCCCTATCTCCAGAGTACGATAATAGAGCCCTATCTCCAGAGTACTAATAATAGAGCCCTATCTCCAGAGTAATAATAATATAGCCCTATCTCCAGAGCAACTAATAATAGAGCCCTACTCCAGAGTACTAATAATAGAGCCGTATCTCCAGAGTACTAATAATAGAGCCCTATCTCCAGTGCACTAATAGTAGAGCCCTATCTCAAGAGTACTAATAATAGAGTCCTATCTCCAGAGCACAAATAATAGACCCCTATCTCCAGAGTACTAATAATAGAGCCCTATCTCCAGAGTACTAATAATAGAGCCCTTTTTTCAGTGTATGATAATGGAGCCCTATCTCCAGTGTACTAATAATAGAGCCCAATCTCCAGAGCACTAATAATAGAGCCCTATCACCAGAGCACTAATAATAGAGCCCTCTCTCCAGAGTACTATTAATAGAGCCCTATCTCCAGAATACTAATAATAGAGTCCTATCTCCAGAGTACTAATAATAGAGCCCTATCTCCAGAATATAATAATAGAGCCCTATATTCAGAGTATAATAATAGAGTCCTATCTCCAGAGTTCTAATAATTGAGCCCTATCTCCAGAGTACTAATAATAGAGCCCTATCTCCAGAGTACTAACAATAGAGCCCAATCTCCAGACTATAATAATAGAGCCCTATCTCCAGAGTATAATAATAGAGCCCTATCTCCAGAGTAGTAATAATACAGCCCTATCTCCAGAGCACTAATAATAGAGCCCTGTCTCCAGAGTGCTAATAATAGAGCCCTATCTCCAGAGTACTAATAATAGAGTCCTATCTCCAGGACACTAATAAGAGAGCCCTATCTCCAGAGTACTAATAATAGAGCCCCATCTCCAGAGCACTAATAATAGAGACCTATCTCCAGGGTATAAATAATAGAGCCCTATCTCCAGAGTACTAATAATAGAGCCCTAGCTCCAGAGTACTAATAATAGAGCCCTATCTCCAGAGTACGAATAATAGAGCCCTATCTCCAGAGTACTATAATAGAGCCCTATCTCCAGAGTACTAATAATAGAGTCCTATCTCCAGAGCACTAATAATAGAGCCCTATCTCCAGAGTACTAATAATGGAGCCCTAACTCCAGAGTACTAATAATAGAGCCCTATCTCTAGAGTACTAATAATAGAGCCCTATCTCCAGAGTACTAATAATAGAGCCCTATCTCCAGAGTAGAAATAATAGAGCCCTATCTCCAGAGTACTAATAATAGAGCCCTATCTCCAGAGCACTAATAATAGAGCCCTATCTCCAGAGTACTAATAATAGAGCTCTATCTCCAGAGTACTAATAATAGAGCCCTATCTCCAGAGTACTCATAATAGATCCCTATCTCCGGAGTACTAAAAATAGAGCCCTGTCTCCAGAGTAGTAATAATAGATCCCTATCTCCAGAGTACTAAAAATAGAGCCTGTCTCCAGAGCACTAATAATAGAGCCCTATCTCCAGAGTACTAATAATAGATCCCTATCTCGAGAGCACTAATAATAGAGCCCTATCTCCAGAGTACAAATAATAGCACCCTGTCTCCAGAGTAATAATAATAGAGCCCTATCTCCAGAGCACTAATAATAGAGCCCTATCTCCAGAGCACTAATAATATAGCCCTATCTCCAGAGTACTAATAATAGAGCCCTATCTCTAGAGTACTAATAATAGAGCCCTATCTCCAGAGTACTAATAATAGAGCCCTATCTCCAGAGCACTAATAATAGAGCCCTATGTCCAGGGTACAAATAATAGAGCCCTATCTCCAGAGTACGAATAATAGAGCCCTATCTCCAGAGCACAAATAATAGAGCCCTATCTCCAGAGTACTAATAATAGAGTCCTATCTCCAGGGCACTAATAATAGAGCTCTATCTCCAGAGTACTAATAACAGAGCCCTATCTCCAGAGTACTAATAAGAGAGCCCTATCTGCAGAGCACTAATAATAGAGCCCTATCTCCAGAGTACAATAATAGAGCCGTATCTCCAGAGCACTAATAATAGAGCCCTATCTCCAGAGTACTAATAGTAAAGCCCTATCTCCAGAGTACTAATAATAGAGCCCTATCTCCAGAGTAGTAATAATAGATCCCTATCTCCAGAGTACTAAAAATAGAGCCCTGTCTCCAGAGCACTAATAATAGAGCCCTATCTCCAGAGTACTAATAATAGAGCCCTATCTCCAGAGCACTAATAATAGAGCCCTATCTCCAGAGTACAAATAATAGAGCTCTATCCAGAGTACCATAATGAGCCCTATCTCCAGACACTAATAATAGAGCCCTATCTCCAGAGCACTAATAATATAGCCCTATCTCCAGTGTACTAATAATAGAGTCCAATCTCCAGAGCAACTAATAATAGAGCCCTATCTCCAGAGTACTAATAATAGAGCCCTATCTCAGAGTACTAATAATAGAGCCCTATCTCCAGAGTACTAATAAGAGAGTCTACTCAGAGCACAAATAATAGAGCCCCATTTCCAGAGTACTAATAATAGAGCCCTATCTCCAGAGTACTAATAATAGAGCCCTTTTTTCAGTGTATGATAATGGAGCCCTATCTCCAGTGTACTAATAATAGAGCCCAATCTCCAGAGCACTAATAATTCTATCTCCTGAGCACTAATAATAGAGCCCTATCACTAGAGCACTAATAATAGAGCCCTATCATCCAGAGTACTAAATAATAGAGTCCTATCTCCAGAGTACTAATAATAGAGTCCTATCTCCAGAGTACTAATAATAGAGCCCTATCTCCAGAGTATAATAATAGAGCCCTATATCAGAGCATAATAATTAAGCCTCTATCTCCCGAGTATAACAATAGAGCCCTATTCCAGAGTAATAATAATAGAGCCTATCTCCAGAGTACTAATAATAGAGCCCTATCTCCAGTTTACTAATAATAGGTCCCTATCTCCAGAGTACTAAAAATAGAGCCCTATCACCAGAGCACTAATAATAGAGCCCTATCTCCAGAGTACTATTAATAGAGCCCTATCTCCAGAATACTAATAATAGAGTCCTATCTCCAGAGTACTAATAATAGAGCCCTATCTCCAGAATATAATAATAGAGCCCTATATTCAGAGTATAATAATAGAGTCCTATCTCCAGAGTACTAATAATAGAGCCCTATCTCCAGAGTACTAATAATAGAGCCCTATCTCCAGAGTACTAACAATAGAGCCCAATCTCCAGACTATAATAATAGAGCCCTATCTCCAGAGTACTAATAATAGAGCCCTATCTCCAGAGTAGTAATAATACAGCCCTATCTCCAGAGCACTAATAATAGAGCCCTGTCTCCAGAGTGCTAATAATAGAGCCCTATCTCCAGAGTACTAATAATAGAGTCCTATCTCAAGGACACTAATAAGAGAGCCCTATCTCCAGAGTACTAATAATAGAGCACCATCTCCAGAGCACTAATAATAGAGACCTATCTCCAGGGTATAAATAATAGAGCCCTATCTCCAGAGTACTAATATAGAGCCTAGCTCAGAGTACTAATAATAGAGCCCTATCTCCAGAGTACGAATATAGTGCCCTATCTCCAGAGTACTATAATAGAGCCCTATCTCCAGAGTACTAATAATAGAGTCCTATCTCCAGAGCACTAATAATAGAGCCATATCTCCAGAGTACTAATAATGGAGACCTAACTCCAGAGTACTAATAATAGAGCCCTATCTCTAGAGTACTAATAATAGTGCCCTATCTCCAGAGTACTAATATTAGAGCCCTATCCCAGAGTAGAAAAATAGAGCCCTATCTCCAGAGTACTAATAATAGAGCCCTATCTCCAGAGCACTAATAATAGAGCCCTATCTCCAGAGTCACCTATAATAGAGCTCTATCTCCAGAGTACTAATAATAGAGCCCTATCTCCAGAGTAATCATAATAGATCCCTATCTCCGGAGTACTAAAATAGAGACCCTGTCTCCAGAGTACGTAATAATAGATCCCTATCTCCAGAGTACTAAAATAGAGCCTGTCTCCAGAGACACTAATAATAGTGCCCTATCTCCAGAGTACTAATAATAGATCCCTATCTCGAGAGCTCTATAATAGAGCCCTATCTCCAGAGCACTAATAATGGAGCCCTATGTCCAGGGTACAAATAATAGAGCCCTATCTCCAGAGTACGTATATTGAGCCCTATCTCCAGAGTACTAATAATAGAGCCCTATCTCCAGAGTACTAATAATAGAGCCCTATCTCCAGACACTAATAATAGAGCCCTATCTCCAGAGTACTAATAATAGAGCCCTATCTCCAGAGTACTAATAATAGAGCCCTATCTCCAGAGCACTAATAATAGAGCCCTATCTCCAGAGTACTAATAATAGAGCCCTATCTCCAGAGTACTAATAATAGAGCCCTATCTCCAGAGTACTAATAATAGAGCCCTATCTCCAGAGTACTAATAATAGAGCCCTATCTCCAGAGTACTAATAATAGAGCCCTATCTCCAGAGTACTAATAATAGAGCCCTATCTCCAGAGTACTAATAATAGAGCCCTATCTCCAGAGTACTAATAATAGAGCCCTATCTCCAGAGTACTAATAATAGAGCCCTATCTCCAGAGTACAAATAATAGAGCCCTATCTCCAGAGTACTAATAATAGAGCCCTATCTCCAGAGTACTAATAATAGAGCCCTATCTCCAGAGCACTAATAATAGAGCCCTATCTCCAGAGTACTAATAATAGAGACCTATCTCCAGAGCAACTAATAATAGAGCCCTATCTCCAGAGTACTAATAATAGAGCCCTATCTCCAGAGTACTAATAATAGAGCCCTATCTCCAGAGCACTAATAATAGAGCCCTATCTCCAGAGTACTAATAATAGAGCCCTATCTCCAGAGCACAAATAATAGAGCCCTATCTCCAGAGTACTAATAATAGAGCCCTATCTCCAGAGTACTAATAATAGAGCCCTATTCAGTGTACTAATAATAGAGCCCTATCTCCAGAGTACTCATAATAGAGCCCTATCTCCAGAGTACAAATAATAGCTATCTCCAGAGCTACTAATAATAGAGCCCTATCTCTAGAGCACTAATATAGAGCCCTATCTCCAGAGTACTATAATAGAGCCCTATCTCCAGAGTACAAATAATAGAGCCCAATCTCAGAGTACTAATAATAGAGCCCTATCTCCAGAGTACTAATAATAGAGCCCTATCTCCAGAGCTAATAATAGAGCCCTATCTCCAGAGTACTAATAATAGAGCCCTATCTCCAGAGTACTAATAATAGAGCCCTATCTCCAGAGTACTAATAATAGAGCCCTATCTCCAGAGTACTAATAATAGAGCCCTATCTCCAGAGTACTAATAATAGAGCCCTATCTCCAGAGTACTAATAATAGAGCCCTATCTCCAGAGTACTAATAATAGAGCCCTATCTCCAGAGTACTAATAATAGAGCCCTATCTCCAGAGTACTAATAATAGAGCCCTATCTCCAGAGTACTAATAATAGAGCCCTATCTCCAGAGTACTAATAATAGAGCCCTATCTCCAGAGTACTAATAATAGAGCCCTATCTCCAGAGTACTAATAATAGAGCCCTATCTCCAGAGTACTAATAATAGAGCCCTATCTCCAGAGTACTAATAATAGAGCCCTATCTCCAGAGTACTAATAATAGAGCCCTATCTCCAGAGTACTAATAATAGAGCCCTATCTCCAGAGTACTAATAATAGAGCCCTATCTCCAGAGTACTAATAATAGAGCCCTATCTCCAGAGTACTAATAATAGAGCCCTATCTCCAGAGTATGAATAATAGAGCCCTATCTCCAGAGTACTAATAATAGAGTCCTATCTCCAGAGTACTAATAATAGAGCCCTATCTCCAGAGTACTAATAATACTATCTCCAGAGTACTAATAATAGAGCCCTATCTCCAGAGTACTAATAATAGAGCCCTATCTCCAGAGTACTAATAATAGAGCCCTATCTCCAGAGTACTAATAATAGAGCCCTATCTCCAGAGTACTAATAATAGAGCCCTATCTCCAGAGTATAATAATAGAGCCCTATCTCCAGAGTATAATAATAGAGCCCTATCTCCAGAGTACTAATAATAGAGCCCTATCTCCAGAGTACTAATAATAGAGCCCTATCTCCAGAGTACTAATAATAGAGCCCTATCTCCAGAGTATAATAATAGAGCCCTATCTCCAGAGTACTAATAATAGAGCCCTATCTCCAGAGTACTAATAATAGAGCCCTATCTCCAGAGTACTAATAATAGAGCCCTATCTCCAGAGTACTAATAATAGAGCCCTATCTCCAGAGTACTAATAATAGAGCCCTATCTCCAGAGTACTAATAATAGAGCCCTATCTCCAGAGTACTAATAATAGAGCCCTATCTCCAGAGTACTAATAATAGAGCCCTATCTCCAGAGTACTAATAATAGAGCCCTATCTCCAGAGTACTAATAATAGAGCCCTATCTCCAGAGTACTAATAATAGAGCCCTATCTCCAGAGTACTAATAATAGAGCCCTATCTCCAGAGTACTAATAATAGAGCCCTATCTCCAGAGTACTAATAATAGAGCCCTATCTCCAGAGTACTAATAATAGAGCCCTATCTCCAGAGTACTAATAATAGAGCCCTATCTCCAGAGTACTAATAATAGAGCCCTATCTCCAGAGTACTAATAATAGAGCCCTATCTCCAGAGTACTAATAATAGAGCCCTATCTCCAGAGTACTAATAATAGAGCCCTATCTCCAGAGTACTAATAATAGAGCCCTATCTCCAGAGTACTAATAATAGAGCCCTATCTCCAGAGTACTAATAATAGAGCCCTATCTCCAGAGTACTAATAATAGAGCCCTATCTCCAGAGTACTAATAATAGAGCCCTATCTCCAGAGTACTAATAATAGAGCCCTATCTCCAGAGTACTAATAATAGAGCCCTATCTCCAGAGTACTAATAATAGAGCCCTATCTCCAGAGTACTAATAATAGAGCCCTATCTCCAGAGTACTAATAATAGAGCCCTATCTCCAGAGTACTAATAATAGAGCCCTATCTCCAGAGTACTAATAATAGAGCCCTATCTCCAGAGTACTAATAATAGAGCCCTATCTCCAGAGTACTAATAATAGAGCCCTATCTCCAGAGTACTAATAATAGAGCCCTATCTCCAGAGTACTAATAATAGAGCCCTATCTCCAGAGTACTAATAATAGAGCCCTATCTCCAGAGTACTAATAATAGAGCCCTATCTCCAGAGTACTAATAATAGAGCCCTATCTCCAGAGTACTAATAATAGAGCCCTATCTCCAGAGTACTAATAATAGAGCCCTATCTCCAGAGTACTAATAATAGAGCCCTATCTCCAGAGTACTAATAATAGAGCCCTATCTCCAGAGTACTAATAATAGAGCCCTATCTCCAGAGTACTAATAATAGAGCCCTATCTCCAGAGTACTAATAATAGAGCCCTATCTCCAGAGTACTAATAATAGAGCCCTATCTCCAGAGTACTAATAATAGAGCCCTATCTCCAGAGTACTAATAATAGAGCCCTATCTCCAGAGTACTAATAATAGAGCCCTATCTCCAGAGTACTAATAATAGAGCCCTATCTCCAGAGTACTAATAATAGAGCCCTATCTCCAGAGTACTAATAATAGAGCCCTATCTCCAGAGTACTAATAATAGAGCCCTATCTCCAGAGTACTAATAATAGAGCCCTATCTCCAGAGTACTAATAATAGAGCCCTATCTCCAGAGTACTAATAATAGAGCCCTATCTCCAGAGTACTAATAATAGAGCCCTATCTCCAGAGTACTAATAATAGAGCCCTATCTCCAGAGTACTAATAATAGAGCCCTATCTCCAGAGTACTAATAATAGAGCCCTATCTCCAGAGTACTAATAATAGAGCCCTATCTCCAGAGCACTAATAATAGAGCCCTATCTCCAGAGTACTAATAATAGAGCCCTATCTCCAGAGTACTAATAATAGAGCCCTATCTCCAGAGTACTAATAATAGAGCCCTATCTCCAGAGTACTAATAATAGAGCCCTATCTCCAGAGTACTAATAATAGAGCCCTATCTCCAGAGTACTAATAATAGAGCCCTATCTCCAGAGCACTAATAATAGAGCCCTATCTCCAGAGTACTAATAATAGAGCCCTATCTCCAGAGTACTAATAATAGAGCCCTATCTCCAGAGTACTAATAATAGAGCCCTATCTCCAGAGTACTAATAATAGAGCCCTATCTCCAGAGTACTAATAATAGAGCCCTATCTCCAGAGTACTAATAATAGAGCCCTATCTCCAGAGTACTAATAATAGAGCCCTATCTCCAGAGTACTAATAATAGAGCCCTATCTCCAGAGTACTAATAATAGAGCCCTATCTCCAGAGTACTAATAATAGAGCCCTATCTCCAGAGTACTAATAATAGAGCCCTATCTCCAGAGTACTAATAATAGAGCCCTATCTCCAGAGTACTAATAATAGAGCCCTATCTCCAGAGTACTAATAATAGAGCCCTATCTCCAGAGTACTAATAATAGAGCCCTATCTCCAGAGTACTAATAATAGAGCCCTATCTCCAGAGTACTAATAATAGAGCCCTATCTCCAGAGTACTAATAATAGAGCCCTATCTCCAGAGTACTAATAATAGAGCCCTATCTCCAGAGTACTAATAATAGAGCCCTATCTCCAGAGTACTAATAATAGAGCCCTATCTCCAGAGTACTAATAATAGAGCCCTATCTCCAGAGTACTAATAATAGAGCCCTATCTCCAGAGTACTAATAATAGAGCCCTATCTCCAGAGTACTAATAATAGAGCCCTATCTCCAGAGTACTAATAATAGAGCCCTATCTCCAGAGTACTAATAATAGAGCCCTATCTCCAGAGTACTAATAATAGAGCCCTATCTCCAGAGTACTAATAATAGAGCCCTATCTCCAGAGTACTAATAATAGAGCCCTATCTCCAGAGTACTAATAATAGAGCCCTATCTCCAGAGTACTAATAATAGAGCCCTATCTCCAGAGTACTAATAATAGAGCCCTATCTCCAGAGTACTAATAATAGAGCCCTATCTCCAGAGTACTAATAATAGAGCCCTATCTCCAGAGTACTAATAATAGAGCCCTATCTCCAGAGTACTAATAATAGAGCCCTATCTCCAGAGTACTAATAATAGAGCCCTATCTCCAGAGCACTAATAATAGAGCCCTATCTCCAGAGTACTAATAATAGAGCCCTATCTCCAGAGTACTAATAATAGAGCCCTATCTCCAGAGTACTAATAATAGAGCCCTATCTCCAGAGTACTAATAATAGAGCCCTATCTCCAGAGTACTAATAATAGAGCCCTATCTCCAGAGTACTAATAATAGAGCCCTATCTCCAGAGTACTAATAATAGAGCCCTATCTCCAGAGTACTAATAATAGAGCCCTATCTCCAGAGTACAATAATAGAGCCCTATCTCCAGAGTACTAATAATAGAGCCCTATCTCCAGAGTACTAATAATAGAGCCCTATCTCCAGAGTACTAATAATAGAGCCCTATCTCCAGAGTACTAATAATAGAGCCCTATCTCCAGAGTACTAATAATAGAGCCCTATCTCCAGAGTACTAATAATAGAGCCCTATCTCCAGAGTACTAATAATAGAGCCCTATCTCCAGAGTACTAATAATAGAGCCCTATCTCCAGAGTACTAATAATAGAGCCCTATCTCCAGAGTACTAATAATAGAGCCCTATCTCCAGAGTACTAATAATAGAGCCCTATCTCCAGAGTACTAATAATAGAGCCCTATCTCCAGAGTACTAATAATAGAGCCCTATCTCCAGAGTACTAATAATAGAGCCCTATCTCCAGAGTACTAATAATAGAGCCCTATCTCCAGAGTACTAATAATAGAGCCCTATCTCCAGAGTACTAATAATAGAGCCCTATCTCCAGAGTACTAATAATAGAGCCCTATCTCCAGAGTACTAATAATAGAGCCCTATCTCCAGAGTACTAATAATAGAGCCCTATCTCCAGAGTACTAATAATAGAGCCCTATCTCCAGAGTACTAATAATAGAGCCCTATCTCCAGAGTACTAATAATAAAGCCCTATCTCCAGAGTACTAATAATAGATCCCTATCTCCAGAGTACTAAATAATAGAGTACTATAGAGTACTAATAATAGAGCCCTATCTCCAGAGTACTAATAATAGAGCCCTATCTCCAGAGTACTAATAATAGAGCCCTATCTCCAGAGTACTAATAATAGAGCCCTATCTCCAGAGTACTAATAATAGAGCCCTATCTCCAGAGTACTAATAATAGAGCCCTATCTCCAGAGTACTAATAATAGAGCCCTATCTCCAGAGTACTAATAATAGAGCCCTATCTCCAGAGTACTAATAATAGAGCCCTATCTCCAGAGTACTAATAATAGAGCCCTATCTCCAGAGTACTAATAATAGAGCCCTATCTCCAGAGTACTAATAATAGAGCCCTATCTCCAGAGTACTAATAATAGAGCCCTATCTCCAGAGTACTAATAATAGAGCCCTATCTCCAGAGTACTAATAATAGAGCCCTATCTCCAGAGTACTAATAATAGAGCCCTATCTCCAGAGTACTAATAATAGAGCCCTATCTCCAGAGTACTAATAATAGAGCCCTATCTCCAGAGTACTAATAATAGAGCCCTATCTCCAGAGTACTAATAATAGAGCCCTATCTCCAGAGTACTAATAATAGAGCCCTATCTCCAGAGTACTAATAATAGAGCCCTATCTCCAGAGTACTAATAATAGAGCCCTATCTCCAGAGTACTAATAATAGAGCCCTATCTCCAGAGTACTAATAATAGAGCCCTATCTCCAGAGTACTAATAATAGAGCCCTATCTCCAGAGTACTAATAATAGAGCCCTATCTCCAGAGTACTAATAATAGAGCCCTATCTCCAGAGTACTAATAATAGAGCCCTATCTCCAGAGTACTAATAATAGAGCCCTATCTCCAGAGTACTAATAATAGAGCCCTATCTCCAGAGTACTAATAATAGAGCCCTATCTCCAGAGTACTAATAATAGAGCCCTATCTCCAGAGTACTAATAATAGAGCCCTATCTCCAGAGTACTAATAATAGAGCCCTATCTCCAGAGTACTAATAATAGAGCCCTATCTCCAGAGTACTAATAATAGAGCCCTATCTCCAGAGTACTAATAATAGAGCCCTATCTCCAGAGTACTAATAATAGAGCCCTATCTCCAGAGTACTAATAATAGAGCCCTATCTCCAGAGTACTAATAATAGAGCCCTATCTCCAGAGTACTAATAATAGAGCCCTATCTCCAGAGTACTAATAATAGAGCCCTATCTCCAGAGTACTAATAATAGAGCCCTATCTCCAGAGTACTAATAATAGAGCCCTATCTCCAGAGTACTAATAATAGAGCCCTATCTCCAGAGTACTAATAATAGAGCCCTATCTCCAGAGTACTAATAATAGAGCCCTATCTCCAGAGTACTAATAATAGAGCCCTATCTCCAGAGTACTAATAATAGAGCCCTATCTCCAGAGTACTAATAATAGAGCCCTATCTCCAGAGTACTAATAATAGAGCCCTATCTCCAGAGTACTAATAATAGAGCCCTATCTCCAGAGTACTAATAATAGAGCCCTATCTCCAGAGTACTAATAATAGAGCCCTATCTCCAGAGTACTAATAATAGAGCCCTATCTCCAGAGTACTAATAATAGAGCCCTATCTCCAGAGTACTAATAATAGAGCCCTATCTCCAGAGTACTAATAATAGAGCCCTATCTCCAGAGTACTAATAATAGAGCCCTATCTCCAGAGTACTAATAATAGAGCCCTATCTCCAGAGTACTAATAATAGAGCCCTATCTCCAGAGTACTAATAATAGAGCCCTATCTCCAGAGTACTAATAATAGAGCCCTATCTCCAGAGTACTAATAATAGAGCCCTATCTCCAGAGTACTAATAATAGAGCCCTATCTCCAGAGTACTAATAATAGAGCCCTATCTCCAGAGTACTAATAATAGAGCCCTATCTCCAGAGTACTAATAATAGAGCCCTATCTCCAGAGTACTAATAATAGAGCCCTATCTCCAGAGTACTAATAATAGAGCCCTATCTCCAGAGTACTAATAATAGAGCCCTATCTCCAGAGTACTAATAATAGAGCCCTATCTCCAGAGTACTAATAATAGAGCCCTATCTCCAGAGTACTAATAATAGAGCCCTATCTCCAGAGTACTAATAATAGAGCCCTATCTCCAGAGTACTAATAATAGAGCCCTATCTCCAGAGTACTAATAATAGAGCCCTATCTCCAGAGTACTAATAATAGAGCCCTATCTCCAGAGTACTAATAATAGAGCCCTATCTCCAGAGTACTAATAATAGAGCCCTATCTCCAGAGTACTAATAATAGAGCCCTATCTCCAGAGTACTAATAATAGAGCCCTATCTCCAGAGTACTAATAATAGAGCCCTATCTCCAGAGTACTAATAATAGAGCCCTATCTCCAGAGTACTAATAATAGAGCCCTATCTCCAGAGTACTAATAATAGAGCCCTATCTCCAGAGTACTAATAATAGAGCCCTATCTCCAGAGTACTAATAATAGAGCCCTATCTCCAGAGTACTAATAATAGAGCCCTATCTCCAGAGTACTAATAATAGAGCCCTATCTCCAGAGTACTAATAATAGAGCCCTATCTCCAGAGTACTAATAATAGAGCCCTATCTCCAGAGTACTAATAATAGAGCCCTATCTCCAGAGTACTAATAATAGAGCCCTATCTCCAGAGTACTAATAATAGAGCCCTATCTCCAGAGTACTAATAATAGAGCCCTATCTCCAGAGTACTAATAATAGAGCCCTATCTCCAGAGTACTAATAATAGAGCCCTATCTCCAGAGTACTAATAATAGAGCCCTATCTCCAGAGTACTAATAATAGAGCCCTATCTCCAGAGTACTAATAATAGAGCCCTATCTCCAGAGTACTAATAATAGAGCCCTATCTCCAGAGTACTAATAATAGAGCCCTATCTCCAGAGTACTAATAATAGAGCCCTATCTCCAGAGTACTAATAATAGAGCCCTATCTCCAGAGTACTAATAATAGAGCCCTATCTCCAGAGTACTAATAATAGAGCCCTATCTCCAGAGTACTAATAATAGAGCCCTATCTCCAGAGTACTAATAATAGAGCCCTATCTCCAGAGTACTAATAATAGAGCCCTATCTCCAGAGTACTAATAATAGAGCCCTATCTCCAGAGTACTAATAATAGAGCCCTATCTCCAGAGTACTAATAATAGAGCCCTATCTCCAGAGTACTAATAATAGAGCCCTATCTCCAGAGTACTAATAATAGAGCCCTATCTCCAGAGTACTAATAATAGAGCCCTATCTCCAGAGTACTAATAATAGAGCCCTATCTCCAGAGTACTAATAATAGAGCCCTATCTCCAGAGTACTAATAATAGAGCCCTATCTCCAGAGTACTAATAATAGAGCCCTATCTCCAGAGTACTAATAATAGAGCCCTATCTCCAGAGTACTAATAATAGAGCCCTATCTCCAGAGTACTAATAATAGAGCCCTATCTCCAGAGTACTAATAATAGAGCCCTATCTCCAGAGTACTAATAATAGAGCCCTATCTCCAGAGTACTAATAATAGAGCCCTATCTCCAGAGTACTAATAATAGAGCCCTATCTCCAGAGTACTAATAATAGAGCCCTATCTCCAGAGTACTAATAATAGAGCCCTATCTCCAGAGTACTAATAATAGAGCCCTATCTCCAGAGTACTAATAATAGAGCCCTATCTCCAGAGTACTAATAATAGAGCCCTATCTCCAGAGTACTAATAATAGAGCCCTATCTCCAGAGTACTAATAATAGAGCCCTATCTCCAGAGTACTAATAATAGAGCCCTATCTCCAGAGTACTAATAATAGAGCCCTATCTCCAGAGTACTAATAATAGAGCCCTATCTCCAGAGTACTAATAATAGAGCCCTATCTCCAGAGTACTAATAATAGAGCCCTATCTCCAGAGTACTAATAATAGAGCCCTATCTCCAGAGTACTAATAATAGAGCCCTATCTCCAGAGTACTAATAATAGAGCCCTATCTCCAGAGTACTAATAATAGAGCCCTATCTCCAGAGTACTAATAATAGAGCCCTATCTCCAGAGTACTAATAATAGAGCCCTATCTCCAGAGTACTAATAATAGAGCCCTATCTCCAGAGTACTAATAATAGAGCCCTATCTCCAGAGTACTAATAATAGAGCCCTATCTCCAGAGTACTAATAATAGAGCCCTATCTCCAGAGTACTAATAATAGAGCCCTATCTCCAGAGTACTAATAATAGAGCCCTATCTCCAGAGTACTAATAATAGAGCCCTATCTCCAGAGTACTAATAATAGAGCCCTATCTCCAGAGTACTAATAATAGAGCCCTATCTCCAGAGTACTAATAATAGAGCCCTATCTCCAGAGTACTAATAATAGAGCCCTATCTCCAGAGTACTAATAATAGAGCCCTATCTCCAGAGTACTAATAATAGAGCCCTATCTCCAGAGTACTAATAATAGAGCCCTATCTCCAGAGTACTAATAATAGAGCCCTATCTCCAGAGTACTAATAATAGAGCCCTATCTCCAGAGTACTAATAATAGAGCCCTATCTCCAGAGTACTAATAATAGAGCCCTATCTCCAGAGTACTAATAATAGAGCCCTATCTCCAGAGTACTAATAATAGAGCCCTATCTCCAGAGTACTAATAATAGAGCCCTATCTCCAGAGTACTAATAATAGAGCCCTATCTCCAGAGTACTAATAATAGAGCCCTATCTCCAGAGTACTAATAATAGAGCCCTATCTCCAGAGTACTAATAATAGAGCCCTATCTCCAGAGTACTAATAATAGAGCCCTATCTCCAGAGTACTAATAATAGAGCCCTATCTCCAGAGTACTAATAATAGAGCCCTATCTCCAGAGTACTAATAATAGAGCCCTATCTCCAGAGTACTAATAATAGAGCCCTATCTCCAGAGTACTAATAATAGAGCCCTATCTCCAGAGTACTAATAATAGAGCCCTATCTCCAGAGTACTAATAATAGAGCCCTATCTCCAGAGTACTAATAATAGAGCCCTATCTCCAGAGTACTAATAATAGAGCCCTATCTCCAGAGTACTAATAATAGAGCCCTATCTCCAGAGTACTAATAATAGAGCCCTATCTCCAGAGTACTAATAATAGAGCCCTATCTCCAGAGTACTAATAATAGAGCCCTATCTCCAGAGTACTAATAATAGAGCCCTATCTCCAGAGTACTAATAATAGAGCCCTATCTCCAGAGTACTAATAATAGAGCCCTATCTCCAGAGTACTAATAATAGAGCCCTATCTCCAGAGTACTAATAATAGAGCCCTATCTCCAGAGTACTAATAATAGAGCCCTATCTCCAGAGTACTAATAATAGAGCCCTATCTCCAGAGTACTAATAATAGAGCCCTATCTCCAGAGTACTAATAATAGAGCCCTATCTCCAGAGTACTAATAATAGAGCCCTATCTCCAGAGTACTAATAATAGAGCCCTATCTCCAGAGTACTAATAATAGAGCCCTATCTCCAGAGTACTAATAATAGAGCCCTATCTCCAGAGTACTAATAATAGAGCCCTATCTCCAGAGTACTAATAATAGAGCCCTATCTCCAGAGTACTAATAATAGAGCCCTATCTCCAGAGTACTAATAATAGAGCCCTATCTCCAGAGTACTAATAATAGAGCCCTATCTCCAGAGTACTAATAATAGAGCCCTATCTCCAGAGTACTAATAATAGAGCCCTATCTCCAGAGTACTAATAATAGAGCCCTATCTCCAGAGTACTAATAATAGAGCCCTATCTCCAGAGTACTAATAATAGAGCCCTATCTCCAGAGTACTAATAATAGAGCCCTATCTCCAGAGTACTAATAATAGAGCCCTATCTCCAGAGTACTAATAATAGAGCCCTATCTCCAGAGTACTAATAATAGAGCCCTATCTCCAGAGTACTAATAATAGAGCCCTATCTCCAGAGTACTAATAATAGAGCCCTATCTCCAGAGTACTAATAATAGAGCCCTATCTCCAGAGTACTAATAATAGAGCCCTATCTCCAGAGTACTAATAATAGAGCCCTATCTCCAGAGTACTAATAATAGAGCCCTATCTCCAGAGTACTAATAATAGAGCCCTATCTCCAGAGTACTAATAATAGAGCCCTATCTCCAGAGTACTAATAATAGAGCCCTATCTCCAGAGTACTAATAATAGAGCCCTATCTCCAGAGTACTAATAATAGAGCCCTATCTCCAGAGTACTAATAATAGAGCCCTATCTCCAGAGTACTAATAATAGAGCCCTATCTCCAGAGTACTAATAATAGAGCCCTATCTCCAGAGTACTAATAATAGAGCCCTATCTCCAGAGTACTAATAATAGAGCCCTATCTCCAGAGTACTAATAATAGAGCCCTATCTCCAGAGTACTAATAATAGAGCCCTATCTCCAGAGTACTAATAATAGAGCCCTATCTCCAGAGTACTAATAATAGAGCCCTATCTCCAGAGTACTAATAATAGAGCCCTATCTCCAGAGTACTAATAATAGAGCCCTATCTCCAGAGTACTAATAATAGAGCCCTATCTCCAGAGTACTAATAATAGAGCCCTATCTCCAGAGTACTAATAATAGAGCCCTATCTCCAGAGTACTAATAATAGAGCCCTATCTCCAGAGTACTAATAATAGAGCCCTATCTCCAGAGTACTAATAATAGAGCCCTATCTCCAGAGTACTAATAATAGAGCCCTATCTCCAGAGTACTAATAATAGAGCCCTATCTCCAGAGTACTAATAATAGAGCCCTATCTCCAGAGTACTAATAATAGAGCCCTATCTCCAGAGTACTAATAATAGAGCCCTATCTCCAGAGTACTAATAATAGAGCCCTATCTCCAGAGTACTAATAATAGAGCCCTATCTCCAGAGTACTAATAATAGAGCCCTATCTCCAGAGTACTAATAATAGAGCCCTATCTCCAGAGTACTAATAATAGAGCCCTATCTCCAGAGTACTAATAATAGAGCCCTATCTCCAGAGTACTAATAATAGAGCCCTATCTCCAGAGTACTAATAATAGAGCCCTATCTCCAGAGTACTAATAATAGAGCCCTATCTCCAGAGTACTAATAATAGAGCCCTATCTCCAGAGTACTAATAATAGAGCCCTATCTCCAGAGTACTAATAATAGAGCCCTATCTCCAGAGTACTAATAATAGAGCCCTATCTCCAGAGTACTAATAATAGAGCCCTATCTCCAGAGTACTAATAATAGAGCCCTATCTCCAGAGTACTAATAATAGAGCCCTATCTCCAGAGTACTAATAATAGAGCCCTATCTCCAGAGTACTAATAATAGAGCCCTATCTCCAGAGTACTAATAATAGAGCCCTATCTCCAGAGTACTAATAATAGAGCCCTATCTCCAGAGTACTAATAATAGAGCCCTATCTCCAGAGTACTAATAATAGAGCCCTATCTCCAGAGTACTAATAATAGAGCCCTATCTCCAGAGTACTAATAATAGAGCCCTATCTCCAGAGTACTAATAATAGAGCCCTATCTCCAGAGTACTAATAATAGAGCCCTATCTCCAGAGTACTAATAATAGAGCCCTATCTCCAGAGTACTAATAATAGAGCCCTATCTCCAGAGTACTAATAATAGAGCCCTATCTCCAGAGTACTAATAATAGAGCCCTATCTCCAGAGTACTAATAATAGAGCCCTATCTCCAGAGTACTAATAATAGAGCCCTATCTCCAGAGTACTAATAATAGAGCCCTATCTCCAGAGTACTAATAATAGAGCCCTATCTCCAGAGTACTAATAATAGAGCCCTATCTCCAGAGTACTAATAATAGAGCCCTATCTCCAGAGTACTAATAATAGAGCCCTATCTCCAGAGTACTAATAATAGAGCCCTATCTCCAGAGTACTAATAATAGAGCCCTATCTCCAGAGTACTAATAATAGAGCCCTATCTCCAGAGTACTAATAATAGAGCCCTATCTCCAGAGTACTAATAATAGAGCCCTATCTCCAGAGTACTAATAATAGAGCCCTATCTCCAGAGTACTAATAATAGAGCCCTATCTCCAGAGTACTAATAATAGAGCCCTATCTCCAGAGTACTAATAATAGAGCCCTATCTCCAGAGTACTAATAATAGAGCCCTATCTCCAGAGTACTAATAATAGAGCCCTATCTCCAGAGTACTAATAATAGAGCCCTATCTCCAGAGTACTAATAATAGAGCCCTATCTCCAGAGTACTAATAATAGAGCCCTATCTCCAGAGTACTAATAATAGAGCCCTATCTCCAGAGTACTAATAATAGAGCCCTATCTCCAGAGTACTAATAATAGAGCCCTATCTCCAGAGTACTAATAATAGAGCCCTATCTCCAGAGTACTAATAATAGAGCCCTATCTCCAGAGTACTAATAATAGAGCCCTATCTCCAGAGTACTAATAATAGAGCCCTATCTCCAGAGTACTAATAATAGAGCCCTATCTCCAGAGTACTAATAATAGAGCCCTATCTCCAGAGTACTAATAATAGAGCCCTATCTCCAGAGTACTAATAATAGAGCCCTATCTCCAGAGTACTAATAATAGAGCCCTATCTCCAGAGTACTAATAATAGAGCCCTATCTCCAGAGTACTAATAATAGAGCCCTATCTCCAGAGTACTAATAATAGAGCCCTATCTCCAGAGTACTAATAATAGAGCCCTATCTCCAGAGTACTAATAATAGAGCCCTATCTCCAGAGTACTAATAATAGAGCCCTATCTCCAGAGTACTAATAATAGAGCCCTATCTCCAGAGTACTAATAATAGAGCCCTATCTCCAGAGTACTAATAATAGAGCCCTATCTCCAGAGTACTAATAATAGAGCCCTATCTCCAGAGTACTAATAATAGAGCCCTATCTCCAGAGTACTAATAATAGAGCCCTATCTCCAGAGTACTAATAATAGAGCCCTATCTCCAGAGTACTAATAATAGAGCCCTATCTCCAGAGTACTAATAATAGAGCCCTATCTCCAGAGTACTAATAATAGAGCCCTATCTCCAGAGTACTAATAATAGAGCCCTATCTCCAGAGTACTAATAATAGAGCCCTATCTCCAGAGTACTAATAATAGAGCCCTATCTCCAGAGTACTAATAATAGAGCCCTATCTCCAGAGTACTAATAATAGAGCCCTATCTCCAGAGTACTAATAATAGAGCCCTATCTCCAGAGTACTAATAATAGAGCCCTATCTCCAGAGTACTAATAATAGAGCCCTATCTCCAGAGTACTAATAATAGAGCCCTATCTCCAGAGTACTAATAATAGAGCCCTATCTCCAGAGTACTAATAATAGAGCCCTATCTCCAGAGTACTAATAATAGAGCCCTATCTCCAGAGTACTAATAATAGAGCCCTATCTCCAGAGTACTAATAATAGAGCCCTATCTCCAGAGTACTAATAATAGAGCCCTATCTCCAGAGTACTAATAATAGAGCCCTATCTCCAGAGTACTAATAATAGAGCCCTATCTCCAGAGTACTAATAATAGAGCCCTATCTCCAGAGTACTAATAATAGAGCCCTATCTCCAGAGTACTAATAATAGAGCCCTATCTCCAGAGTACTAATAATAGAGCCCTATCTCCAGAGTACTAATAATAGAGCCCTATCTCCAGAGTACTAATAATAGAGCCCTATCTCCAGAGTACTAATAATAGAGCCCTATCTCCAGAGTACTAATAATAGAGCCCTATCTCCAGAGTACTAATAATAGAGCCCTATCTCCAGAGTACTAATAATAGAGCCCTATCTCCAGAGTACTAATAATAGAGCCCTATCTCCAGAGTACTAATAATAGAGCCCTATCTCCAGAGTACTAATAATAGAGCCCTATCTCCAGAGTACTAATAATAGAGCCCTATCTCCAGAGTACTAATAATAGAGCCCTATCTCCAGAGTACTAATAATAGAGCCCTATCTCCAGAGTACTAATAATAGAGCCCTATCTCCAGAGTACTAATAATAGAGCCCTATCTCCAGAGTACTAATAATAGAGCCCTATCTCCAGAGTACTAATAATAGAGCCCTATCTCCAGAGTACTAATAATAGAGCCCTATCTCCAGAGTACTAATAATAGAGCCCTATCTCCAGAGTACTAATAATAGAGCCCTATCTCCAGAGTACTAATAATAGAGCCCTATCTCCAGAGTACTAATAATAGAGCCCTATCTCCAGAGTACTAATAATAGAGCCCTATCTCCAGAGTACTAATAATAGAGCCCTATCTCCAGAGTACTAATAATAGAGCCCTATCTCCAGAGTACTAATAATAGAGCCCTATCTCCAGAGTACTAATAATAGAGCCCTATCTCCAGAGTACTAATAATAGAGCCCTATCTCCAGAGTACTAATAATAGAGCCCTATCTCCAGAGTACTAATAATAGAGCCCTATCTCCAGAGTACTAATAATAGAGCCCTATCTCCAGAGTACTAATAATAGAGCCCTATCTCCAGAGTACTAATAATAGAGCCCTATCTCCAGAGTACTAATAATAGAGCCCTATCTCCAGAGTACTAATAATAGAGCCCTATCTCCAGAGTACTAATAATAGAGCCCTATCTCCAGAGTACTAATAATAGAGCCCTATCTCCAGAGTACTAATAATAGAGCCCTATCTCCAGAGTACTAATAATAGAGCCCTATCTCCAGAGTACTAATAATAGAGCCCTATCTCCAGAGTACTAATAATAGAGCCCTATCTCCAGAGTACTAATAATAGAGCCCTATCTCCAGAGTACTAATAATAGAGCCCTATCTCCAGAGTACTAATAATAGAGCCCTATCTCCAGAGTACTAATAATAGAGCCCTATCTCCAGAGTACTAATAATAGAGCCCTATCTCCAGAGTACTAATAATAGAGCCCTATCTCCAGAGTACTAATAATAGAGCCCTATCTCCAGAGTACTAATAATAGAGCCCTATCTCCAGAGTACTAATAATAGAGCCCTATCTCCAGAGTACTAATAATAGAGCCCTATCTCCAGAGTACTAATAATAGAGCCCTATCTCCAGAGTACTAATAATAGAGCCCTATCTCCAGAGTACTAATAATAGAGCCCTATCTCCAGAGTACTAATAATAGAGCCCTATCTCCAGAGTACTAATAATAGAGCCCTATCTCCAGAGTACTAATAATAGAGCCCTATCTCCAGAGTACTAATAATAGAGCCCTATCTCCAGAGTACTAATAATAGAGCCCTATCTCCAGAGTACTAATAATAGAGCCCTATCTCCAGAGTACTAATAATAGAGCCCTATCTCCAGAGTACTAATAATAGAGCCCTATCTCCAGAGTACTAATAATAGAGCCCTATCTCCAGAGTACTAATAATAGAGCCCTATCTCCAGAGTACTAATAATAGAGCCCTATCTCCAGAGTACTAATAATAGAGCCCTATCTCCAGAGTACTAATAATAGAGCCCTATCTCCAGAGTACTAATAATAGAGCCCTATCTCCAGAGTACTAATAATAGAGCCCTATCTCCAGAGTACTAATAATAGAGCCCTATCTCCAGAGTACTAATAATAGAGCCCTATCTCCAGAGTACTAATAATAGAGCCCTATCTCCAGAGTACTAATAATAGAGCCCTATCTCCAGAGTACTAATAATAGAGCCCTATCTCCAGAGTACTAATAATAGAGCCCTATCTCCAGAGTACTAATAATAGAGCCCTATCTCCAGAGTACTAATAATAGAGCCCTATCTCCAGAGTACTAATAATAGAGCCCTATCTCCAGAGTACTAATAATAGAGCCCTATCTCCAGAGTACTAATAATAGAGCCCTATCTCCAGAGTACTAATAATAGAGCCCTATCTCCAGAGTACTAATAATAGAGCCCTATCTCCAGAGTACTAATAATAGAGCCCTATCTCCAGAGTACTAATAATAGAGCCCTATCTCCAGAGTACTAATAATAGAGCCCTATCTCCAGAGTACTAATAATAGAGCCCTATCTCCAGAGTACTAATAATAGAGCCCTATCTCCAGAGTACTAATAATAGAGCCCTATCTCCAGAGTACTAATAATAGAGCCCTATCTCCAGAGTACTAATAATAGAGCCCTATCTCCAGAGTACTAATAATAGAGCCCTATCTCCAGAGTACTAATAATAGAGCCCTATCTCCAGAGTACTAATAATAGAGCCCTATCTCCAGAGTACTAATAATAGAGCCCTATCTCCAGAGTACTAATAATAGAGCCCTATCTCCAGAGTACTAATAATAGAGCCCTATCTCCAGAGTACTAATAATAGAGCCCTATCTCCAGAGTACTAATAATAGAGCCCTATCTCCAGAGTACTAATAATAGAGCCCTATCTCCAGAGTACTAATAATAGAGCCCTATCTCCAGAGTACTAATAATAGAGCCCTATCTCCAGAGTACTAATAATAGAGCCCTATCTCCAGAGTACTAATAATAGAGCCCTATCTCCAGAGTACTAATAATAGAGCCCTATCTCCAGAGTACTAATAATAGAGCCCTATCTCCAGAGTACTAATAATAGAGCCCTATCTCCAGAGTACTAATAATAGAGCCCTATCTCCAGAGTACTAATAATAGAGCCCTATCTCCAGAGTACTAATAATAGAGCCCTATCTCCAGAGTACTAATAATAGAGCCCTATCTCCAGAGTACTAATAATAGAGCCCTATCTCCAGAGTACTAATAATAGAGCCCTATCTCCAGAGTACTAATAATAGAGCCCTATCTCCAGAGTACTAATAATAGAGCCCTATCTCCAGAGTACTAATAATAGAGCCCTATCTCCAGAGTACTAATAATAGAGCCCTATCTCCAGAGTACTAATAATAGAGCCCTATCTCCAGAGTACTAATAATAGAGCCCTATCTCCAGAGTACTAATAATAGAGCCCTATCTCCAGAGTACTAATAATAGAGCCCTATCTCCAGAGTACTAATAATAGAGCCCTATCTCCAGAGTACTAATAATAGAGCCCTATCTCCAGAGTACTAATAATAGAGCCCTATCTCCAGAGTACTAATAATAGAGCCCTATCTCCAGAGTACTAATAATAGAGCCCTATCTCCAGAGTACTAATAATAGAGCCCTATCTCCAGAGTACTAATAATAGAGCCCTATCTCCAGAGTACTAATAATAGAGCCCTATCTCCAGAGTACTAATAATAGAGCCCTATCTCCAGAGTACTAATAATAGAGCCCTATCTCCAGAGTACTAATAATAGAGCCCTATCTCCAGAGTACTAATAATAGAGCCCTATCTCCAGAGTACTAATAATAGAGCCCTATCTCCAGAGTACTAATAATAGAGCCCTATCTCCAGAGTACTAATAATAGAGCCCTATCTCCAGAGTACTAATAATAGAGCCCTATCTCCAGAGTACTAATAATAGAGCCCTATCTCCAGAGTACTAATAATAGAGCCCTATCTCCAGAGTACTAATAATAGAGCCCTATCTCCAGAGTACTAATAATAGAGCCCTATCTCCAGAGTACTAATAATAGAGCCCTATCTCCAGAGTACTAATAATAGAGCCCTATCTCCAGAGTACTAATAATAGAGCCCTATCTCCAGAGTACTAATAATAGAGCCCTATCTCCAGAGTACTAATAATAGAGCCCTATCTCCAGAGTACTAATAATAGAGCCCTATCTCCAGAGTACTAATAATAGAGCCCTATCTCCAGAGTACTAATAATAGAGCCCTATCTCCAGAGTACTAATAATAGAGCCCTATCTCCAGAGTACTAATAATAGAGCCCTATCTCCAGAGTACTAATAATAGAGCCCTATCTCCAGAGTACTAATAATAGAGCCCTATCTCCAGAGTACTAATAATAGAGCCCTATCTCCAGAGTACTAATAATAGAGCCCTATCTCCAGAGTACTAATAATAGAGCCCTATCTCCAGAGTACTAATAATAGAGCCCTATCTCCAGAGTACTAATAATAGAGCCCTATCTCCAGAGTACTAATAATAGAGCCCTATCTCCAGAGTACTAATAATAGAGCCCTATCTCCAGAGTACTAATAATAGAGCCCTATCTCCAGAGTACTAATAATAGAGCCCTATCTCCAGAGTACTAATAATAGAGCCCTATCTCCAGAGTACTAATAATAGAGCCCTATCTCCAGAGTACTAATAATAGAGCCCTATCTCCAGAGTACTAATAATAGAGCCCTATCTCCAGAGTACTAATAATAGAGCCCTATCTCCAGAGTACTAATAATAGAGCCCTATCTCCAGAGTACTAATAATAGAGCCCTATCTCCAGAGTACTAATAATAGAGCCCTATCTCCAGAGTACTAATAATAGAGCCCTATCTCCAGAGTACTAATAATAGAGCCCTATCTCCAGAGTACTAATAATAGAGCCCTATCTCCAGAGTACTAATAATAGAGCCCTATCTCCAGAGTACTAATAATAGAGCCCTATCTCCAGAGTACTAATAATAGAGCCCTATCTCCAGAGTACTAATAATAGAGCCCTATCTCCAGAGTACTAATAATAGAGCCCTATCTCCAGAGTACTAATAATAGAGCCCTATCTCCAGAGTACTAATAATAGAGCCCTATCTCCAGAGTACTAATAATAGAGCCCTATCTCCAGAGTACTAATAATAGAGCCCTATCTCCAGAGTACTAATAATAGAGCCCTATCTCCAGAGTACTAATAATAGAGCCCTATCTCCAGAGTACTAATAATAGAGCCCTATCTCCAGAGTACTAATAATAGAGCCCTATCTCCAGAGTACTAATAATAGAGCCCTATCTCCAGAGTACTAATAATAGAGCCCTATCTCCAGAGTACTAATAATAGAGCCCTATCTCCAGAGTATAAATAATAGAGCCCTATCTCCAGAGTACTAATAATAGAGCCCTATCTCCAGAGTACTAATAATAGAGCCCTATCTCCAGAGTACTAATAATAGAGCCCTATCTCCAGAGTACTAATAATAGAGCCCTATCTCCAGAGTACTAATAATAGAGCCCTATCTCCAGAGTACTAATAATAGAGCCCTATCTCCAGAGTACTAATAATAGAGCCCTATCTCCAGAGTACTAATAATAGAGCCCTATCTCCAGAGTACTAATAATAGAGCCCTATCTCCAGAGTACTAATAATAGAGCCCTATCTCCAGAGTACTAATAATAGAGCCCTATCTCCAGAGTACTAATAATAGAGCCCTATCTCCAGAGTACTAATAATAGAGCCCTATCTCCAGAGTACTAATAATAGAGCCCTATCTCCAGAGTACTAATAATAGAGCCCTATCTCCAGAGTACTAATAATAGAGCCCTATCTCCAGAGTACTAATAATAGAGCCCTATCTCCAGAGTACTAATAATAGAGCCCTATCTCCAGAGTACTAATAATAGAGCCCTATCTCCAGAGTACTAATAATAGAGCCCTATCTCCAGAGTACTAATAATAGAGCCCTATCTCCAGAGTACTAATAATAGAGCCCTATCTCCAGAGTACTAATAATAGAGCCCTATCTCCAGAGTACTAATAATAGAGCCCTATCTCCAGAGTACTAATAATAGAGCCCTATCTCCAGAGTACTAATAATAGAGCCCTATCTCCAGAGTACTAATAATAGAGCCCTATCTCCAGAGTACTAATAATAGAGCCCTATCTCCAGAGTACTAATAATAGAGCCCTATCTCCAGAGTACTAATAATAGAGCCCTATCTCCAGAGTACTAATAATAGAGCCCTATCTCCAGAGTACTAATAATAGAGCCCTATCTCCAGAGCACTAATAATAGAGCCCTATCTCCAGAGTACTAATAATAGAGCCCTATCTCCAGAGTACTAATAATAGAGCCCTATCTCCAGAGTACTAATAATAGAGCCCTATCTCCAGAGTACTAATAATAGAGCCCTATCTCCAGAGTACTAATAATAGAGCCCTATCTCCAGAGTACTAATAATAGAGCCCTATCTCCAGAGTACTAATAATAGAGCCCTATCTCCAGAGTACTAATAATAGAGCCCTATCTCCAGAGTACTAATAATAGAGCCCTATCTCCAGAGTACTAATAATAGAGCCCT
>JASTWF010001752.1:0-61428 GCA_030390025.1 Squalus acanthias
GGACACACACATCACCCAAACACATTGCACCACACTCACTGACACACTTCACCCAAACACATTGCACCACACTCACTGAAACACATCACCCAAATACATTGCACCACACTCACTGACACACATCACCCAAACACATTGCACCACACTCACTGACACACATCACCCAAAAACATTGCACCACACTCACTGACACACATCACCCAAACACATTGCACCATACTCACTGACACACATCACCCAAACACATTGCACCACACTCACTGACACACATCACCCAAACACATAGCACCACACTCACGGACACACACATCACCCAAACACATTGCACCATACTCACTGACACACATCACCCAAACACATTGCACCACACTCACGGACACACACATCACCCAAACACATTGCACCACACTCACTGACACACTTCACCCAAACACATTGCACCACACTCACTGATACACTTCACCCAAACACATTGCACCACACTCACTGACACACACATCACCCAAACACATTGCACCACACTCACTGACACACTTCACCCAAACACATTGCACCACACTCACTGACACACTGCACTCAAACACATTCCACCACACTCACGGACACACACATCACCCAAACACATTGCACCACACTCACTGACACACTTCACCCAAACACATTGCACCACACTCACTGAAACACATCACCCAAACACATTGCACCACACTCACTGACACACATCACCCAAACACATTGCACCACACTCACTGACACACATCACCCAAACACATTGCACCACACTCACTGACACACATCACCCAAACACATTGCACCATACTCACTGACACACATCACCCAAACACATTGCACCACACTCACTGACACACATCACCCAAACACATTGCACCACACTCACGGACACACACATCACCCAAACACATTGCACCACACTCACTGACACACTTCACCCAAACACATTGCACCACACTCACTGACACACACTTCACCCAAACACATTGCACCACACTCACTGACACACACATCACCCAAACACATTGCACCACACTCACTGACACACTTCACCCAAACACATTGCACCACACTCACTGAAACACACATCACCCAAACACATTGCACCACACTCACTGACACAGACATCACCCAAACACATTGCACCACACTCACTGACACACATCACCCAAACACATTGCACCACACTCACTGACACACATCACCCAAACACATTGCACCACACTCACTGACACACTTCACCCAAACACATTGCACCACACTCACTGACACACACATCACCCAAACACATTGCACCACACTCACTGACACACTTCACCCAAACACATTGCACCACACTCACTGACACACTTCACCCAAACACATTGCACCACACTCACTGACACACACATCACCCAAACACATTGCACCACACTCACTGACACACTGCACACAAACACATTGCACCACACTCACTGACACACACTTCACCCAAACACATTGCACCACACTCACTGACACACACAACACCCAAACACATTGCACCACACTCACTGACAAACACTTCACCCAAACACATTGCACCACACTCACTGACACACACATCACCCAAACACATTGCACCACACTCACTGACACACACATCACCCAAACACATTGCACCACACTCACTGACACACATCACCCAAACACATTGCACCACAGTCACTGACACACTTCACCCAAACACATTGCTCCACACTCACTGACACACACATCACCCAAACACATTGCACCATACTCACTGACACACTTCACCCAAACACATTGCACCACACTCACTGAGACACACATCACCCAAACACATTGCACCACACTCACTGACACACTTCACCCAAACACATTGCACCACACTCACTGACACACTTCACCCAAACACATTACACCACACTCACTGACACACACTTCACCCAAACACATTGCACCACACTCACTGACACACATCACCCAAACACACTGCACCACACTCACTGACACACTTCACCCAAACACATTGCACCACACTCACTGACACACACATCACTCAAACACATTGCACCACACTCACTGACACACATCCCCCAAACACACTGCACCACACTCACTGACACACACTTCACCCAAACACATTGCACTACACTCACTGACACACACATCACCCAAACACATTGCACCACACTCACTGACACACTTCACCCAAACACATTGCACCACACTCACTGACACACACATCACTCAAACACATTGCACCACACTCACTGACACACATCCCCCAAACACACTGCACCACACTCACTGACACACACATCACTGAAACACATTGCACCACACTCACTGACACACACTTCACCCAAACACATTGCACCACACTCACTGACACACATCACCCAAACACATTGCACCACACTCACTGACACACACATCCCCCAAACACATTGCACCACACTCACTGACACACTTCACCCAAACACATTGCACCACACTCACTGACACACTTCACCCAAACACATTGCACCACACTCACTGACACATTTCACCCAAACACATTGCACCACACTCACTGACACACACATCACCCAAACACATTGCTCCACACTCACTGACACACTTCACCCAAACATATTGCACTACACTCACTGACACACACATCACCCAAACACATTGCACCACCATCACTGACACACATCACCCAAACACATTGCACTACACTAACTGACACACACATCACCCAAACACATTGCACCGCACTCACTGACACACTGCACTCAAACACATTGCACCACACTCACGGACACACACATCACCCAAACACATTGCACCACACTCACTGACAAACTTCACCCAAACACATTGCACCACACTCACTGAAACACATCACCCAAACACATTGCACCACACTCACTGACACACATCACCCAAACACATTGCACCACACTCACTGACACACTTCACCCAAACACATTGCACCACACTCACGGACACACACATCACTCAAACACATTGCACCACACTCACTGACACACTTCACCCAAACACATTGCACCACACTCACTGAAACACATCCCCCAAACACATTGCACCACACTCACTGACACACTTCACCCAAACACATTGCACCACACTCACTGACACACACATCACCCAAACACATTGCACCACACTCACTGACACACTTCACCCAAACACATTGCACCACACTCACTGACACACATCACCCAAACACATTGCACCACATTCACTGACACACTTCACCCAAACACATTGCACCACACTCACTGACACACACATCCCCCAAACACATTGCACCACACTCACTGACACACTTCACCCAAACACATTGCACCACACTCACTGACACACACATCACCCAAACACATTGCACCACACTCACTGACACACTTCACCCAAACACATTGCACCACACTCACTGACACACATCACCCAAACACATTGCACCACATTCACTGACACACTTCACCCAAACACATTGCACCACACTCACTGACACACTTCACCCAAACACATTGCACCACACTCACTGACACACATCACCCAAACACCTTGCACCACACTCACTGACACACATCACCCAAACACATTGCACCACACTCACTGACACACACATCACCCAAATACATTGCAAAACACTCATTGACACACTTCACCCAAACACATTGCACCACACTCACTGACAAACTTCACCCAAACATATTGCTCCACACTCACTGACACACTTCACCCAAACACATTGCACTACACTCACTGACACACACATCACCCAAACACCTTGCACCACACTCACTGACACACATCACCCAAACACATTGCACCACACTCACTGACACACACTTCACCCAAACACATTGCACCACACTCACTGACACACATCACCCAAACACACTGCACCACACTCACTGACACACTTCACCCAAACACATTGCACCACACTCACTGACACACACATCACTCAAACACATTGCACCACACTCACTGACACACATCCCCCAAACACACTGCACCACACTCACTGACACACACTTCACCCAAACACATTACACCACACTCACTGACACACACTTCACCCAAACACATTGCACTACACTCACTGACACACACATCACCCAAACACATTGCACCACACTCACTGACACACTTCACCCAAACACATTGCACCACACTCACTGACACACACATCACTCAAACACATTGCACCACACTCACTGACACACATCCCCCAAACACACTGCACCACACTCACTGACACACACATCACTCAAACACATTGCACCACACTCACTGACACACACTTCACCCAAACACATTGCACCACACTCACTGACACACATCACCCAAACACATTGCACCACACTCACTGACACACTTCACCCAAACACATTGCACCACACTCACTGACACACACATCCCCCAAACACATTGCACCACACTCACTGACACACTTCACCCAAACACATTGCACCACACTCACTGACACACTTCACCCAAACACATTGCACCACACTCACTGACACATTTCACCCAAACACATTGCACCACACTCACTGACACACACATCACTCAAACACATTGCACCACACTCACTGACACACATCCCCCAAACACACTGCACCACACTCACTGACACACACATCACTCAAACACATTGCACCACACTCACTGACACACACTTCACCCAAACACATTGCACCACACTCACTGACACACATCACCCAAACACATTGCACCACACTCACTGACACACTTCACCCAAACACATTGCACCACACTCACTGACACACACATCCCCCAAACACATTGCACCACACTCACTGACACACTTCACCCAAACACATTGCACCACACTCACTGACACACTTCACCCAAACACATTGCACCACACTCACTGACACATTTCACCCAAACACATTGCACCACACTCACTGACACACTTCACCCAAACACATTGCACCACACTCACTGACACACACATCACCCAAACACATTGCACCACACTCACTGACACACACATCACCCAAACACATTGCACCACACTCACTGACACACACATCACCCAAACACATTGCACCACACTCACTGACACACTTCACCCAAACACATTGCACCAAACTCACTGACACACATCACCCAAACACATTGCACCACATTCACTGACACACTTCACCCAAACACATTGCACCACACTCACTGACACACTTCACCCAAACACATTGCACCACACTCACTGACACACATCACCCAAACACATTGCACCACACTCACTGACACACATCACCCAAACACATTGCACCACACTCACTGACACACACATCACCCAAACACATTGCACCACACTCACTGACACACTTCACCCAAACACATTGCACCACACTCACTGACACACTTCACCCAAACATATTGCTCCACACTCACTGACACACTTCACCCAAACACATTGCACTACACTCACTGACACACACATCACCCAAACACATTGCACCACACTCACTGACACACATCACCCAAACACATTGCACTACACTCACTGACACACACATCACCCAAACACATTGCACCGCACTCACTGACACACTGCACTCAAACACATTGCACCACACTCACGGACACACACATCACCCAAACACATTGCACCACACTCACTGACAAACTTCACCCAAACACATTGCACCACACTCACTGAAACACATCACCCAAACACATTGCACCACACTCACTGACACACATCACCCAAACACATTGCACCACACTCACTGACACACTTCACCCAAACACATTGCACCACACTCACGGACACACACATCACTCAAACACATTGCACCACACTCACTGACACACTTCACCCAAACACATTGCACCACACTCACTGAAACACATCCCCCAAACACATTGCACCACACTCACTGACACACTTCACCCAAACACATTGCACCACACTCACTGACACACACATCACCCAAACACATTGCACCACACTCACTGACACACTTCACCCAAACACATTGCACCACACTCACTGACACACATCACCCAAACACATTGCACCACACTCACTGACACACATCCCCCAAACACATTGCACCACACTCACTGACACACACATCACCCAAACACATTGCACTACACTCACTGACACACTTCACCCAAACACATTGCACCACACTCACTGACACACTTCACCCAAACACATTGCACCACACTCACTGACACACACTTCACCCAAACACATTGCACCACACTCACTGACACACACATCACCCAAACACATTGCACCACACTCACTGACACACTTCACCCAAACACATTGCACCACACTCACTGAAACACACATCACCCAAACACATTGCACCACACTCACTGACACACATCACCCAAACACATTGCACCACACTCACTGACACAGACATCACCCAAACACATTGCACCACACTCACTGACACACATCACCCAAACACATTGCACCACACTCACTGACACACATCACCCAAACACATTGCACCACACTCACTGACACACTTCACCCAAACACATTGCACCACACTCACTGACACACATCACCCAAACACACTGCACCACACTCACTGACACACATCACCCAAACACATTGCACCACACTCACTGACACACACATCACTCAAACACATTGCACCACACTCACTGACACACATTCCCCAAACACACTGCACCACACTCACTGACACACACATCACTCAAACACATTGCACCACACTCACTGACACACACTTCACCCAAACACATTGCACCACACTCACTGACACACTTCACCCAAACATATTGCACCACACTCACTGACACACACATCCCCCAAACACATTGCACCACGCTCACTGACACACTTCACCCAAACATATTGCACCACACTCACTAACACACTTCACCCAAACACATTGCACCACACTCACTGACACACACATCCCCCAAACACATTGCACCACACTCACTGACACACTTCACCCAAACACATTGCACCACACTCACTGACAAACACATCACCCAAACACATTGCACCACACTCACTGACACACTTCACCCAAACACATTGCACCACACTCACTGACACACACATCCCCCAAACACATTGCACCACACTCACTGACACACTGCACTCAAACACATTGCACCACACTCACGGACACACACATCACCCAAACACATTGCACCACACTCACTGACACACTTCACCCAAACACATTGCACCACACTCACTGAAACACATCACCCAAATACATTGCACCACACTCACTGACACACATCACCCAAACACATTGCACCACACTCACTGACACACATCACCCAAAAACATTGCACCACACTCACTGACACACATCACCCAAACACAATGCACCATACTCACTGACACACATCACACAAACACATTGCACCACACTCACTGACACACATCACCCAAACACATTGCACCACACTCACGGACACACACATCACCCAAACACATTGCACCACACTCACTGACACACTTCACCCAAACACATTGCACCACACTCACTGATACACTTCACCCAAACACATTGCACAACACTCACTGACACAGACATCACCCAAACACATTGCACCACACTCACTGACACACACATCACCCAAACACATTGCACCACACTCACTGACACACTTCACCCAAACACATTGCACCACACTCACTGACACACTTCACCCAAACACATTGCACCACACTCACTGACACACACATCACCCAAACACATTGCACCACACTCACTGACACACTTCAGCCAAACACATTGCACCACACTCACTGACACACTTCACCCAAACACATTGCACCACACTCACTGACACACTTCACCCAAACACATTGCACCACACTCGCTGACACACATCACCCAAACACATTGCACCACACTCACTGACACACACATCACCCAAACACATTGCTGCACACTCACTGACACACACATCACCCAAACACATTGCACCACACTCACTGACACACACTTCACCCAAACACATTGCACCACACTCACTGACACACTGCACACAAACACATTGCACCACACTCACTGACACACACTTCACCCAAACACATTGCACCACACTCACTGACACACACAACACCCAAACACATTGCACCACACTCACTGACACACACATCACCCAAACACATTGCACCACACTCACTGACACACATCACCCAAACACATTGCACCACAGTCACTGACACACTTCACCCAAACACATTGCACCACACTCACTGACACACACATCACCCAAACACATTGCACCACACTCACTGACACACTTCACCCAAACACATTGCACCACACTCACTGACACACTTCACCCAAACACATTGCACCACACTCACTGACAGACTTCAGCCGAACACATTGCACCACACTCACTGACACACACATCACCCAAACACATTGCACCACACTCACTGACACACTTCACCCAAACACATTGCACCACACTCACTGACACACTTCACCCAAACACATTACACCACACTCACTGAGACACACATCACCCAAACACATTGTACCACACTCACTGACACACTTCACCCAAACACATTGCACCACACTCACTGACACACACTTCACCCAAACACATTACACCACACTCACTGACACACACTTCACCCAAACACATTGCACCACACTCACTGACACACATCACCCAAACACACTGCACCACACTCACTGACACACATCACCCAAACACATTGCACCACACTCACTGACACACACATCACTCAAACACATTGCACCACACTCACTGAGACACACATCACCCAAACACATTGTACCACACTCACTGACACACTTCACCCAAACACATTGCACCACACTCACTGACACACACTTCACCCAAACACATTACACCACACTCACTGACACACACTTCACCCAAACACATTGCACCTCACTCACTGACACACATCACCCAAACACACTGCACCACACTCACTGACACACATCACCCAAACACATTGCACCATACTCACTGACACACACATCACTCAAACACATTGCACCACACTCACTGACACACATCCCCCAAACACACTGCACCACACTCACTGACACACACATCACTCAAACACATTGCACCACACTCACTGACACACACATCACTCAAACACATTGCACCACACTCACTGACACACTTCACCCAAACATATTGCACCACACTCACTGACACACACATCACCCAAACACATTGCACCACACTCACTGACACACACTTCACCCAAACACATTGCACCACACTCACTGACACACTGCACACAAACACATTGCACCACACTCACTGACACACACTTCACCCAAACACATTGCACCACACTCACTGACACACACAACACCCAAACACATTGCACCACACTCACTGACACACACTTCACCCAAACACATTGCACCACACTCACTGACACACACATCACCCAAACACATTGCACCACACTCACTGACACACATCACCCAAACACATTGCACCACAGTCACTGACACACTTCACCCAAACACATTGCACCACACTCACTGACACACACATCACCCAAACACATTGCACCACACTCACTGACACACTTCACCCAAACACATTGCACCACACTCACTGACACACTTCACCCAAACACATTGCACCACACTCACTGACAGACTTCAGCCGAACACATTGCACCACACTCACTGACACACACATCACCCAAACACATTGCACCACACTCACTGACACACTTCACCCAAACACATTGCACCACACTCACTGACACACACTTCACCCAAACACATTACACCACACTCACTGACACACACTTCACCCAAACACACTGCACCACACTCACTGACACACATCACCCAAACACATTGCACCACACTCACTGACACACATCACCCAAACACATTGTACCACACTCACTGACACACTTCACCCAAACACATTGCACCACACTCACTGACACACACTTCACCCAAACACATTGCACCACACTCACTGACACACACTTCACCCAAACACATTGCACCACACTCACTGACACACATCACCCAAACACATTGCACCACACTCACTGACACACTTCACCCAAACATATTGCACCACACTCACTAACACACTTCACCCAAACACATTGCACCACACTCACTGACACACACATCCCCCAAACACATTGCACCACACTCACTGACACACTTCACCCAAACACATTGCACCACACTCACTGACACACATCACCCAAACACATTACACCACATTCACTGACACACTTCACCCAAACACATTGCACCACACTCACTGACACACTTCACCCAAACACATTGCACCACATTCACTGACACACATCACCCAAACACATTGCACCACACTCACTGACACACATCACCCAAACACATTGCACCACACTCACTGACACACACTTCACCCAAACACATTGCACCACACTCACTGACACACTTCACCCAAACATATTGCACCACCCTCACTGACACACACATCCCCCAAACACATTGCACCACACTCACTGACACACTTCACCCAAACATATTGCACCACACTCACTAACACACTTCACCCAAACACATTGCACCACACTCACTGACACACACATCCCCCAAACACATTGCACCACACTCACTGACACACTTCACCCAAACACATTGCACCACACTCACTGACACACACATCACCCAAACACATTGCACCACACTCACTGACACACTTCACCCAAACACATTGCACCACACTCACTGACACACATCACCCAAACACATTACACCACATTCACTGACACACTTCACCCAAACACATTGCACCACACTCACTGACACACTTCACCCAAACACATTGCACCACACTCACTGACACACATCACCCAAACACATTGCACCACACTCACTGACACACACATCACCCAAACACATTGCACCACACTCACTGACACACTTCACCCAAACACATTGCACCACACTCACTGACACACTTCTCCCAAACATATTGCACCACACTCACTGACACATTTCACCCAAACACATTGCACTACACTCACTGACACACACATCACCCAAACACATTGCACCACACTCACTGACACACACTTCACCCAAACACATTGCACCACACTCACTGACACACACAACACCCAAACACATTGCACCACACTCACTGACACGCACTTCACCCAAACACATTGCACCACACTCACTGACACACACATCACCCAAACACATTGCACCACACTCACTGACACACATCACCCAAACACATTGCACCACAGTCACTGACACACTTCACCCAAACACATTGCACCACACTCACTGACACACACATCACCCAAACACATTGCACCACACTCACTGACACACTTCACCCAAACACATTGCACCACACACACTGACACACTTCAGCCAAACACATTGCACCACACTCACTGACACACATCACCCAAACACATTGCACTACACTCACTGAC
Organism: Squalus acanthias; assembly: GCA_030390025.1. Classification (NCBI taxonomy): domain Eukaryota; kingdom Metazoa; phylum Chordata; class Chondrichthyes; order Squaliformes; family Squalidae; genus Squalus; species Squalus acanthias. Next base: position 11,489 of record JASTWF010001752.1, read on the forward strand.
ACACACATCACCCAAACACATTGCACCACACTCACTGACACACTTCACCCAAACACATTGCACCACACTCACTGAGACACACATCACCCAAACACATTGCACCACACTCACTGACACACTTCACCCAAACACATTACACCACACTCACTGAGACACACATCACCCAAACACATTGCACCACACTCACTGACACACTTCACCCAAACACATTGCACCACACTCACTGAGACACACATCACCCAAACACATTGTACCACACTCACTGACACACTTCACCCAAACACATTGCACCACACTCACTGACACACACTTCACCCAAACACATTGCACCACACTCACTGACACACACTTCACCCAAACACATTGCACCACACTCACTGACACACACATCACCCAAACACATTGCACCACACTCACTGACACACATCACCCAAACACATTGCACCACAGTCACTGACACACTTCACCCAAACACATTGCACCACACTCACTGACACACACATCACCCAAACACATTGCACCACACTCACTGACACACTTCACCCAAACACATTGCACCACACTCACTGACACACTTCACCCAAACACATTGCACCACACTCACTGACAGACTTCAGCCGAACACATTGCACCACACTCACTGACACACACATCACCCAAACACATTGCACCACACTCACTGACACACTTCACCCAAACACATTGCACCACACTCACTGACACACACTTCACCCAAACACATTACACCACACTCACTGACACACACTTCACCCAAACACATTGCACCACACTCACTGACACACATCACCCAAACACACTGCACCACACTCACTGACACACATCACCCAAACACATTGCACCACACTCACTGACACACACATCACTCAAACACATTGCACCACACTCACTGAGACACACATCACCCAAACACATTGTACCACACTCACTGACACACTTCACCCAAACACATTGCACCACACTCACTGACACACACTTCACCCAAACACATTGCACCACACTCACTGACACACACTTCACCCAAACACATTGCACCACACTCACTGACACACATCACCCAAACACATTGCACCACACTCACTGACACACTTCACCCAAACATATTGCACCACACTCACTAACACACTTCACCCAAACACATTGCACCACACTCACTGACACACACATCCCCCAAACACATTGCACCACACTCACTGACACACTTCACCCAAACACATTGCACCACACTCACTGACACACATCACCCAAACACATTACACCACATTCACTGACACACTTCACCCAAACACATTGCACCACACTCACTGACACACTTCACCCAAACACATTGCACCACATTCACTGACACACATCACCCAAACACATTGCACCACACTCACTGACACACACTTCACCCAAACACATTGCACCACACTCACTGACACACTTCACCCAAACATATTGCACCACACTCACTGACACACACATCCCCCAAACACATTGCACCACACTCACTGACACACTTCACCCAAACATATTGCACCACACTCACTGACACACACATCACCCAAACACATTGCACCACACTCACTGACACACACATCACCCAAACACATTGCACCACACTCACTAACACACTTCACCCAAACACATTGCACCACACTCACTGACACACACATCCCCCAAACACATTGCACCACACTCACTGACACACTTCACCCAAACACATTGCACCACACTCACTGACACACACATCACCCAAACACATTGCACCACACTCACTGACACACTTCACCCAAACACATTGCACCACACTCACTGACACACATCACCCAAACACATTACACCACATTCACTGACACACTTCACCCAAACACATTGCACCACACTCACTGACACACTTCACCCAAACACATTGCACCACACTCACTGACACACATCACCCAAACACATTGCACCACACTCACTGACACACATCACCCAAACACATTGCACCACACTCACTGACACACACATCACCCAAACACATTGCACCACACTCACTGACACACTTCACCCAAACACATTGCACCACACTCACTGACACACTTCTCCCAAACATATTGCACCACACTCACTGACACATTTCACCCAAACACATTGCACTACACTCACTGACACACACATCACCCAAACACATTGCACCACACTCACTGACACACACATCACCCAAACACATTGCACCACACTCACTGACACACTGCACACAAACACATTGTACCACACTCACTGACACACACTTCACCCAAACACATTGCACCACACTCACTGACACACACAACACCCAAACACATTGCACCACACTCACTGACACGCACTTCACCCAAACACATTGCACCACACTCACTGACACACACATCACCCAAACACATTGCACCACACTCACTGACACACATCACCCAAACACATTGCACCACAGTCACTGACACACTTCACCCAAACACATTGCACCACACTCACTGACACACACATCACCCAAACACATTGCACCACACTCACTGACACACTTCACCCAAACACATTGCACCACACACACTGACACACTTCAGCCAAACACATTGCACCACACTCACTGACACACATCACCCAAACACATTGCACTACACTCACTGACACACACATCACCCAAACACATTGCACCACACTCACTGACAGACTTCACCCAAACACATTGCACCACACTCACTGACACACTTCACCCAAACACATTACACCACACTCACTGAGACACACATCACCCAAACACATTGCACCACACTCACTGACACACTTCACCCAAACACATTGCACCACACTCACTGAGACACACATCACCCAAACACATTGTACCACACTCACTGACACACTTCACCCAAACACATTGCACCACACTCACTGACACACACTTCACCCAAACACATTACACCACACTCACTGACACACACTTCACCCAAACACATTGCACCACACTCACTGACACACATCACCCAAACACACTGCACCATACTCACTGACACACATCACCCAAACACATTGCACCACACTCACTGACACACACTGCACGCAAACACATTGCACCACACTCACTGACACACATCCCCCAAACACACTGCACCACACTCACTGACACACACATCACTCAAACACATTGCACCACACTCACTGACACACACTTCACCCAAACACATTGCACCACACTCACTGACACACATCACCCAAACACATTGCACCACACTCACTGACACACATCACCCAAACACATTGCACCACATTCACTGACACACTGCACCCAAACACATTGCACCACACTCACTGACACACTTCACCCAAACACATTGCACCACACTTACTGACACACATCACCCAAACACATTGCACCACACTCACTGACACACCTCACCCAAACACATTGCACCACACTCACTGACACACACATCACCCAAACACATTGCACCAAACTCACTGACACACTTCACCCAAACACATTGCACCACACTCACTGACACACTTCACCCAAACATATTGCACCACGCTCACTGACACACTTCACCCAAACACATTGCACTACACTCACTGACACACACATCACCCAAACACATTGCACCACACTCACTGACACGCATCACCCAAACACATTGCACTACACTCACTGACACACACATCACCCAAACACATTGCACCACACTCACCGAGACACTGCACTCAAACACATTGCACCACACTCACGGACACACACATCACCCAAGCACATTGCACCACACTCACTGACACACTTCACCCAAACACATTGCACCACACTCACTGACACACATCACCCAAACACATTGCACCACACTCACTGACACACATCACCCAAACACATTGCACCATACTCACTGACACACATCACCCAAACACATTGCACCACACTCACTGACACACATCACCCAAACACATTGCACCACACTCACGGTCACACACATCACCCAAACACATTGCACCATACTCACTGACACACATCACCCAAACACATTGCACCACACTCACGGTCACACACATCACCCAAACACATTGCACCATACTCACTGACACACATCACCCAACCACATTGCACCACACTCACGGACACACACATCACCCAAACACATTGCACCACACTCACTGACACACTTCACCCAAACACATTGCACCACACTCACTGACACACACTTCACCCAAACACATTGCACCACACTCACTGACACACACAACACCCAAACACATTGCACCACACTCACTGACACACACTTCACCCAAACACATTGCACCACACTCACTGACACACACATCACCCAAACACATTGCACCACACTCACTGACACCCATCACCCAAACACATTGCACCACAGTCACTGACACACTTCACCCAAACACATTGCACCACACTCACTGACACACACATCACCCAAACACATTGCACCACACTCACTGACACACTTCACCCAAACACATTGCACCACACTCACTGACACACTTCAGCCAAACACATTGCACCACACTCACTGACACACATCACCCAAACACATTGCACCACACTCACTGACACACACATCACCCAAACACATTGCACCACACTCACTGACACACTTCACCCAAACACATTGCACCACACTCACTGAGACACACATCACCCAAACACATTGCACCACACTCACTGACACACTTCACCCAAACACATTACACCACACTCACTGAGACACACATCACCCAAACACATTTCACCACACTCACTGACACACTTCACCCAAACACATTGCACCACACTCACTGACACACTTCACCCAAACACATTGCACCACACTCACTGACACACACTTCACCCAAACACATTACACCACACTCACTGACACACACTTCACCCAAACACATTGCACCACACTCACTGACACACATCACCCAAACACACTGCACCACACTCACTGACACACATCACCCAAACACATTGCACCACACTCACTGACACACACATCACTCAAACACATTGCACCACACTCACTGACACACATCCCCCAAACACACTGCACCACACTCACTGACACACACATCACTCAAACACATTGCACCACACTCACTGACACACACTTCACCCAAACACATTGCACCACACTCACTGACAAACATCACCCAAACACATTGCACCACACTCACTGACACACTTCACCCAAACACATTGCACCACACTCACTGACACACTTCACCCAAACACATTGCACCACACTCACTGACACACTTCACCCAAACACATTGCACCACACTCACTGACACACACATCCCCCAAACACATTGCACCACACTCACTGACACACTTCACCCAAACACATTGCACCACACTCACTGACACACATCCCCCAACCACATTGCTCCACACTCACTGACACACACATCACCCAAACACATTGCACCACACTCACTGACACACTTCACCCAAACACATTGCACCACACTCACTGACACACTTCACCCAAACATATTGCACCACACTCACTGACACACTTCACCCAAACACATTGCACCACACTCACTGACACACACATCACCCAAACACATTGCACCACACTCACTGACACACATCACCCAAACACATTGCACTACACTCACTGACACACACATCACCCAAACACATTGCACCACACTCACTGACACACTGCACTCAAACACATTGCACCACACTCACTGACACACTTCACCCAAACATATTGCACCACGCTCACTGACACACTTCGCCCAAACACATTGCACGACACTCACTGACACACACATCACCCAAACACATTGCACCACACTCACTGACACACATCACCCAAACACATTGCACTACACACACTGACACACACATCACCCAAACACATTGCACCACACTCACTGAAACACTGCACTCAAACACATTGCACCACACTCACGGACACACACATCACCCAAGCACATTGCACCACACTCACTGACACACTTCACCCAAACACATTGCACCACACTCACTGACACACATCACCCAAACACATTGCACCACACTCACTGACACACTTCACCCAAACACATTGCACCATACTCACTGACACACATCACCCAAACACATTGCACCACACTCACTGACACACATCACCCAAACACATTGCACCACACTCACGGACACACACATCACCCAAACACATTGCACCATACTCACTGACACACTTCACCCAAACACATTGCACCACACTCACTGACACACATCACCCAAACACATTGCACCACACTCACTGACACACTTCACCCAAACACATTGCACCACACTCACTGACACACTTCACCCAAACACATTGCACCACACTCACTGACACACACATCACCCAAACACATTGCACCACACTCACTGACACACTTCAGCCAAACACATTGCACCACACTCACTGACACACTTCACCCAAACACATTGCACCACACTCACTGACACACTTCACCCAAACACATTGCACCACACTCGCTGACACACATCACCCAAACACATTGCTGCACACTCACTGACACACACTTCACCCAAACACATTGCACCACACTCACTGACACACTGCACACAAACACATTGCACCACACTCACTGACACACACTTCACCCAAACACATTGCACCACACTCACTGACACACATCACCCAAACACATTGCACCACACTCACTGACACACACATCACCCAAACACATTGCACCACACTCACTGACACACTTCACCCAAACACATTGCACCACACTCACTGACACACATCACCCAAACACATTGCACCACACTCACTGACACACTTCACCAAACACATTGCACCACACTCACTGACACACACATCACCCAAACACATTGCACCACACTCACTGACACACTGCACTCAAACACATTGCACCACACTCACTGACACACTTCACCCAAACATATTGCACCACGCTCACTGCCACACTTCACCCAAACACATTGCACTACACTCACTGACACACACATCACCCAAACACATTGCACCACACTCACTGACACACATCACCCAAACACATTGCACTACACTCACTGACACACACATCACCCAAACACATTGCACCACACTCACTAACACACACATCACCCAAACACATTGCACCATACTCACTGACACACATCACCCAAACACATTGCACCACACTCACTGACACACATCACCCAAACACATTGCACCACACTCACGGACACACACATCACCCAAACACATTGCACCATACTCACTGACACACATCACCCAAACACATTGCACCACACTCACGGACACACACATCACCCAAACACATTGCACCACACTCACTGACACACTTCACCCAAACACATTGCACCACACTCACTGATACACTTCACCCAAACACATTGCACCACACTCACTGACACACACTTCACCCAAACACATTGCACCACACTCACTGACACACACATCACCCAAACACATTGCACCACACTCACTGACACACTTCACCCAAACACATTACACCACACTCACTGAAACACACATCACCCAAACACATTGCACCACACTCACTGACACACATCACCCAAACACATTGCACCACACTCACTGACACACTTCACCCAAACATATTGCACCACGCTCACTGACACACTTCACCCAAACACATTGCACTACACTCACTGACACACACATCACCCAAACACATTGCACCACACTCACTGACACACATCACCCAAACACATTGCACTACACACACTGACACACACATCACCCAAACACATTGCACCACACTCACTGAAACACTGCACTCAAACACATTGCACCACATTCACGGACACACACATCACCCAAGCACATTGCACCACACTCACTGACACACTTCACCCAAACACATTGCACCACACTCACTGACACACATCACCCAAACACATTGCACCACACTCACTGACACACTTCACCCAAACACATTGCACCATACTCACTGACACACATCACCCAAACACATTGCACCACACTCACTGACACACATCACCCAAACACATTGCACCACACTCACGGACACACACATCACCCAAACACATTGCACCATACTCACTGACACACTTCACCCAAACACATTGCACCACACTCACTGACACACATCACCCAAACACATTGCACCACACTCACTGACACACTTCACCCAAACACATTGCACCACACTCACTGACACACTTCACCCAAACACATTGCACCACACTCACTGACACACACATCACCCAAACACATTGCACCACACTCACTGACACACTTCAGCCAAACACATTGCACCACACTCACTGACACACTTCACCCAAACACATTGCACCACACTCACTGACACACTTCACCCAAACACATTGCACCACACTCGCTGACACACATCACCCAAACACATTGCTGCACACTCACTGACACACACTTCACCCAAACACATTGCACCACACTCGCTGACACACTGCACACAAACACATTGCACCACACTCACTGACACACATCACCCAAACACATTGCACCACACTCACTGACACACTTCACCCAAACACATTGCACCACACTCACTGACACACACATCACCCAAACACATTGCACCACACTCACTGACACACTGCACTCAAACATATTGCACCACGCTCACTGCCACACTTCACCCAAACACATTGCACTACACTCACTGACACACACATCACCCAAACACATTGCACCACACTCACTGACACACATCACCCAAACACATTGCACTACACTCACTGACACACACATCACCCAAACACATTGCACCACACTCACTAACACACACATCACCCAAACACATTGCACCATACTCACTGACACACATCACCCAAACACATTGCACCACACTCACTGACACACATCACCCAAACACATTGCAACACACTCACGGACACACACATCACCCAAACACATTGCACCATACTCACTGACACACATCACCCAAACACATTGCACTACACTCACTGACACACACATCACCCAAACACATTGCACCACACTCACTAACACACACATCACCCAAACACATTGCACCATACTCACTGACACACTTCACCCAAACACATTGCACTACACTCACTGACACACACATCACCCAAACACATTGCACCACACTCACTGACACACATCACCCAAACACATTGCACTACACTCACTGACACACACAACACCCAAACACATTGCACCACACTCTCTGAAACACTGCACTCAAACACATTGCACCACACTCACGGACACACACATCACCCAAGCACATTGCACCACACTCACTGACACACTTCACCCAAACACATTACACCACACTCACTGACACACATCACCCAAACACATTGCACCACACTCACTGACACACATCACCCAAACACATTGCACCACACTCACGGACACACACATCACCCAAACACATTGCACCATACTCACTGACACACATCACCCAAACACATTGCACCACACTCACGGACACACACATCACCCAAACACATTGCACCACACTCACTGACACACTTCACCCAAACACATTGCACCACACTCACTGACACACATCACCCAAACACATTGCACCACACTCACTGACACACATCACCCAAACACATTGCACCACACTCACTGACACACATCACCCAAACACATTGCACCACACTCACTGACACACATCACCCAAACACATTGCACTACACACACTGACACACACATCACCCAAACACATTGCACCACACTCACTGAAACACTGCACTCAAACACATTGCACCACACTCACGGACACACACATCACCCAAGCACATTGCACCACACTCACTGACACACTTCACCCAAACACATTGCACCACACTCACTGACACACATCACCCAAACACATTGCACCACACTCACTGACACACTTCACCCAAACACATTGCACCATACTCACTGACACACATCACCCAAACACATTGCACCACACTCACTGACACACATCACCCAAACACATTGCACCACACTCACGGACACACACATCACCCAAACACATTGCACCATACTCACTGACACACTTCACCCAAACACATTGCACCACACTCACTGACACACATCACCCAAACACATTGCACCACACTCACTGACACACTTCACCCAAACACATTGCACCACACTCACTGACACACACATCACCCAAACACATTGCACCACACTCACTGACACACTTCAGCCAAACACATTGCACCACACTCACTGACACACTTCACCCAAACACATTGCACCACACTCACTGACACACTTCACCCAAACACATTGCACCACACTCGCTGACACACTGCACACAAACACATTGCACCACACTCACTGACACACACTTCACCCAAACACATTGCACCACACTCACTGACACACATCACCCAAACACATTGCACCACACTCACTGACACACACATCACCCAAACACATTGCACCACACTCACTGACACACTTCACCCAAACACATTGCACCACACTCACTGACACACATCACCCAAACACATTGCACCACACTCACTGACACACTTCACCCAAACACATTGCACCACACTCACTGACACACACATCACCCAAACACATTGCACCACACTCACTGACACACTGCACTCAAACACATTGCACCACACTCACTGACACACTTCACCCAAACATATTGCACCACGCTCACTGCCACACTTCACCCAAACACATTGCACTACACTCACTGACACACACATCACCCAAACACATTGCACCACACTCACTGACACACATCACCCAAACACATTGCACTACACTCACTGACACACACATCACCCAAAGACATTGCACCACACTCACTAACACACACATCACCCAAACACATTGCACCATACTCACTGACACACATCACCCAAACACATTGCACCACACTCACTGACACACATCACCCAAACACATTGCACCACACTCACGGACACACACATCACCCAAACACATTGCACCATACTCACTGACACACATCACCCAAACACATTGCACCACACTCACGGACACACACATCACCCAAACACATTGCACCACACTCACTGACACACTTCACCCAAACACATTGCACCACACTCACTGACACACTTCACCCAAACATATTGCACCACACTCACTGACACACTTCACCCAAACACATTGCACCACACTCACTGACACACACATCACCCAAACACATTGCACCACACTCACTGACACACATCACCCAAACACATTGCACTACACTCACTGACACACACATCACCCAAACACATTGCACCACACTCACTGACACACTGCACTCAAACACATTGCACCACACTCACTGACACACTTCACCCAAACATATTGCACCACGCTCACTGACACACTTCACCCAAACACATTGCACGACACTCACTGACACACACATCACCCAAACACATTGCACCACACTCACTGACACACATCACCCAAACACATTGCACTACACACACTGACACACACATCACCCAAACACATTGCACCACACTCACTGAAACACTGCACTCAAACACATTGCACCACACTCACGGACACACACATCACCCAAGCACATTGCACCACACTCACTGACACACTTCACCCAAACACATTGCACCACACTCACTGACACACATCACCCAAACACATTGCACCACACTCACTGACACACTTCACCCAAACACATTGCACCATACTCACTGACACACATCACCCAAACACATTGCACCACACTCACTGACACACATCACCCAAACACATTGCACCACACTCACGGACACACACATCACCCAAACACATTGCACCATACTCACTGACACACTTCACCCAAACACATTGCACCACACTCACTGACACACATCACCCAAACACATTGCACCACACTCACTGACACACTTCACCCAAACACATTGCACCACACTCACTGACACACTTCACCCAAACACATTGCACCACACTCACTGACACACACATCACCCAAACACATTGCACCACACTCACTGACACACTTCAGCCAAACACATTGCACCACACTCACTGACACACTTCACCCAAACACATTGCACCACACTCACTGACACACTTCACCCAAACACATTGCACCACACTCGCTGACACACATCACCCAAACACATTGCTGCACACTCACTGACACACACTTCACCCAAACACATTGCACCACACTCACTGACACACTGCACACAAACACATTGCACCACACTCACTGACACACACTTCACCCAAACACATTGCACCACACTCACTGACACACATCACCCAAACACATTGCACCACACTCACTGACACACTTCACCCAAACACATTGCACCACACTCACTGACACACATCACCCAAACACATTGCACCACACTCACTGACACACTTCACCCAAACACATTGCACCACACTCACTGACACACACATCACCCAAACACATTGCACCACACTCACTGACACACTGCACTCAAACACATTGCACCACACTCACTGACACACTTCACCCAAACATATTGCACCACGCTCACTGCCACACTTCACCCAAACACATTGCACTACACTCACTGACACACACATCACCCAAACACATTGCACCACACTCACTGACACACATCACCCAAACACATTGCACTACACTCACTGACACACACATCACCCAAACACATTGCACCACACTCACTAACACACACATCACCCAAACACATTGCACCACACTCACTGACACACATCACCCAAACACATTGCACCACACTCACTGACACACATCACCCAAACACATTGCACCACACTCACGGACACACACATCACCCAAACACATTGCACCATACTCACTGACACACATCACCCAAACACATTGCACCACACTCACGGACACACACATCACCCAAACACATTGCACCACACTCACTGACACACTTCACCCAAACACATTGCACCACACTCACTGATACACTTCACCCAAACACATTGCACCACACTCACTGACACACACTTCACCCAAACACATTGCACCACACTCACTGACACACACATCACCCAAACACATTGCACCACACTCACTGGCACACTTCACCCAAACACATTGCACCACACTCACTGACACACTTCACCCAAACACATTGCACTACACTCACTGACACACACATCACCCAAACACATTGCACCACACTCACTGACACACATCACCCAAACACATTGCACTACACTCACTGACACACACATCACCCAAACACATTGCACCACACTCTCTGAAACACTGCACTCAAACACATTGCACCACACTCACGGACACACACATCACCCAAGCACATTGCACCACACTCACTGACACACTTCACCCAAACACATTACACCACACTCACTGACACACATCACCCAAACACATTGCACCACACTCACTGACACACTTCACCCAAACACATTGCACCATACTCACTGACACACATCACCCAAACACATTGCACCACACTCACTGACACACATCACCCAAACACATTGCACCACACTCACGGACACACACATCACCCAAACACATTGCACCATACTCACTGACACACATCACCCAAACACATTGCACCACACTCACGGACACACACATCACCCAAACACATTGCACCACACTCACTGACACACTTCACCCAAACACATTGCACCACACTCACTGACACACATCACCCAAACACATTGCACCACACTCACTGACACACACTTCACCCAAACACATTGCACCACACTCACTGACACACACATCACCCAAACACATTGCACCACACTCACTGACACACTTCACCCAAACACATTGCACCACACTCACTGAAACACACATCACCCAAACACATTGCACCACACTCGCTGACACACATCACCCAAACACATTGCTGCACACTCACTGACACACACTTCACCCAAACACATTGCACCACACTCACTGACACACTGCACACAAACACATTGCACCACACTCACTGACACACACTTCACCCAAACACATTGCACCACACTCACTGACACACATCACCCAAACACATTGCACCACAGTCACTGACACACTTCACCCAAACACATTGCACCACACTCACTGACACACACATCACCCAAACACATTGCACCACACTCACTGACACACTTCACCCAAACACATTGCACCACACTCACTGACACACTTCAGCCAAACACATTGCACCACACTCACTGACACACATCACCCAAACACATTGCACCACACTCACTGACACACTTCACCCAAACACATTGCACCACACTCACTGACACACACATCACCCAAACACATTGCACCACACTCACTGACACACTGCACTCAAACACATTGCACCACACTCACTGACACACTTCACCCAAACATATTGCACCACGCTCACTGCCACACTTCAGCCAAACACATTGCACCACACTCACTGACACACATCACCCAAACACATTGCACCACACTCACTGACACACTTCACCCAAACACATTGCACCACACTCACTGACACACATCACCCAAACACATTGCTCCACACTCACTGACACACACATCACCCAAACACATTGCACCACACTCACTGACACACTGCACCCAAACACATTGCACCACACTCACTGACACACACATCACCCAAACACATTGCACCAAACTCACTGACACACTTCACCCAAACACATTGCACCACACTCACTGACACACATCACCCAAACACATTGCACCGCAGTCACTGACACACTTCACCCAAACACATTGCACCACACTCACTGACACACTTCACCCAAACACATTGCACCACACTCACTGACACACTTCACCCAAACACATTGCACCACACTCACTGACACACTTCACCCAAACACATTGCACCACACTCACTGACACACTTCACCCAAACACATTGCACCACACTCACTGACACACATCCCCCAAACACATTGCACCACACTCACTGACACACACATCACCCAAACACATTGCACCACACTCACTGACACACATCCCCCAAACACATTGCACCACACTCACTGACACACTTCACCCAAACACATTGCACCACACTCACTGACACACATCCCCCAAACACATTGCACCACACTCACTGACACACACATCACCCAAACACATTGCACCACACTCACTGACACACTGCACACAAACACATTGCACCACACTCAATGACACACCTTTCACCCAAACACATTACACCACACTCACTGACACACATCACCCAAACACATTGCACCACACTCACTGTCACACACTTCACCCAAACACATTGCACCACACTCACTGACACACATCACCCAAACACATTGCACCACACTCACTGTCACACACTTCACCCAAACACATTGCACCGCACTGACTGACACACACATCACCCAAACACATTGCACCACACTCACTGACACACACATCACCCAAACACATTGCACCACACTCACTGACACACATCTCCCAAACACATTGCACCACACTCACTGACACACTTCACCCAAACACATTGCTCCACACTCACTGACACACACTTCACCCAAACACATTGCACCACACTCACTGACACACGTCACCCAAACACATTGCACCACACTCACTGACACACTTCACCCAAACACATTGCACCACACTCACTGACACACTTCAGCCAAACACATTGCACCACACTCACTGACACACACTTCACCCAAACACATTGCACCACACTCACTGACACACTTCACCCAAACACATTGCACCACACTCACTGACACACTTCACCCAAACACATTGCACCACACTCACTGACACACTTCACCCAAACACATTGAACCACACTCACTGACACACTTCACCCAAACACATTGCCCCACACTCACTGACGCACTTCACCCAAACACATTGCACCATACTCACTGACACACTTCACCCAAACACATTGCACCACACTCACTGACACACTTCACCCAAACACATTGCACCACACTCACTGACACACACTTCACCCAAACACATTGCACCACACTCACTGACACACATCACCCAAACACATTGCACCACACTCACTGACACACTTCACCCAAACACATTGCACCACACTCACTGACACACATCACCCAAACACATTGCTCCACACTCACTGACACACATCACCCAAACACATTGCACCACACTCACTGACACACTTCACCCAAACACATTGCACCACACTCACTGACACACATCACCCAAACACATTGCACCACACTCACTGACACACATCACCCAAACACATTGCACCACACTCACTGACACACTTCACCCAAACACATTGCACCACACTCACTGACACACATCACCCAAACACATTGCACCACACTCACTGACACACATCACCCAAACACATTGCACCACACTCACTGACACACACTTCACCCAAACACATTGCACCACACTCACTGACACACACTTCACCCAAACACATTGCACCACACTCACTGACACACTTCACCCAAACACATTGCACCACACTCACTGACACACTTCACTTTCTCTTGCAGGCAAAGGTGGCTCATAACAGGAGAGAGCAACGGCAGATGGGAGGTGGCCAAGCCGCAATACAGAACCCCACCGACCTTGGGGAATCGGTGCTTGACATTATTGGAGTGGCAGCAACAGAATCCGTGGCCATCGAAGAAGTTGATACCCTTGCTGATAATGACGGTACAGTCATACCTAAATCTTCTTCTCACACGCACGTCCCCCTCCTCCCACAATCTCTTCTAACTTACAGACTGCTGAATGTGTAGGCATGGGTATCTTGATTACCCCCCCCCCCCACCACCCACCCTTCCCCACTATCCGACCCTTGTGCCTTTCTGCTTTCAGATACCCAAGAACTGCCAGCAGGCCAGCCTGTCCGTGAATTGTGGGGGAGAGTGATGGAGGAGAAGAAGTCACATCAGCACTGTATCTGACACTGGCAGGCACCAGCTCAGAAAATGGCACTGCACGAAATTCAGAGGGTAGGATAAAGGCGGGATCTGTACATGGTGAGGCACTGGGTACGAATGTGTTGCAGCAAGGCCAGGGGAAAGGGTCGCTCGGGTGCCAGGAGGGCGAGTTCGTGCACGAGTTCTGCTCCACAGGACTCAGATGATGACCTCGATGGGGCGGCCTTTAGAAGCAGGGTGATGGGCATGCACACGGAAATGCTAGGTGCAATGGCAAGCCTTACCAGAGAGCCTCTTGTCAGTGTCAAGGAGCATGGAGGAGTCCGGCTCCAACATTGGACGGGGCTTTGCGCAGTCCTTGAAGCCCATGATTTCCAGGATGGAAGTGATGGACAACTCCAGGAGAGACATTGTGGACCCAGCCATGGTGCTGGGCATGATGGGCGATGAAGCGGCTTCTATTGCAGGACAGGCGGAAGCGACCCAACGTCTCACTGCTGCGGTGGAAGCTCAGACTGCTGCCATCGTCACTGATTTACGAGTCTCAATAGGGGCTTGCAGGGTGTCACAGCAGGCCAGCAATCCGCCCTCCAACAGATTGCTAGGAATGCTCAGGCCTCCCCCGGGGGAGTGGCAATGGGTCAGTGGAGCAGGAACCTGCTGTCCTCTCTCAGGATGACAGCATTCCTACTCCCATCACTGCAACTCAGCCATTGCCCTTGCCGCTGCCTATCAGCCAGCCAGCCCAGACTGCTGCCACTCATGCTGAGGTGGTGCAGTCTACAGGTGGTCGAGGTCATCCTACAAGATCATCTGTAGTCTCCCCCACTGAAAGTCAGCAGCCTTCCACCAGCCATGCTGCAGCCACTGGGGGAGCACTGCGTAGGAGCACTAGAGTAGGTAAAGGCACATGAACAACAGGCACTAAGGGAATGCACAAGCGTCATTAGTTGATAGTCATTTTGATTGCATTCGGATAAATTTATAATGTTTGTTTGGAATGTGTGTTTTATGGTTTCTCTCATTTCAGCTTTGTGCCGAGGACGACGCTGTGAAGTTCCGTGGCAGAGGGATGGTACGATGGGGAAGTGGTGAGCAATGGGGGATCTGGGGTTTCATTCACTGGAATCGGAGTCTGATGAGGCGTTCACGGACAGCCCGTCGGGAACGGGGATTTGCTGCCTGCCTCCTTCCTCCCTCCACTTTCTCCTCCTCCTCGTCCTCTCCCTCCTCCTCCCCCTCAGGTGGTCTTGCAATCCCTGGTGGCAAGGGCTGCACCCTCATGATGTCCAAGTTGTGGAGCATGCAGCAGACCACCACGAAATGGGACACCCGCTCCGGCGAGTACTGGAGGGCTCCTCCCGAGCGATCACGGCAGCGGAACCATTGCTTGCGCACCCCGATGGTCTGCTCGATGATATTCCTGGTGGCAGCATGGCTGTCATTATATGAGTGCTGGGCACGAGTGGTGTGGAGGAGAGTCACCAGCCAGGTGCAGAGCGGTTAGCCCTTGTTTCCGAGCAGCCACCCTCAGGTTTGACGTGGTGGCTGGAAGATTGCTTGCACACCGGACTGGCGCAGGCTGAAGGCATCATGACTGCTGCCAGGATAGCGGGTATTCACCATCATGATGCGTTGGGCATGGTCGCACAACAACTGCAGTGAGTGGTAGCCTTTGCGGTTATGGAACATCTCAGGAATGATATACAGCACCTGCAAAGCTGCATATGTGCTGTCGATGGCGCCCTGCACCATGGGGAAGCCCGCTATCCTGGAAAAGCCTTGTGTGCACTCATCCTGCTTCTCTCTGTTGAGAGAGAAAATAATGAAGCCCCTTCTCCTGGAGTAGAGAGCCTCTATGACCTCCCGGATGCAGCGATGGACGGCGAACTGGGAGATGTTAGCTATGTCTCCTGCTGCAGACTGGAAGGATCCACTGGCGAAGAAATTGAGGGCCCTGGTGACCTTGAGGACCACTGGGAGAGCCGTGGTTGCCCTGCTCTGAGGCTGCAGGTCTGGTTGCAGGAGGTGGCAGAGTTCTGTGACCACCTCCTTGGTGAAGCGGAGCCTCCAAATACACTGCTCCTGGCTTAAATGGAGTTCGGAGAAGTGCTCCCGGAAGACCCTAGGTGGGTAAGGCCTCGTGCTGAGAGCCCTCCTCCTCCCTCTGTGAGCATCTTGTCCTCTTCTTCGCTGCCTCCTCTCCATCTCCCGAAGATACTCGAGCGTGAGGGGGACTGCCAGTGGAACCCCCATGACTGTGAGCAAATGGCGGGAGCAGAGGCTTTAAATGAGAATGAAGGCGTTCTCCACTTGCAACAACACTCTGTGACCTCAAGAACTTTAAGCAAGTTTAGAAAACTGCAAAAGTTGCGGAAACTTAGGCAGAGCCAGGAGAACTGCGAAACCCTGTCAGCTGCAGGTTGTTGATGATGATCCCTTTAAATAGCACTGCTGGGGGCTCCTATCTGCTGCTGAACACTTGGTCAGCCGGTCGTGACTAAGAGCGGGCGGTAAGTGGAGCAGCGATGTCGAAAATGGCAGATCATGCGTCAAATGAGCGTTGCACACTCATTGACGTCACAATCGGCCTCATTTCCATTTTTGTAGTGAGCGCTGGCAACGGCAATGCTGCCGACCTGCCAAAAATGGCGGCCGCCGTGTGACGCAGCGGAAGCGGGCGGAAGCAAGTCGGCCGCCATTTTTGATCAAAATGGGCCTTAATGTCCAGCGCTGAACCCCCGAATTTCTAAGCCTATATTTTCAAATTGCTGCCTGGGTGTAAACTGGCATTGTGGATTGGCCATCCATTGCAGAAATTACTTGAACTTCATTTTCAATGGAAAATTTACCCCTACATGTCTAGGGGGTGGGTAAATGATTATGGACTGCACTATGTCTGAATGCGAGGGGATGGGCTGGATGGTCTTTTGCCATCTTCTTTCTGTATAGTCATATGAATCCAGAACTACCTTTGTAATCATACAGCATGACTCTTCAGAATGGCATATAGCAACAGAAAATGTAACAAACTACATATTAAGACACCTAACCCAAACTGTTCTTCAGAATGGGCCCTTCAAATTACCAACTGGCTCAAGGGATGGAACAAGATGAAAGAGATACACAAAGCACTGGGGAACGTAAGGTAAAAAGAATCTAATTGTTGATGGATTATTCTCAGAAGATCACACAGTGAGCCTCATATATAGTGTTCACAAAGGAATTATGAAGACGCAGATATTACTACACGAGAAAGTGTGGTCCACTCCGCTCGATGGAAAATTAAGGAAGCTGTGAAAGTTTGTATGGCATGCCAGACAACTCAGGTCAAAAACAAGCAAGAACCACTTATGATATCTACACTTCCAGGGTAGCTTGCAAGAGGTCAGTGCTGATTTGGGTGAGCTTTTTCTTCTGCCAATTTCCTGCTTGTGGTTAAAGATGATTACTTGGGTTTTTCAAAACTTGACATCACAATGCCATAGCTAGACAAGATTTTTGCCATTCATGGAAGTCTGGAAGTTGTGAAGACTGATAATAGAAAGAAAGACTTGTATTTTTAAAGCGACTTTCATGACCTTGGGACGTCCCAAAGCACGTTACAGCCAAATTTTGAAGTGTAGTCACTGTTGTAATGTAGGAAATGCGGCAGCCAATTTGCGCACAGCAAGCTGCCACAAAAGCAATGTGATAACGACCAGATAATCTGTTTTAGTAATATTGGCTGAGGGATAAATATTGGCCAGGACACCGGGGAGAATTCCCCTGCTCTTCTTCAAAATAGTGCCATGGGATCTTTTACATCCACCGGAGAGAGCAGACGGGGCCTCGGTTTAACGTCTCATCCAAAAGATGGCACCTCCGACAGTGCAGCACTCCCTCAGCACTGCATCGGAGTATCAGCCTAGATTTTTGTGCTCAAGTCCCTGGAGTGGGACTCGAACCCACAACCTTCTGACTCAGAGGCGAGGGTACTACCCACTGAGCCACAGCTGACACAGTAATGGTCTATAAGTTAACAGCAAAGAATTTCAACAATCCTCAGTGTATCTTGGATTTTGTCAAAGGTGGAAAATCAAAGAAATAAGAATTATGAAAATGTATGGAAAATGATCATGGCACTCCGCCCACGAGCAGAGGGAAAGCACCCACTGGAGCCTATTCAATAGGGATGAGGGGGGGGGTTACACAAAGGAGCAGAACAAAGATTTTGGACAAATCAAAAATGACTAATTTAGAAGATAAACAGAGAAAAAGATGATGGAATATGCTGATAAACAAAGTCAAATTCAAATGTGAGGTCAGAGGAGAAGACAAAGCTGCTGTGAAAAACTATGAGCAAAGAAAACTGTCACCACCCCCATACACACCACAAGCTTAGAATGCAACCTCGAGTCGCTGAGACTGCAGAAAGAGATGGTTAAACAGTTGCAGGGAATTTGCCTCATTACTCATAAGTTAAGCCTGATCTATTGACACGTGATTCTGAGGATGATGGGAATGAGAGTGAATGAGTTAGGTGAGAGTGAATAGCCAATGAACATAGACCCAACAGAGCAGAAACACCATTCCAACTCATCAGAGTTGGCTGAGGAACAGAAAGCTTCCGACACACCTGACAGATAATGTTGAGAACTTGATGATTAAGAAGTGATGTTGTCAGATATAACGTTTGGATATATAGCATTGGCGATTGGTGCATAATTCTCATCGTAGTGTTTTTTATAGTTAAGTTGATACTAGTGTTTTGAAGAAAAGGAGGAATGCAGCATTTTAAGGGTTTTAACATGTCATCCAAAAGATGGCACCTCCGACAGTGCAGCACACCCTCAGCACTGCACCGGAGTATCAGCCTAGATTTTTGTTTTCAAGTCCCTGGAGTGGGACTTGAACCCACAACCTTCTGACTCAGAGGCTACCCATCTCTGGTCTGATTCTTTCACCTCCCCACATAAAAGAAAAGTTTGTCGTACAATGTTTATGAAGATTGTTCCCATTGATGAATTAATGCAAAAGGTTAGATTAGCATGACAAAGCGGACAGGTGTTGGTTTTGCAATGTTGCCACTCTCCCACCCTAATTCCAGCTGAAACCCAGAGAAACAGAAGAATTTCCTGGCCTTTCCCCCCAAATCCTTCCTGTGGAAAACGATTCAAAACAAATTCACAAAATCTGATGACCCCCCTTTTATCTTAGCCAGTCACATTTTAACATCCTGGGATTTTGTCATACTACTTTTGGTGCAATAAATTGTGGGCTACATTTTTAATACTCAGAGATTCGTTAATAGACCATTGATTGAGATTTTTGTCCCTCAGCCCAACCTGTAAAAGCTTCAGCAGGACCGATGCTAGCTGACAGTTGGTGTGAGTTCCACTAAGGCCTCAGGAAAGGCTCCTTGTTGCTGCAACAGGTAATTAACCCCCCAGGGAATCAACTGCTGGCAAATAGTGCCCTGTTAGCTTCCCGAGGGGTGATTTATCTCATGCCTCCTTCTTTATTGGGCCCTTCATGGGGCTCGGTAATAGTGTCATGGTGTCAATCTGATAGTCAGACCAGCTTGCTGGGCAAGTGCCGTTGAAGCACAGTGCAGCTATCCTGCATATTCCAATGACCCTGTCATTTGGAACGGGGTCTGGCCTGTCCACTTGGGCACACCTAGGGCTGGATTTTGCCAGCCCCGAGGAGGCGGGTATGGAGGCAGGACTGCTGGTAAAGTTGTAGAAAGTGGGGGCGGCTGGCAAACCCGCCCCCAACTCGCCTCCGTGCCCTCTTGCCAGGAGGCAGGAAGCCGTCCTGCCCCGGGTCCCGTCTCCTCGAGGCGGGAAAGGGATTAAATCCTATTAACTGCCTGTTAACAGGTAGTTAAAAGGATTAGTCCCATTTTACCTTTCCAAGTGCAGGCTTCCCGACCTCGGGGAACCCCACCGGGGTGTAGGAGATGAGTCGGAGGTCTGCGGGGGTCGGAGGGGTCTGAAAGTGCAATGTAGAGGTGAGTGATGGGTGCAAGTGTGGAGTGGTAAGTATGTGAGGTGAGTGTAAAGTGTTAGAAAATGTTCACTTACCTTTGTTTCTGCCTACAGCCTTCAGCCGCTGTGGATCAGGAGTCCCGACATCTTCATTGTAGATTTCACAGAACCAACAGTCATCTGATTTCTACAAAGTAGAAAGGTTTGATGAGTCCTGAACACAAGGGCTCATCAAACTACACAGAATGTCAGTGTTTGACAGCTGTCAAACGCTGACATTTCTTCTTTCAAGAAGTCTTGACAGATGGCACGTCAGACGTTGACGTGCTCTGTCACTGACTTCCCCCTAATTGGCCTGTTGAGCCCACAGGGCGGGCTTAGCAAGGTCAATCAGGGGAAAATCCCACTGTTGGCCAGAAGATGATGGAGGAGGGACTGTGACCCGGCAAGCAGCAGTCCCGCCTCCAACACGTCTCCATTCAGAAAATCCAGCCCCTAGTGTCCGTTCCATCATTCTTTAGCCACTGGAGCAGCCCAAGCCAAACTTTGGGGCCTTCAACGTTAACCAGTTGGAAATTCCACACAAGCTTAAAGGGATGAAAACAGACAAATCCCTAGGACAAATGGTATTTATCATAGGATATTGAGAAAGGCTAGGGAAGAGATTTATGAAGTGCTGACAATCATCATGAGAGACACTGGATACTGGCTGCATTGAAAACGCAAGATCAAATCAAAAAAGGGTCAAATCCTAAACCAGGCAGCTCCAACCCCTTTAATATCTGGTCAAATAATGGAATAAATTATCAGGGTCACATTTGTAGATTACTTGTAAAATATTACTCCAGTAAACAACAGTCAACATGGCTTCTAAAGAGGATTAAAACACAATAGATTGAGTCAGATTGCAAAAGATCAGAATATATTCCAGAATGGGCATGAGAATGAAAAATAAATAGTGAACAGGTGATTATAGAGCCTTTGGAAATAGAGAAGAATTGAATGGGAGAAAGTAAGAGAAAATACCTGCAAATCTCACAGCCAGAAACCCTGTGAATAGAGGGGAGGGGGGGGAGAGAAAGTCATAAACAAGAGAATAAGAGAAGATAGGTATGTAGCTAAGCCATCCTCTGTGGCCCTTTTGAAGTATGCAGCTTTCTACTTTTAAGCATGTTTATAATTTGTTTCAAGTGGGTGCCTCAGGCATAATGGCTCAAAACTGCAAATTTCAAATCTGGGATTCTGTCCGATGTTGCCTTTGGTTAGTGAGTAATGCAGCCAGTGTGATAGTGCAGGTAGGTTTCTGCCCTCATATCTGCATGAATTGTGTATCTTACAGTAAAATGTTTGAGCTAAACTTAGGAAGAAACAACAACAACTTGCATTTAGATGTCACCTTTAACATAGTAAAATGCAGTAATGCCAACCTCATAAATCATGAGACAAACTCTTAAAAATCATGAGATTTGGTAAGAAATCTTGAGGGTATTTTTTGCTTTATAAACCTCATTAGTGGCTTTATTTATCTCCAACAGGTCACAGGTCTTTACAAAACTATATTACAGCATCTGAAAATGTTTTACAAAAAACTTTTTAAAAATCCTACCCGTTATCACCACTCTTCACAAGTCTCGGTTAAGCAGCGCCTCGATTTCAAAATTCTCATCCTTGTTTTCAAAGCCCTCCATGGCCTCGCCCCTCCCTATCTCTGTAATCTCCTTCAGCCCCACAACCTCCCGAGATATCAGCGCTCCTCTAATTCTGCCCTCTTGAGCACCCCTGATTATAATCGCTCCACCTTTGGTGGCCGTGCTTTCTGTTGCCAAGGCCCTAAGCTCTGGAATTCCCTGCCTAAACCTCTCCACCTCGCTACCTCTCTCTCCTCCTTTAAGACGCTCCTTAAAACCTACCTCTTTGACCAAGCTTTTGGTCACCTGCCCTAATTTATCCTTATGTGGCTCGGTGTCAAATTTTTTGTCTTAAAATACTCCTGTGAAACACCTTGGGACGTTTTACTATGTTAAACGCGCTATATAAATACAAGTTGTTGTTGTTGTTGTTGTTGTCGGGGTAAATTTTCATTAAAAATCGCGTGTCTCGCGATTAATTTGTGAGAGTTGGCATCAATGTTCCCGTTTAGCTGCGCCCCTGTCTGAAGCTCCCGCGCAGGTTTCTCAATGAAAAAACTGCGCATGCGCGGAAGTTTGAATGGGCCGCGCAGCCCCAAAAAATTAGAGGGATCATTGGTTGGCATTACTGGTGAAGCATTACCAAATGGAGCGTGGAGAGTGGCACCATGTCCAGTGTGCACTCGGGCACGGAGGTGTCACTGAATTGTATCGGCACAAGTCCATGACCAATGAACTCCAGGCAACGGCTTCCCAATCTCACCCATAGAGCAAGACCTGGAGAGAGAGAGAGACAGATAGAGAGCGTCAGACAGAGATGGACAGTCAGAGAGTGGGAGACAGAGCGAGAGGGTGACAGAGAGAGGGAGAGACAGAGCGAGAGGGAGACAGAGAGAGGGAGAGACAGAGCGAGAGGGCGACAGAGAGAGGGAGAGACAGAGCGAGAGGGCGACAGAGAGAGGGAGAGACAGAGCGAGAGGGCGACAGAGAGAGGGAGAGACAGAGCGAGAGGGAGACAGAGAGAGGGAGAGACAGAGCGAGAGGGTGACAGAGAGAGGGAGAGACAGAGCGAGAGGGCGACAGAGAGAGGGAGAGACAGAGCGAGAGGGAGACAGAGAGAGGGAGAGACAGAGAGAGCGAAAGAGAAAGAGAGTGGACCCCCTTCCACCATCCCCGGCCAAATCTGAGCTGTGAGAGGGTAGTTCTAGTTCACTGGGGTAGATTTTTGACTTAGTGCTATGGTGTAAGATGGGTAATAGCGATTCGGGAGCCTGTTTTACATCTCACCATTGACTTCAATGTAAACACAAATGGGGTGAGATGGGGGTTGGTTGGATTCAAATCTGAAGCGGCTTCCGGTGCATCAGCGGCAGCGCTGTTCAAAATTATCCCTTTGCTCCAGAGTGACACATCCCCCTAAACTCATGCCACACCCCCAAACCCCCCCGACACCCACCCCATTCCCCCAAAACCAGCCCACCAATCCCAAACACCCAACACACCACAAACCCACCCATACCCCCAAAATCAGTCTACCAACCCCACACCCCATCCCAATACACACCCCACACCCCCAAACTGATCCTTAGTCCCGGCTGCTCCCCTCACCTTTCAGCCCCAGGGCCCAGTTTCTCCCCCCCCACCATCCCCCTCAGTCAATCCCCGACCATCCGTTTACCTTTGAGGCCAGGTCAGGCTCCAGCTCGCCGTTCACGTTCTCATCCTCGTCGAGCTCCCTGTCCAGCTCGGGAGCGGAGATGCTCGGCAGGTCGAGGGTCGGCCAACAGTGGGCTGGCAGAGCGCAGCGACTCGCAGCAAGTCGGAGCCAAGCTCCATCTGACGGCACCTTTCATCATCATTGCCGTTGCGCAAGAGGGCGGCGCCCAGTTCTGGGTCCCAATCCTGGCCCGGCCGTGAAGCCGGCGGCACCTCGAGCGGGCTCTGCCACCCCCGCCGGCACCGACATGATCTGGAGGGGGGGGGCGGGGCGGGGCGGGACGGGGCGGGGCGGGGCGTCCGAGCGCACCTCACCCCTTTAAGGTTTTAAAGTGAATAAAAATTCACTGGTACAAAATCCAGGCCTGCTCCCCCGGCGGCTGTTTCAAGGCCCCCCCCCCCCCCCCCCCCCCTCCTCCGACTTTTAAAATCGCAGGACCCATGTGCGGCTTGGAAGAGGCTGAGGTCGCTGAATATGATGTCACGTCAGTAAACTGGAACTGCGCAGAGCGGGAAAAGCAGAGGAGGAAGCGGAAGGAAGGAGGCAACCCAGACAGCTGCTTTCCGGCCAGGATATCCGGGATCAAATCATCCGCCAGTGTACCAGTGATCACAACCCCAATTCCCCTTTCAACATTAGTCCCACACCTTACCTTCCCTCTGTTACTGACCATCACAGCGCCTCTTGGCCACAATGCTGAAATAAAAGCCACCACAAAGCAAACTTTTCAATCCAACTTTATCCATATATGCATCCAATATATCAAAAATCAACTAATCACCCTTGTGCATTCCCTTAGTGACTGTCTTGCGTCTACCTATCCTAGTGATGTCACACAGTGCTACCCCAGTGGCTGCAGCATGGCTAGTGGAAGGCTGCTGACTTTCAGTGGGGGCACTGCAGGATGACCTCGAGGAGCTGGTGGCTGGGAGTGTGAAATCAAGTGACGGTGTTTCTTCTTCACTCTCCTCTCCCTCTTCTTGTTCAACCACTGGCTGGGCAGGCTGGATTTCTTGGGTGTCTGAAATGAGGAAGGCACAAGGGTAGGGTTGTGGTGAGGGGAGGGCGGGAAAGCAAGAGGTGCATGCTTACACCGTGTGCAGCTTGTACATCAGAAGAGATTGTGGGATGAGGGGGAAGTGGGATGTGAGAAGGAGAATAACATATGAGGCTACCCGCATCTTGTATTCTTTCAGCCCCATTACTAGCCAAGGACACAGCCATGCCCCTGCCAAGAATGGCCAGCATCGTATCCTCCAAGGGGGTGAGGTGAAGCTAGGAATGTGAGGGGTACCTCGTGTTTAGTTGGTAGGTGAGTTATGAGCAGGGGCGTACTTTGAGCAGTGTGTGAGGCTCGTGGTGCAGTTGGTAGGAAATGGCTTTTGAAGATGCATTCACTGACCTTGACCACTTGTCTGAGGTCTTGAAACTTCTTTGGGCACTGGAGCCAGGTCCTGGGGGCGACACTGCTGGCAGTGGGCCTCCTGCTGAGCGCACTGCCCATCAGCAGCGCGATAGTCGCTGGGCTGTGCACTAAAATCAGTTAAATAATAGGCAGCACCAAATTAACGTGCTGCTTGCACTTTGTAAATGGGCGCGAGCAAATCTCGCCCTGCGGTACCTGCGCCCGTTTTCAGGCCTTATCGAATTTTGCGGCCCTAATGTCCAAAATTATGGTATTGTTGAGGCTGCCGCGAAACACGAATTAAGGCTGAATCCATGTGTGTTAAACAAGAGACTTTTTAATCACTGCATGGCACAAAATGGCTGAACAGAAAAGTTCCCAGAATTCTCTGGGCAAATCCTGAGGCCCCGCCCACTCCTGCCTTAAAGGTTAGGTGCCTTAAAGGGAAGGTGCTGGATATTTGTCCACAGACGGAAGAGTGGATTATGCCCGTTTAGGTGGCGATCCACCACACAGCTCCCCCGAGAATCCGCTTAGGAGGTGTGGACGAGACGGTGCGGCAGTCTGATGGGCCGGCCGGAGCGGCTCTTGTAGGACGCCGGTGGACGTGGAACGGCCAGGCATGGAGCAGCCGGGTGAACCGACTTGAGGGCAGGTCGGCCGCGTGGAGGTGGACGAGCTACAGGGACCTGCTCACCGGGCTCCGAGTGTGCTGGCTTGAGTCGGTCAACCGACACTTTTTCGGTCCTGTCGCCCACTTGCAGGGTGAAAAATTTGTCCCCAGCCTGTAGCACCTTGTAGGGCCCATCGTACGGGGGTTGAAGGGGTCCGCGGTGGGCGTCGTGCCGGACGAAAACAAACCGTGCCTGGTGCAGGCTTAGTGGGACGTGTGAGGTGGATTCGCCGTGTCGGGCAATGGGCACTGGGGCGAACTGCAACGCCGGTGAGGCGAAGTCGTGGCGTTGCTGGTCGGCTGACCAGGGTGTCGTGGTGGTGGGCAGGAACTCGCCAGGTAGGCGCAGCGGCTGACCGTACACGAGTTCTGCTGCCGATGCATGGAGGTCTTCTTTAACCGCGGTGCGCAGGCCGAGAAGGACCCATGGAAGTCGGTCGGTCCAGGCGCCGTCTTGGAGGCTGGCTCGAAGAGATGCCTTCAAGGATCTGTGGAACCGCTCACACAGTCCGTTGGCTTGGGGGTGGTACGCTGTGGTGCGGTGAATGGTCACCCCGAGATTGCGTGCGACGGCGGTCCAGAGTTCAGAGGTAAATTGCGGACCTCTGTCCGACGTCATGTTGGAGGGGACGCCGAACCGTGCGACCCAGGTGCTGACGAAGGCTCTGGCGATGTCGGCGGTGGTGGTAAAGGTCAGTGGGATTGCCTCAGGCCAGCGTGTGGTGCGGTCAACGATGGTCAGCAAGTGCGTGTGGCCTTGCGACGGCGGCAGGGGCCCGACGATGTCCACGTGGATGTGGTCGAATCTCCGTGAGGGGACGGTAAACTCCTCGAGGGGTGCTTTCGTGTGTTGCTGTACCTTGGCCCGTTGGCAGGCTAGGCAGGAGTTGGCCCAAGTACGCACATCCTTGCGAAGGCCGCGCCAGACAAAGCGGTTGGCTACCAATTTGATGGATGCGCGGGCGCCGGGGTGGGAGAGGTTGTGGAGAATGTCGAATACCCGGCGGCGCCAGGACACTGGGATGACGGGCCGAGGTTGACATAGGGATATGTCGCATAGTGGTTAGCACTGGTGCCTCACAGCGCCAGAGACCCGGGTTCGAATCTGACCTCGGGTGACTGTCTGTGTGGAGTTTGCACATTCTCCCAGTGTCTGCGTGGGTTTCCTCCGGGCACTCCGGTTTCCTCCCACAGTCCAAAAATGTGCGGGTTAGGTTGATTTGGCTATGATAAATTGACCCTTAGTGTTAGGGGGGGATTAAATATGTGGGGTTATGGGGATAGGATAGGATATGTTAGGTGGAATTAAATACGTGGGGTTACGGGGGTAGGGTGGGATATGTGTACTGTGGGGATTAAAGCAGGGACAGGGTACTGGACTTGGATGATCAGCCATGATCGTATTGAATGGTGGAGCAGGCTCGACGGGCCGAATGGCCTACTCCTGCTCCTAGATTCTATGTTTCTATGTTTCTATGACCGTGACTGCGGTCGGGCCACAGGCGACGTCGGCCAGGCATAGCCCTGGTAGGTTGGTGGGTGCGGAGAGCAGATCAGGGTCGGTGATCTGGTCTGCTGCGAGTTGAGCGTAGTCGACTGCTAGGTGTGCGGCGTGGATGGCGGGGCGGGAGAGGCAGTCGGCTACCACATTGTCTCAGCCGGAGACGTGTTGGATGTCCGTGGTGAACTCGGACACTGCCGCGAGCTGACGCTGCTGCCTGGCGGACCAGGGGTCGGTTGTCTTTGCCATTGCGAATGTCAGGGGCTTGTGGTCGAAAAACGCAGTGAAGGGGTGGCACTCAAGCAAAAACCGGAAATGGCGGACCGCCAGGAACAGCGCGAGGAGCTCGCGGTCGAAGGTGCTGTACTTGACCTCCGGGGGGGCGTAGTTGGCGGCTGAAGAAGGCAAGTGGTTGCCAGGCGCCGTCGACCCACTGCTCATACACGGCGCCAACCGCGTGGTCGGAGGCGTCCGTGGTGAGCGCTACCCTGGCATTGGGCCGTGGGTGCGCAAGCAGGGTGGCGTTGGCGAGCGCGGTCTTGGTGGAATCGAAAACGGCGGACACGTCTGCCGTCCATTCGACCGGCATCTTGCCGCTCCTGCCCCGGAGGGCTTCATACAGGGGCCTCATGAGGGACGCCGCTTTGGGGATGAAGCGGTTATAGAAATTCACCATCCCGAGGAACTCCTGGAGGCCTTTGATGGTGGTGGGGCGGGGAAATTGTTGGACGGCCTGCACCTTGGTGGGCAGGGGAATGGCCCCAGCATGGGTGATGTGGTGGCCGAGGAAGTCGATCTTGTCCAGGCCGAACTGGCATTTGGCTGGGCTGAGGATGAGCCCGTGGTCGCTGAGGCGCCCGAACAGGATGCGAAGGTGTTCGAGGTGTTCCTGCTTGGAGGAACTGGCTACCAGGATGTCATCCAGGTAGACGAACAGGAACTTCAGGACCCGAAGGACCGAGTCCATGAGCCGTTGGAATGCCTGGACCGCGTTTTTGAGGCCGAAGGGCATCCGCAGGAACTCGAACAGGCCGAAGGGGGTGATTACGGCCATCTTGGGGACGTCCGCGGGGTGGACGGGGACTTGGTGGTAGCCGCGCACCAGGTCGACCTTGGAAAAGACTGAGCGGCCGGCCAGTCTAGCCGAGAAGTCCTGAATGTGCGGCACGGGGTACCGATCAGGGGTGGTGGGGTCATTGAGGCGGCGGTAATCCCCGCAGGGTCGCCAACCGCCGCCTGGTTTGGGGGCGATGTGGAGTGGGGAGGCCCAGGGACTGTTGGAGCGGCGGATGATGCCGAGCTGTTCCATGGTGGCAAACTCGGTCCGCGCGATCTCCAGTTTGGCCGGGTCCAGCCTGCGGGCGTGGGCGTACACTGGGGGGCCTGTGGTGGGGATGAAGTGTTCCACCCCGTGTTTGGCGGCCTCCGCGGAGAAGGTCGGATTGGTAAGGGCCGGGAATTTGGCCAGGAGTGCCGAGTAGTCATCCGTGGCCCGGGCGTGGCACTGTGACACCATGTCAGCGGGTTGACGGGGGGCCATGGCGCCCAGGATGGGGGATATGGTGTTCATGTCCACGAGGCGGTGACGAGGGATGTCTACCAGTAGGCCGTGGGCGCACAGGAAATCTGCACCGATGAGGGGGGAGAGCACCTTGGCAGTGATGAACTCCCATCGGTAGCAGTGACCAGCGAGGTTGAGGGTGACAGTCCGGGTGCCATACGTCCGGATTTCCGAGCCGTTAGCAGCAGCCAGCGCCAGTCCTCGTTCGCCCTTTTGGATGTCGAGGAAGGAGGCCGGGATGATGCTGTGCTGAGCCCCAGTGTCGCACATGAACCGGCGGCCGGTTTTGTCATCCGTGACGAACAGCAGGGAGCCCGCGTGGCCCACGGCCATCGCGGGGGCTGGTACGGGGGCGGATTTGAAAGAGCAGGGACGTGTGCACCGTTGTGCCCTGGTGCCGAACCGTGCGTGGTAGTAACAGTGGCCCGGGTTAGTGGGGCGTGAAGGCCCTGTGGGCCTGGTGGCAGGCCCTTGTGGCCGCGTGGTGGCCGGTGAGGGGCGCGCCCAGGCATTGGCTGCCAGGTCCGGAGTGACGTCGCGGCTGGAGTGAGCGGACAGCAGCTTGTCGGCCTCATCGGCCAGGGCTTCCAGGTTCGTGAGGCCGGACGCCACAATCGCTGGGCGGATGCTGAGAGGGAGCTGGCAGATGAACAGCGTGCGGAAGAGGGATCCGGGTGGGCTCTCGTCGTTGATGGAGAGCATGTGGGAGAGGAGGTCTGACGGTGAGGCATCACCGAGGCCTGGAAGGTCGAGGAGGTGGCAGTTTCGCTGATATGCCGAGGCCGTAAATTTTTTAAGGAGCGCCGTCTTGAGATGTGCGTACTTGCCTTCCTCTGGTGGGTTCTGCAGCGTTGTCCAAACCTTCGAAACTGTGGCGCTACCGAGTGATGTGACGAGATAGTCGTACTTCGTCCCATCTGTGGTGATACGTTGCAGCCGGAAGCGCGATTCAGCTTGGAGAAACCAGGCTTCGGGCTGGTTTTCCCAAAACTCCGGCAGTTTCACGGAAGCTGCGTTCGTGTCCGCCATTGCAGTGCTCGGAATACGTTCTGAGCGTCGGGGTCACCAATGTTGAGGCTGCCGCGAAACACGAATTAAGGCTGAATCCATGTGTGTTAAACAAGAGACTTTTTAATCACTGCATGGCACAAAATGGCTGAACAGAAAAGTTCCCAGAATTCTCTGGGCAAACCCTGAGGCCCCGCCCACTCCTGCCTTAAAGGTAAGGTGCCTTAAAGGGAAGGTGCTGGATATTTGTCCACGGACGGAAGAGTGGATAATGCCCGTTTAGGTGGCGATCCGCCACAGTATAAACAAACGACATTTATTTTAACAATTACGTATTTCACAATATCATTATTAAATGTATCCACTTTTTGTTCTTTACATCAGTAATGCCTTCATTAAAGTTTTCACTTGATGGCCGTAGCCGCTCCCAAGAGATTGGATGATATTTTTGCCCAGAGCTATGCCACTAAGGACTGAATTTGGACTGTGCAGTCTGAGCATCAATTTTAACCTGGAGCAGCATGCAGGTTTTGGTGCGGGTGGGCGGATAAAGAGGCCATAAATGTCTTTGTGTCCAGAAGCAGGCTCCAACACACCGGCTTCCAGGTTTAACTCGAGCGCAATGGGCTGTTAGTAGAGGCGAGTTAGCAATTAAAATATGTTAATCGATAAATTCTAGCAATATTTTAGCCGACATTCAAATTTAACGGCACATCCACGGGTTTCCAGGGCTTCCTGAAACTCGCCAGAGAAACCAAGGCAAGAACACAATGCCAATTTGTGAGCCTCATTAAAAGCCAGGCAAATACAGCAATAAATACTCAGTGCTCACAGCTGCTTTCTTACCTACCACTGGGAAAGGGTTTGTTGAGAGTACTTGTGGCGAGAGGTTAATTTCTACACTTTGGAGGTATTGAGACTCAGATTAGGATGGGTGGTGCCTCGGCTGCCTTAGACTGGACGAGGAACAAGATGACCATCAGCAGCAGCAATAGTCTGCTGTGGAGAGACCTGCAGATGGTGAGCAGAGAACGGAGCAGCAGAGGGCTGAGCTTGCAGGGGGCACTACCCAAGTAACAGGGTGTACAGGCACAGGCTCAGATTCCTTGACCTTTTGGAAGAGCAGTGCTCTGGAGGCTGAGGTCAGGTGGTGGCAGACATCTGCTGCCTCCAAGAAGACCTGCTCCCTGCTGGAACTGGTGGCCACGCATCACCAGTGGCTGTGAAAGGGGGAATGCATAAGGCAGGTCACTGATGGGTTGTTCGCCAGACCCGGCAACTATGTCAACTTCACCTGTGATGAAGCCAGTCAGAATGAGTGGGCGCTCTGGTTTGCGCCTCTGGGTGGCTTCCCATAGGTGTAGGGCGTCATTGGCTGCACACGCGTGGCAATCCCCAAATCAACCAGGAGTAAACCGCAAGGGGTTCCATTCGATCAATGTTCAGCTGGTGTGCAACGACAAGAAAAGGTTTATGTAGGTGTGTGCCAGATTCCCGGTTTATGTAGGTGTGTGCCAGATTCCCGGTTTATGTAGGTGTGTGCCAGATTCCCGGTTTATGTAGGTGTGTGCCAGATTCCCAGTTTATTAAGGTTTGTGCCAGATTTCCGGTTTATGTAGGTGTGTGCCAGATTCCCGGTTTATGTAGGTGTGTGCCAGATTCCCAGTTTATGAAGGTGTGTGCCAGATTCCCGGTTTATGAAGGTGTGTGCCAGATTCCCGGTTTATGTAGGTGTGTGCCAGATTCCCGGTTTATGTAGGTGTGTGCCAGATTCCCGGTTTATGAAGGTGTGTGCCAGATTCCCGGTTTATGTAGGTGTGTGCCAGATTCCCGGTTTATGTCGGTGTGTGCCAGATTCCCAGTTTATGTAGGTGTGCGCCAGATTCCCGGTTTATGTAGGTGTGTGCCAGATTCCCGGTTTATGTAGGTGTGTGCCAGATTCCCGGTTTATGAAGGTGTGCCAGATTCCCGGTTTATGTAGGTGTGTGCCAGATTCCCGGTTTATGTAGGTGTGTGCCAGATTCCCGGTTTATGTAGGTGTCTGCCAGATTCCCGGTTTATGTAGGTGTGTGCCAGATTCCCAGTTTATGTAGGTGTGTGCCAGATTCCCGGTTTATGTAGGTGTGCGCCAGATTCCCGGTTTATGTAGGTGTGTGCCAGATTCCCAGTTTATGTAGGTATGTGCCAGATTCCCGATTTATGTAGGTGTGCGCCAGATTCCCAGTTTATGTAGGTGTGTGCCAGATTCCCGGTTTATGAAGGTGTGTGCCAGATTCCCGGGTTATGTAGGTGTGTGCCAGATTCCCGGTTTATGTAGGTGTGTGCCAGATTCCCGGTTTATGTAGGTGTATGCCAGATTCCCTTTTTATGTAGGTGTGTGCCAGTTCCCCGGTTTATGAAGGTGTGTGCCAGATTCCCGGTTTATGTAGGTGTGTGCCAGATTCCCGGTTTATGTACGTGTTTGCCAGATTCCCGGTTTATGTAGGTGTGTGCCAGATTCCGGGTTTATGTAGGTGTGCGCCAGATTCCCGGTTTATGTAGGTGTGTGCCAGAGTCCCGGTTTATGTAGGTGTGTGCCAGATTCCCAGTTTATGTAGGTATGTGCCAGATTCCCGGTTTATGTAGGTGTGCGCCAGATTCCCGGTTTATGTAGGTGTGTGCCAGATTCCCAGTTTATGTAGGTGTGTGCCAGATTCCCGGTTTATGTAGGTGTGTGCCAGATTCCCAGTTTATGTAGGTGTGGGCCAGATTCCTGGTTTATGTAGGTGTGTGCCAGATTCCCGGTTTATGTAGGTGTGTGACAGATTCCCGGTTTATGAAGGTGTGACAGATTCCCGGTTTATGTAGGTGTGTGCCAGATTCCCGGTTTATGTAGGTGTGTGCCAGATTCCCGGTTTATGTAGGTGTGTGCCAGATTCCCGGTTTATGTAGGTGTGTGCCAGATTCCCAGTTTATGTAGGTGTGTGCCAGATTCCCAGTTTATGTAGGTGTGTGCCAGATTCCCGGTTTATGTAGGTGTGTGCCAGATTCCCGGTTTATGAAGGTGTGTGCCAGATTCCCGGCTAATGTAAGTGTGTGCCAGATTCCCGGTTTATGCAGGTGTGTGCCAGATTCCCGGTTTATGTAGGTGTGTGCCAGATTCCCGGTTTATGTAGGTGTGTGCCAGATTCCCGGTTTATGTAGGTGTGTGCCAGATTCCCGGTTTATGTAGGTGTGTGCCAGATTCCCAGTTTATGTAGGTGTGTG
This sequence comes from Squalus acanthias, assembly GCA_030390025.1. Lineage (NCBI taxonomy): Eukaryota > Metazoa > Chordata > Chondrichthyes > Squaliformes > Squalidae > Squalus > Squalus acanthias. The sequence continues at coordinate 47,086 of JASTWF010001752.1, forward strand.
CCAGATTCCCGGTTTATGTAGGTGTGTGCCAGATTCCCGGTTTACGTCGGTGTGTGCCAGATTCCCGGTTTACGTCGGTGTGTGCCAGATTCCCGGTTTATGTAGGTTTGTGCCAGATTCCCGGTTTATGTAGGTGTGTGCCAGATTCCCGGTTTATGTAGGTGTGTGCCAGATTCCCGGTTTATGTAGGTGTGTGCCAGATTCCCAGTTTATTAAGGTGTGTGCCAGATTTCCGGTTTATGTAGGTGTGTGCCAGATTCCCGGTTTATGTAGGTGTGTGCCAGATTCCCAGTTTATGAAGGTGTGTGCCAGATTCCCGGTTTATGAAGTTGTGTGCCAGATTCCCAGTTTATGTAGGTGTGTGCCAGATTCCCGGTTTATGAAGGTGTGTGCCAGATTCCCAGTTTATGTAGGTGTGTGCCAGATTCCCGGTTTATGAAGGTGTGTGCCAGATTCCCGATTTATGTCGGTGTGTGCCAGATTCCCGGTTTATGTAGGTGTGTGCCAGATTCCCGGTTTATGTAGGTGTGTGCCAGATTCCCGGTTTATGTAGGTGTCTGCCAGATTCCCGGTTTATGTAGGTGTGTGCCAGATTCCCAGTTTATGTAGGTGTGTGCCAGATTCCCGGTTTATGTAGGTGTGCGCCAGATTCCCGGTTTATGTAGGTGTGTGCCAGATTCCCAGTTTATGTAGGTATGTGCCAGATTCCCGATTTATGTAGCTGTGCGCCAGATTCCCAGTTTATGTAGGTGTGTGCCAGATTCACGGTTTATGAAGGTGTGTGCCAGATTCCCGGGTTATGTAGGTGTGTGCCAGATTCCCGGTTTATGTAGGTGTGTGCCAGATTCCCGGTTTATGTAGGTGTATGCCAGATTACCTTTTTATGTAGGTGTGTGCCAGTTCCCCGGTTTATGAAGGTGTGTGCCAGATTCCCAGTTTATGTAGGTGTGTGCCAGATTCCCAGTTTATGTAGGTGTGTGCCAGATTCCCGGTTTATGTAGGTGTGTGCCAGATTCCCGGTTTATGAAGGTGTGTGCCAGATTCCCGGCTAATGTAAGTGTGTGCCAGATTCCCGGTTTATGCAGGTGTGTGCCAGATTCCCGGTTTATGTAGGTGTGTGCCAGATTCCCGGTTTATGTAGGTGTGTGCCAGATTCCCGGTTTATGTAGGTGTGTGCCAGATTCCCGGTTTATGTAGGTGTGTGCCAGATTCCCAGTTTATGTAGGTGTGTGCCAGATTCCCGGTTCATGTAGGTGTGTGCCAGATTCCCGGTTTACGTCGGTGTGTGCCAGATTCCCGGTTTACGTCGGTGTGTGCCAGATTCCCGGTTTATGTAGGTTTGTGCCAGATTCCCGGTTTATGTAGGTGTGTGCCAGATTCCCGGTTTATGTAGGTGTGTGCCAGATTCCCGGTTTATGTAGGTGTGTGCCAGATTCCCAGTTTATTAAGGTGTGTGCCAGATTTCCGGTTTATGTAGGTGTGTGCCAGATTCCCGGTTTATGTAGGTGTGTGCCAGATTCCCAGTTTATGAAGGTGTGTGCCAGATTCCCGGTTTATGAAGTTGTGTGCCAGATTCCCAGTTTATGTAGGTGTGTGCCAGATTCCCGGTTTATGAAGGTGTGTGCCAGATTCCCAGTTTATGTAGGTGTGTGCCAGATTCCCGGTTTATGAAGGTGTGTGCCAGATTCCCGATTTATGTCGGTGTGTGCCAGATTCCCGGTTTATGTAGGTGTGTGCCAGATTCCCGGTTTATGTAGGTGTGTGCCAGATTCCCGGTTTATGTAGGTGTCTGCCAGATTCCCGGTTTATGTAGGTGTGTGCCAGATTCCCAGTTTATGTAGGTGTGTGCCAGATTCCCGGTTTATGTAGGTGTGCGCCAGATTCCCGGTTTATGTAGGTGTGTGCCAGATTCCCAGTTTATGTAGGTATGTGCCAGATTCCCGATTTATGTAGGTGTGCGCCAGATTCCCAGTTTATGTAGGTGTGTGCCAGATTCACGGTTTATGAAGGTGTGTGCCAGATTCCCGGGTTATGTAGGTGTGTGCCAGATTCCCGGTTTATGTAGGTGTGTGCCAGATTCCCGGTTTATGTAGGTGTATGCCAGATTACCTTTTTATGTAGGTGTGTGCCAGTTCCCCGGTTTATGAAGGTGTGTGCCAGATTCCCGGTTTATGTAGGTGTGTGCCAGATTCCCGGTTTATGTAGGTGTTTGCCAGATTCCCGGATTATGTAGGTGTGTGCCAGATTCCGGGTTTATGTAGGTGTGCGCCAGATTCCCGGTTTATGTAGGTGTGTGCCAGAGTCCCGGTTTATGTAGGTGTGTGCCAGATTCCCAGTTTATGTAGGTATGTGCCAGATTCCCGGTTTATGTAGGTGTACGCCAGATTCCCGGTTTATGTAGGTGTGTGCCAGATTCCCAGTTTATGTAGGTGTGTGCCAGATTCCCGGTTTATGTAGGTGTGTGCCAGATTCCCGGTTTATGTAGGTGTGGGCCAGATTCCTGGTTTATGTAGGTGTGTGCCAGATTCCCGGTTTATGTAGGTGTGTGACAGATTCCCGGTTTATGAATGTGTGCCAGATTCCCGGTTTATGTAGGTGTGTGCCAGATTCCCGGTTTATGTAGGTGTGTGCCAGATTCCCGGTTTATGTAGGTGTGTGCCAGATTCCCGGTTTATGTAGGTGTGTGCCAGATTCCCAGTTTATGTAGGTGTGTGCCAGATTCCCAGTTTATGTAGGTGTGTGCCAGATTCCCGGTTTATGTAGGTGTGTGCCAGATTCCCGGTTTATGAAGGTGTGTGCCAGATTCCCGGCTAATGTAAGTGTGTGCCAGATTCCCGGTTTATGCAGGTGTGTGCCAGATTCCCGGTTTATGTAGGTGTGTGCCAGATTCCCGGTTTATGTAGGTGTGTGCCAGATTCCCGGTTTATGTAGGTGTGTGCCAGATTCCCGGTTTATGTAGGTGTGTGCCAGATTCCCAGTTTATGTAGGTGTGTGCCAGATTCCCGGTTTATGTAGGTGTGTGCCAGATTCCCGGTTTACGTCGGTGTGTGCCAGATTCCCGGTTTATGTAGGTTTGTGCCAGATTCCCGGTTTATGTAGGTGTGTGCCAGATTCCCGGTTTATGTAGGTGTGTGCCAGATTCCCGGTTTATGTAGGTGTGTGCCAGATTCCCAGTTTATTAAGGTGTGTGCCAGATTTCCGGTTTATGTAGGTGTGTGCCAGATTCCCGGTTTATGTAGGTGTGTGCCAGATTCCCAGTTTATGAAGGTGTGTGCCAGATTCCCGGTTTATGAAGTTGTGTGCCAGATTCCCAGTTTATGTAGGTGTGTGCCAGATTCCCGGTTTATGAAGGTGTGTGCCAGATTCCCAGTTTATGTAGGTGTGTGCCAGATTACGGTTTATGAAGGTGTGTGCCAGATTCCCGATTTATGTCGGTGTGTGCCAGATTCCCGGTTTATATAGGCGTGCCAGATTCCCGGTTTATGTAGATGTGTGCCAGATTCCCGGTTTATGCAGGTGTGTGCCAGATTCCCGGTTTATGTAGGTGTGTGCCAGATTCCCAGTTTATTAAGGTGTGTGCCAGATTTCCGGTTTATGTAGGTGTGTGCCAGATTCCCGGTTTATGTAGGTGTGTGCCAGATTCCCAGTTTATGAAGGTGTGTGCCAGATTCCCGGTTTATGAAGGTGTGTGCCAGATTCCCGGTTTATGTAGGTGTGTGCCAGATTCCCGGTTTATGTCGATGTATGCGAGATTCCCAGTTTATGTCGGTGTGTGCCAGATTCCCGGTTTATGTAGGTGTGTGCCAGATTCCCGGTTTATGTAGGTGTGTGCCAGATTCCCAGTTTATGTAGGTGTGTGCCACATTCCCAGTTTATGTAGGTGTGCGCCAGATTCCCGGTTTATGTAGGTGTGTGCCAGATTCCCGGTTTATGTAGGTGTGTGCCAGATTCCCGGTTTATGAAGGTGTGCCAGATTCCCGGTTTATGTAGGTGTGTGCCAGATTCCCGGTTTATGTAGGTGTGTGCCAGATTCCCGGTTTAAGTAGGTATGTGCCAGATTCCCAGTTTATGTAGGTGTGCCAGATTCACGGTTTATGTCGGTGTGTGCCAGATTCCCAGTTTATGCAGGTGTGTGCCAGATTCCCGGGTTATGTAGGTGTGCGCCAGATTCCCAGTTTATGTAGGTGTGTGCCAGATTCCCAGTTTATGTAGGTATGTGCCAGATTCCCGATTTATGTAGGTGTGCGCCAGATTCCCGGTTTATGTAGGTGTGTGCCAGATTCCCGGTTTATGAAGGTGTGTGCCAGATTCCCGGTTTATGTAGGTGTGTGCCAGATTCCCGGTTTATGTAGGTGTGTGCCAGATTCCCGGTTAATGAAGGTGTGTGCCAGATTCCCGGTTTATGTAGGTGTGTGCCAGATTCCCGGTTTATGAAGGTGTGCCAGATTCCCGGTTTATGTAGGTGTGTGCCAGATTCCCGGTTTATGTAGGTGTGTGCCAGATTCCCGGTTTATGAAGGTGTGTGCCAGATTCCCGGTTTATGTAGGTGTGTGCCAGATTCCCGGTTTATGAAGGCGTGCCAGATTCCCAGTTTATGAAGCTGTGTGCCAGATTCCCATTATATGTAGGTGTGTGCCAGATTCCCGGTTTATGTAGGTGTGTGCCAGATTCCCGGTTTATGTAGCTGTGTCCCAGTTTCCCGGTTTATGTAGGTGTGTGCCAGATTCCCGGTTTATGTAGGTGTGTGCCAGATTCCCGGTTTATGTAGGTGTGTGCCAGATTCCCGGTTAATGTCTCTTAATGTCTCTTCATCTCCTCCTTTGTTCCTTTATCCCCTCCCCCTTTTCCCAGCTTTACCCTGGCCTTAAATCTATTTGATTTCCAGCTCTTCCCAGTTCTGATGAAAGGTCATCGACCTGAAACGTCAACTCTCTTTCTCTCTCCACGGATGCTGCCTGGCCTGCTGAGTTTTTCCAGCGTTTTCTGTTGTTATTCCCGGTTTATGTAGGTGTGCGCCAGATTCCCGGTTTATGTAGGTGTGTGCCAGAGTCCCGGTTTATGTAGGTGTGTGCCAGATTCTCGGTTTATGTAGGTATGTGCCAGATTTCCGGTTTATGTAGGTGTGCGCCAGATTCCCGGTTTATGTAGGTGTGTGCCAGATTCCCGGGTTATGTAGGTGTGTGCCCAATTCCCGGTTTATGTAGGTGTGTGCCAGATTCCCGGTTTATGTAGGTGTGTGCCAGATTCCCAGTTTATGTAGGTGTGTGCCAGATTCCCAGTTTATGTAGGTGTGTGCCAGATTCCCGGTTTATGTAGGTGTGTGCCAGATTCCCGGTTTATGAAGGTGTGTGCCAGATTCCCGGCTAATGTAAGTGTGTGCCAGATTCCCGGTTTATGCAGGTGTGTGCCAGATTCCCGGTTTATGTAGGTGTGTGCCAGATTCCCGGTTTATGTAGGTGTGTGCCAGATTCCCGGTTTATGTAGGTGTGTGCCAGATTCCCGGTTTATGTAGGTGTGTGCCAGATTCCCAGTTTATGTAGGTGTGTGCCAGATTCCGGTTTATGTAGGTGTGTGCCAGATTCCCGGTTTACGTCGGTGTGTGCCAGATTCCCGGTTTATGTAGGTTTGTGCCAGATTCCCGGTTTATGTAGGTGTGTGCCAGATTCCCGGTTTATGTAGGTGTGTGCCAGATTCCCGGTTTATGTAGGTGTGTGCCAGATTCCCAGTTTATTAAGGTGTGTGCCAGATTTCCGGTTTATGTAGGTGTGTGCCAGATTCCCGGTTTATGTAGGTGTGTGCCAGATTCCCAGTTTATGAAGGTGTGTGCCAGATTCCCGGTTTATGAAGTTGTGTGCCAGATTCCCAGTTTATGTAGGTGCGTGCCAGATTCCCGGTTTATGAAGGTGTGTGCCAGATTCCCAGTTTATGTAGGTGTGTGCCAGATTCCCGGTTTATGAAGGTGTGTGCCAGATTCCCGATTTATGTCGGTGTGTGCCAGATTCCCGGTTTATGTAGGCGTGCCAGATTCCCGGTTTATGTAGATGTGTGCCAGATTCCCGGTTTATGCAGGTGTGTGCCAGATTCCCGGTTTATGTAGGTGTGTGCCAGATTCCCAGTTTATTAAGGTGTGTGCCAGATTTCCGGTTTATGTAGGTGTGTGCCAGATTCCCGGTTTATGTAGGTGTGTGCCAGATTCCCAGTTATGAAGGTGTGTGCCAGATTCCCGGTTTATGAAGGTGTGTGCCAGATTCCCGGTTTATGTAGGTGTGTGCCAGATTCCCGGTTTATGTCGATGTGTGCCAGATTCCCTGTTTATGTCGGTGTGTGCCAGATTCCCGGTTTATGTAGGTGTGTGCCAGATTCCCGGTTTATGTAGGTGTGTGCCAGATTCCCAGTTTATGTAGGTGTGTGCCACATTCCCAGTTTATGTAGGTGTGCGCCAGATTCCCGGTTTATGTAGGTGTGTGCCAGATTCCCGGTTTATGTAGGTGTGTGCCAGATTCCCGGTTATGAAGGTGTGCCAGATTCCCAGGTTTAGTAGAGTGTGCCAGATTCCCGGTTTATGTAGGTGTGTGCCAGATTCCCGATTTATGTAGGTGTGCGCCAGATTCCCGGTTTATGTAGGTGTGTGCCAGATTCCCGGTTTATGAGGTGTGTGCCAGATTCCCGGTTTATGTAGGTGTGTGCCAGATTCCCGGTTTATGTAGGTGTGTGCCAGATTCCCGGTTAATGAAGGTGTGTGCCAGATTCCCGGTTTATGTAGGTGTGTGCCAGATTCCCGGTTTATGAAGGTGTGCCAGATTCCCGGTTTAAGTAGGTGTGTGCCAATTCCCGGTTTATGTAGGTGTGTGCCAGATTCCCGGTTTATGAAGGTGTGTGCCAGATTTCCCGGTTTATGTAGGTGTGTGCCAGATTCCCGGTTTATGAAGGAGTGGCCAGATTCCAGTTTATGAAGCTGTGTGCCAGATTCCCAGTATATGTAGGTGTGTGCCAGATTCCCAGTTTATGTAGGTGTGTGCCAGATTCCCGGTTATGTAGGTGTGTGCCAGTTTCCCGGTTTATGTAGGCTGTGTGCCAGATTCCCGGTTATGTAGGTGTGTGCCAGATTCCCGGTTTATGTAGGTGTGTGCCAGATTCCCGGTTTATGTAGGTGTGTGCCAGATTCCCGGTTTATGTAGGTGTGAGCCAGATTCCCGGTTTATGTAGGTGTGTGCCAGAGTCCCGGTTTATGTAGGTGTGTGCCAGATTCCGGTTTATGTAGGTGTGTGCCAGATTCTCGGTTTATGTAGGATGTGCCAGATTTCCGGTTAATGTAGGTGTGCGCCAGATTCCCGGGTTATGTAGGTGTGTGCAGATTCCCGGTGTATGTAGGTGTGTGCCAGATTCCCGGTTTATGTAGGTGTGTGCCAGATTCCCGGTTTATGTAGGTGTGTGCCAGATTCCCGGTTTATGTAGGTGTGTGCCAGATTCCCGGTTTATGTAGGTGTGTGCCAGATTCTCGGTTTATGTAGGTGTGTGCCAGCTTCTCGGTTTATGTAGGTGTGTGCCAGATTCCCGGTTTATGTAGGTGTGCGCCAGATTCCCGGTTTATGAAGGTGTGTGCCAGATTCGCGGTTATGTAGGTGTGTGCCAGATTCCCGGTTTATGTAGGTGTGTGCCAGATTCCCGGTTTATGTAGGTGTGTGCCAGATTCCCGGTTTATGTAGGTGTGTGCCAGATTCCCGGTTTATGTAGTTGTGTGCCAGATTCCCGGTTTATGTAGGTGTGTGACAGATTCCCGGTTTATGAAGGTGTGCCAGATTCCCGGTTTATGTAGGTGTGTGCCAGATTCCCGGTTTATGTAGGTGTGTGCCAGATTCCCGGTTTATGTAGGTGTGTGCCAGATTCCCGGTTATGTAGGTGTGTGCCAGATTCCCGGTTTATGTAGGTGTGCAGATTCCGGTTTATGTAGCTGTGCCAGATTCCCAGTTTATGTAGGTGTGTGCCAGATTCCCGGTGATGTAGGTGTGTGCCAGATTCCCGGTTTATGTAGGTGTGTGCCAGATTCCCAGTTTATGTAGGTGTGTGCCAGATTCCCGGTTTATGTAGGTGTGTGCCAGATTCCCAGTTTATGTAGGTGTGCCCAGATTCCCGGTTTATGTAGGTGTGTGCCAGATTCCCGGTTTATGTAGGTGTGTGCCAGATTCCCGGTTTATGTTGGTATGTGCCAGATTCCCGGTTTATGCAGGTGTGTGCGCAGATTCCCGGTTTATGTAGGTTTGTGCCAGATTCCCGGTTTATGTAGGTGTGCGCCAGATTCCCGGTTTATGTAGGTGTGTGCCAGATTCCCAGTTTATGTAGGTATGTGCCAGATTCCCGATTTATGTAGGTGTGCGCCAGATTCCCGGTTTATGTAGGTGTGTGCCAGATTCCCGGTTTATGAAGGTGTGTGCCAGATTCCCGGGTTATGGAGGTGTGTGCCAGATTCCCGGTTTATGTAGGTGTGTGCCAGATTCCCGGTTTATGAAGGTGTATGCCAGATTCCTTTTTTATGTAGGTGTGTGCCAGTTCCCGGTTTATGAAGGTGGTGTGCCAGATTCTCGGTTTATGTAGGTGTGTGCCAGATTCCCGGTTTATGTAGGTGTTTGCCAGATTCCCGGATTATGTAGGTGTGTGCCAGATTCCGGGTTTATGTAGGTGTGCGCCAGATTCCCGGTTTATGTAGGTGTGTGCCAGAGTCCCCGGTTTATGTAGGTGTGTGCCAGATTCCAGTTTATGTAGGTATGTGCCAGATTCCCGTTTATGTAGGTGTGCGCCAGATTCCCGGTTTATGTAGGTGTGTGCCAGATCCCAGTTTATGTAGGTGTGTGCCAGATTCCGGTTTATGTAGGTGGTGTGCCAGATTCCCGGTTTATGTAGGTGTGGGCCAGATTCCTGGTTTATGTAGGTTGTGTGCCAGATTCCCGGTTTATGTAGGTGTGTGACAAGATTCCGGTTTATGAAGGTGTGCCAGATTCCGGTTTATGTAGGTGTGTGCAGATTCCCGGTTATGTAGGTGTGTGCCAGATTCCCGGTTTATGTAGGTGTGTGCCAGATTCCCGGTTTATGTAGGTGTGTGCAGATTCCCAGTTTATGTAGGTGTGTGCCAGATTCCCAGTTTATGTAGGTGTGTGCCAGATTCCCGGTTTATGTAGGTGTGTGCCAGATTCCCGGTTTATGTAGGTGTGTGCCAGATTCCCGGTTTATGTAGGTGTGTGCCAGATTCCCAGTTTATGTAGGTGTGTGCCAGATTCCCGGTTTATGTAGGTGTGTGCCAGATTCCCGGTTTACGTCGGTGTGTGCCAGATTCCCGGTTTATGTAGGTTTGTGCCAGATTCCCGGTTTATGTAGGTTGTGTGTGCCAGATTCCCGGTTTATGTAGGTGTGTGCCAGATTCCCGGTTTATGTAGGTGTGAGCCAGATTCCCAGTTTATGAAGGTGTGTGCCAGATTCCCGGTTTATGAAGGTGTGTGCCAGATTCCCGGTTTATGTAGGTGTGTGCCAGATTCCCGGTTTATGTTGATGTGTGCCAGATTCCCAGTTTATGACGGTGTGTGCCAGATTCCCGGTTATGTAGGTGTGTGCAGATTCCCGGTTTATGTAGGTGTGTGCCAGATTCCCAGGTTTATGTAGGTGTGTGCCACATTCCCAGTTTATGTAGGTGTGCGCCAGATTCCCGGTTTATGTAGGTGTGTGCCAGATTCCCGGTTTATGTAGGTGTGTGCCAGATTCCCGGTTTATGAAGGTGTGCCAGATTCCCGGTTTATGTAGGTGTGTGCCAGATTCCCGGTTTATGTAGGTGTGTGCCAGATTCCCGGTTTAAGTAGGTATGTGCCAGATTCCCAGTTTATGTAGGTGTGGCAGATTCACGGTTTATGTCAGTGTGTGCCAGATTCCCAGTTTATGCAGGTGTGTGCCAGATTCCCGGTTTATGTAGGTGTGCGCCAGATTCCCTGTTTATGTAGGTGTGTGCCAGATTCCCAGTTTATGTAGGTATGTGCCAGATTCCCGATTTATGTAGGTGTGCGCCAGATTCCCGGTTTATGTAGGTGTGTGCCAGATTCCCGGTTTATGAAGGTGTGTGCCAGATTCCCGGTTTATGTAGGTGTGTGCCAGATTCCCGGTTTATGTAGGTGTGTGCCAGATTCCCGGTTAATGAAGGTGTGTGCCAGATTCCTGGTTTATGTAGGTGTGTGCCAGATTCCCGGTTTAAGAAGGTGTGCCAGATTCCGGTTTACGTAGGTGTGTGCCAGATTCCCGGTTTATGTAGGTGTGTGCCAGATTCCCGGTTTATGAAGGTGTGTGCAGATTCCCGGTTTATGTAGGTGTGTGCCAGATTCCCGGTTTATGAAGGCTTGCCAGATTCCCAGTTTATGAAGCTGTGTGCCAGATTCCCAGTATATGTAGGTGGTGTGCCAGATTCCTGGTTTATGTAGGTGTGTGCCAGATTCCCGGTTTATGTAGCTGTGTCCCAGTTTCCCGGTTTATGTAGGTGTGTGCCAGATTCCCGGTTTATGTAGGTGTGTGCCAGATTCCCGGTTTATGTAGGTGTTTGCCAGATTCCCGGATTATGTAGGTGTGTGCCAGATTCCCGGTTTATGTAGGTGTGCGCCAGATTCCCGGTTTATGTAGGTGTGTGCCAGAGTCCCGGTTTATGTAGGTGTGTGCCAGATTCTCGGTTTATGTAGGATGTGCCAGATTTCCGGTTTATTGTAGGTGTGCGCCAGATTCCCGTTTATGTAGGTGTGTGCCAGATTCCGGGTTATGTAGGTGTGTGCCCAATTCCCGGTTTATGTAGGTGTGTGCCAGATTCCCGGTTTATGTAGGTGTGTGCCAGATTCTCGGTTTATGTAGGTATGTGCCACATTTCCGGTTTATGTAGGTGTGCGCCAGATTCCCGGTTTATGTAGGTGTGTGCCAGATTCCGGTTTATGTAGGTTGTGTGCCAGATTCCCGGTTATGTAGGTGTGTGCCAAGATTCCCGGTTTATGTAGGTGTGTACCAGATTCCCGGATTATGTAGGTGTGTGCCAGATTCCCGGTTTATGTAGGTGTGCGCCAGATTCCCGGTTTATGTAGGTGTGTGCCAGAGTCACGGTTTATGTAGGAGTTGTGCCAGTTCTCGGTTTATGTAGGTATGTGCCAGATTTCGGTTTATGTAGGTGTGAGCCAGATTCCCGGTTTATGTAGGTGTGTGCCAGATTCCCGGTTTATGTAGGTGTGTGCCAGATTTCCCAGTTTATGTAGGTGTGTGCCAGATTCCGGTTTATGTAGGTGTGTGCCAGATTCCCGGTTTATGTAGGTGTGTGCCAGATTCCCGGTTTATGTAGTTGTGTGCCAGATTCCCGGTTTATGTAGGTGTGTGGACAGATTCCCGGTTTATGAAGGTGTGCCAGGTTCCCGGTTTATTTAGGTGTGTGCCAGATTTCCCGGTTTATGTAGGTGTGTGCCAGATTCCCGGTTTATGTAGGTGTGTGCCAGATTCCCTGTTTATGTAGGTGTGTGCCAGATTCCCGGTTTATGTAGGTGTGCCAGATTCCCGGTTTATGTAGGTGTGCCAGATTCCGGTTTATGTAGGTGTGTGCCAGATTCCCGTTTATGTAGGTGTGTGCCAGATTCCCGGTTTATGTAGGTGTGTGTGCCAGATTCCCAGTTTATGTAGGTGTGTGCCAGATTCCCGGTTTATGTAGGTGTGTGCCAGATTCCCGGTTTATGTAGGTGTGTGCCAGATTCCCGGTTTATGTAGGTGTGTGCCAGATTCCCGGTTTATGTAGGTGTGTGCCAGATTCCCGGTTTATGTAGGTATGTGCCAGATTCCCGGTTTATGTAGGTGTGCCCAGATTCCCGTTTTATGTAGGTTGTGCCAGATTCCGGTTTATGTAGGTGTGTGCCAGATTCCCGGTTTATGTAGGTGTGTGCCAGATTCCCGGTTTATGTAGGTGTGTGCCAGATTCCCGGTTTATGTAGGTGTGTGCCAGATTCCGGTTTATGTAGGTGTGTGCCAGATTTCCGGTTTATGCAGGTGTGTGCCAGATTCCCGGTTTATGTAGGTGTGTGCCAGATTCCCGGTTTATGTAGGTGTGTGCCAGATTCCCGGTTTATGTAGGTGTGTGCCAGATTCCCGGTTTATGTAGGTGTGTGCCAGATTCCCGGTTTATGTAGGTGTGTGCCAGATTCCCAGTTTATGTAGGTGTGCGCCAGATTCCCGGTTTATGTAGGTGTGTGACAGATTCCCGGTTTACGTAGGTGTGTGCCAGATTCCCGGTTTATGTAGGTTTGTGCCAGATTCCCAGTTTATGTAGGTGTGTGCCAGATTCCCGGTTTATGTAGGTGTGTGCCAGATTCCCGGTTTATGTAGGTGTGTGCCAGATTCCCAGTTTATTAAGGTGTGTGCCAGATTTCCGGTTTATGTAGGTGTGTGCCAGATTCCCGGTTTATGTAGGTGTGTGCCAGATTCCAGTTTATGAAGGTGTGTGCAAGATTCCCGGTTTATGAAGGTGTGTGCCAGATTCCCAATTTATGTCGGTGTGTGCCAGATTCCCGGTTTATGAAGGTGTGCCAGATTCCCGGTTTATGTAGATGTGTGCCAGATTCCCGGTTTATGTAGGTGTGTGCCAGATTCCCGGTTTATGTAGGTGTGTGCCAGATTCCCAGTTTATGTAGGTGTGTGCATGATTCCCGGTTTATGTAGGTGTGCCAGATTCCCGGTTTATGTAGGTGTGCCAGATTACCAGTTTATGTAGGTGTGTGCCAGATTCCCGTTTTATGAAGGTGTGTGCCAGATTCCCGGTTTATGTAGGTGTGTGCCAGATTCCCGGTTTATGTAGGTGTGCCAGATTCCCGGTTTATGTAGGTGTGCCAGATTCCCGGTTTATGTAGGTGTGTGCCAGATTCCCGGTTTATGTAGGTGTGTGCCAGATTCCCGGTTTATGTAGGTGTGTGCCAGATTCCCAGTTTATGTAGGTGTGTGCCAGATTCCGGTTTATGTAGTGTGTGTGCCAGATTCCCGGTTTATGTTGGTATGTGCCAGATTCCGGTTTATGCAGGTAGTGCGCCAGATTCCCGGTTTATGTAGGTTTGTGCCAGATTCCCCGGTTTATGTAGGTGGTGCCAGGTTCCCAGTTTATGTAGGGTGTGTGCCAGATCCCATTTTATGTAGGTGGTGTGCCAGATTCCCGGTTTATGAAGGTCGTGTGCCAGATTCCCGGCTTATGTAGGTGGTGTGCCAGAATTTCCGGTTTATGCAGGAGTGTGTGCCAGATTCCCGGTTATGTAGGTGTGTGCCAGATTCCGGGTTTATGTAGGTGTTTGTGCCAGATTCCCGGTTTATGTAGGTGTGTGCCCAGATTCCCGGTTTATGTAGGTGAGTGCCAGATTCCCGGTTTTATGTAGGATGTGTGCAGATTCCCCAGTTTATGTAGGTGTGCGCCAGATTCCCGTATTATGTATCGTGTGATGTGACCAGATTCCGGTTTACGTAGGTGTGTGCCAGATACCCGGTTTATGTAGGTTTGTGCCAGATTCCCAGTTTATGTAGGTGTGTGCCAGATTCCCGGTTTATGTAGGTGTGTGGCCAGATTCCCGGTTTATGTAGGTGTGTGCCAGATTCCCAGTTTATGTAGGTGTGTGCCAGATTCCCGGTTTATGTAGGTGTGTGCCAGATTCCCGGTTTATGTAGGTGTGTGCCAGATTCCCAGTTTATGTAGGTGTGTGCCAGATTCCCGGTTTATGTAGGTGTGTGCCAGATTCCCGGTTTATGTAGGTGTGTGCCAGATTCCCGGTTTATGTAGGTGTGTGCCAGATTCCCGGTTTATGTAGGTGTGTGCCAGATTCCGGTTTATGTAGGTGTGTGCCAGATTCCCGGTTTATGTAGGTGTGTGCCAGATTCCCAGTTTATGTAGGTGTGTGCAGATTCCGGTTTAGGTAGTGTGTGCCAGATTCCCGGTTTATGTAGGTGTGCCAGATCCCGGTTTATGTAGGTGTGTGCCAGATTCCCGGTTTATGAAGTGTGTGCCAGATTCCCGGTTTATGTAGGTGTGTGCCAGATTCCCGGTTTATGTAGGTGTGCCAGATTCCCGGTTTATGTAGGTGTGCCAGATTCCCGGTTTATGTAGGTGTGTGCCAGATTCCCGGTTTATGTAGGTGTGTGCCAGATTCCCGGTTTATGTAGGTGTGTGCCAGATTCCCAGTTTATGTAGGTGTGTGCCAGTACCGGTTTATGTAGGTGTGTGCCAGATTCCCGGTTTTATGTAGGTGGTGTGCCAGATTCCCGGTTTATGTAGGTGTGTGCCAGATTCCCGGTTTATGTAGGTGTGTGCCAGATTCC